>CM038146.1:399827597-400417402 GCA_021437245.1 Aegilops speltoides | reverse complement strand
GCGGGTGCCGTGAGGGGTTCTGCTCGAGAAGATGCCAGCGAATCGAGCTTGAAGTCGAGGCGCAAATAAGATCGAGCTCTGAGCGGATCGACTTACCATTGGAGGGAGTTATCGCGCGAGTCTGGCTCCTTGCGAACTGCCACTCCTCCGTGAACCCGCGATGGGCGATGTGGTTCCTGGGTTCGCCACCTCCCCACGCGGCATGTCCTTGGTGCACAACCGGCTCGGGTCATGGCGGCGCTCATCGGCAGATGAGGTGAGGCCGGCCTGGGCGGAAGAACTCGGCGCGCCACAAAAGGCGGCGAAGATCGGGCGGCAGGCCCCTCCGTGCGGCATGACTTCGGGCAGCGCCACGTGCGTTCCGGTCGAGTGATTTGGACCGATGGGACCAAGCGGCCAGCCATCGATCGGTGGCTCGAGGTCGAAAAGCGGCAGATTGACCCGATCGCCATCGGTGGAGATGTTCTTCACGTAAAGTAGGACTTCGCCACATCTTCACCAACTTCACCAGGGGGATGGGCGGAAAAGGATTGTCGGCCGTCGGCGCCCTTACCCCGCGATATAGGTGCCACACCGAGCGGCGTCTTGCGGCGGCTTTGAATCTTAGAGTTTTGAAGAAGAACTCCCCACAGCTCGAGGTGGGGAGAACACCGATGTAGCCTTAGCCTGAGTGGCGGCGGAGAAAGCACCACCGCGTTGGGGTGAGGTGGTCGCGGCTGCAGCTTGTGGAACTTCGAGCAGCGGAAGAATCCGCTTCGCGGAAGCCCCCACCAGCGCATGAGATCTGGCGGAAGATGACCCTTCGCCCTTCGCTGGCGCGGGCGGATCTCCCCCGGCGGGAGCGGGCGTGCACCAGGTCCGTGGCTGGGGCAGCAGCAGTCCCGCAAAGAACTTCGATGTCCTCGCCTCCATGTCGAGCCATCCCACACGCCGAAGCGAGGTGGAAGCGTGAAAGAACTCATCGCCGGCAAGGAAGAAAGCCTTGGCTCGCGGCGGAGGAAGAATGTCGTGGCTCGCGGCGAAGGAAGGAGAAAGGCGGGAGAGCGGGGGAGAGAGTGCGTGTGCAGTGCCGCCCCGCTCCTCCCCGCCAACTTATAGCCCTACGGGCTGAGAAGCCGAGGGGGCGACATGGGGATTAACTGCGCCCAAGGCCCCACGCCGCCCATGATTAACCCCCCACGAAGTTACTGCGCGCAGTAACGACGTGGGGATGCCAACCGTCCGCGGCCACAGCGGATCCGCTCGGAGGTAATGGCGGGCCCCACCTGACGGCCCGTCCCGTCACGCGCGTGGGTAGGCAGACTATCGCCTCCGCGTGGCGCTGCGCGATAGGACCGCCTCGATAATGGCAGGGAGGCATGACCGATACGCCTCCCGTTTTCCTGCCACGACTTGCGGATGGCGGCCCCTCGCTGAACGAGTCCGACTTCGGTGAGGCGGCCCGAAGCAACAGCGGCCGAGTCTCAGAGTCGGCGCTAGGAAAATTGAAACTGTTGAAGCCCCTCGGTGGCGCCGCCCAGGCTTCACCAGCCGGGGACTCTTGTCGAGTAATGGGCCACGGTGGCCCGACCGGGACCAGGATCTCTCAAGACATCGGGGCAAGCCGCGCCCTCGACCGCATCGGTGGCGACCTTGGGAGGCCGAGTCAGTGGCGACCTTGAGCCGAGTCCCAAATGGCGACTACAGGGCAGGCCGACTACGGGCTTGCGACCTTGAGGCCGACTATGGGAGTCGGCCCGCGACCTTCTCGAACCGATGAAGAGTGCGGCCCGGCGTGGCCATCCCCTCCGACCCACGAGGCGGGCATGGCATCTGATGAGCCGTGTCGTTTGGAAGATCTTGGTGGTGCGACCTGTTGCCATGCCCCGACCTCAGCCACAGTCGCGGCACCTGTGCCTGATGGCGGCTGTCACGGCCGGAGATCGCTGGGCCCTCTGTCGATGGGAGAGTAGAAAGGCGGCGGAGTGCAGGTCGGCCTCCCAAAGGCGGCCGCCTCCTCGTCCGGGCCCCGAGCCATAAGCAGATTGGGCGGGAGTGGCGGCGGTGATCGCTGACAGGCCAGCCACTGTTCCCACGACCCCATGATCGAACTGCGTCATCGGGGCGTCGCCGCGATGTTCTGCATGTCCGCGAGACCCGCCGACAGCCCGGGCCCCAAGCCGGCGAGGAAGGACAGCGGCATGAAGACAAGCGGCTGGGGCCACGCCCGGTCAGTTACTATTGTACCCAGAAGGTAGGCCTATATAAACCCCGGGCAGCCATACAAAGGTTGACCTGGATAGGTTTTAGACACCACGACAAGCGGGGAGAGAGCCAGCCTTGCTCCCTCCGCCTCCGAAACAGCTCAAGGAGCACCTTTGTATTATCATCCCATAGTGATCATGTGGAGACCCGCGAGCAGCGATAGGGGTGTTATCTCCTGAAGAAGCCCAGTGGGTAAGATTAGCGGCGTGCATGCTTGTGCCTCATCCGTTTCGAGCACGGCGACGTTCTACTCGCCCCCACCATGATAAGCCACCCGTTGGCATATGTCGCATCCAACCCCCGACAACTCTGGTGCGGACTGTACTCTGGAAGACCTACGAGGTTCTGTAGTAACTTGATCTGAAGTTTCATGATCATCATCATTAGCTTCCTCACTAATTGGTGTAGGAATCACTTTGGAACTGATTTGAGTGATGAACTATTTTCAATTAGGGAGAAAATCTGATTACCTCATCAAGTTCTACTTTCCTCCCACTCACCTCTTTCGAGAAAACTCCTTCTCTAGAAAGGATCCTTTTAACAACGAATATCTTGCCTTGGATCTGTGATAGAAGGTGTACCCAACAATTTTCTTTGGGTATTCTATGAAGACGCACTTCTCCGATTTGGGTTCGAGCTTATCAGGATGAAACTTTTTCATATAAGCATCGTAGCCCCAAATTTTAAGAAACGACAACTTTGGGTTTCTTGCTAAACCACAGTTCATATGTTGTCGTCTCAACGGATTTAGATGGTGCCCTTTTAATGTGAATGCAGCTGTCTCTAATGCATGACCACAAAATGATATTGGTAAATCGGTAAGAGACATCATTGATCGCACCATATCAAAATAAAGTACGATTATGACGTTCGGACAGACCATAACGTTGTGGTGTTCCAGGTGGCGTGAGCTGTGAAACTATTCCACATTGTTTTAATTGAAGACCAAACTCGTAACTCAAATATTCATCTCCACGATCAGATCGCGGAAACTTTGTTTTATTGTAACGATGATTTTCCACTTCACTATGAAATCCTTTGAACTTTTCAAATGTATCAGACTTGTGCTTCATTAAGTAGATATACCCATATCTGCTCAAATCATCTGTGAAGGCCAGAAAATAACGATACCCGCCACGAGCCTTAATGCTCATTGGATCGCATACATCGGTATGTATTATTTCCAATAAATCAGTAGCTTCGTTCCTTTGTTAGGAGAAGCGGAGTTTTAGTCATCTTGCCCAAAAGGCACAGTTCGCAAGCATCAAATGATTCATAACCAATTGATTCGAAAATCCATCTTTATGGAGTTTCTTCATGCACTTACACGATATGACCCAAGCGGCGATGCCACAAATAAGTTGCACTATCATTATTAATTTTGCATCTTTTGGCATCAATATTATGAATATGTGTATCACTACGATCGAGATCCAACAAACTATGTTCATTGGGTGTATGACCATGAAGGTCTTATTCATGTAAATAGAATAACAATTTATTCTCTAACTTTAAATGAATAACCGTATACGCAATAAACATGACCAAATCATATTCATGCTAGCATAAACACGAATAACATTTATTTAGGTTTAACACTAATCCCGAAAGTATAGGGAGTGTGCGATGATGATCATATCAATCTTGGAACTACTTCCAACACTCATCGTCACTTCACCCTTAACTAGTCTCTGTTTATTCTATAACTCCTGTTTCGAGTTACTAATATTAGTAACCGAACAAGTATCAAATACTCAGGGGCTACTATAAACACTAGTAAGGCATACATCAATAACCTGTATATCAAATATACCCTTGTTCACTTTGCCATCCTTCTTATCCACCAAATATTCAGGGCATTTCCGCTTCTAGTGACCATTTCCTTTGCAGTGTAAGCACTCAGTTTCAGGCTTTTGTCCAGCTTTGGTCTTCTTCACGGGAGTGACAACTTGTTTGCCATTCTACTTGAAGTTTCCCTTTCTTTCCCTTTTCTTGAAACTAGTGGTCTTGTCAATCATCAACACTTGATGCTCTTTCTTGATTTCTACCTTCGTTGATTTCAACATCACGAAGAGCTCGGGAATCGTTTTCGTCATCCCATGCATACTATAGTTCATCTCGAAGTTCTAGTAACTTAGTGATGGTGACTAGAGAATTCTGTCAATCACTATCTTATCTGGAAGATTAACTCCCACTTGATTCAAGCGATTGAAGTATCCAGACAATCTGAGCACATGCTCACTAGTTGAGCGATTCTCCTCCATCTTTTAGCTATAGAACTTGTTGGAGACTTCATATTTCTCAACTCGGGTATTTGCTTGAAATATTAACTTCAATTCCTGGAACATCTCATATGGTCCATGATGTTCAAAACATCTTTGAAGTCGATTCTAAGCCATAAAGCATGGTGCACAAAACTATCAAGTAGTCATCATATTGAGCTAGCCAAGCGTTCATAACGTCGCATACTGCTCCTGCAATAGGTCATCACCTAGCGGTGCATTAAGGACATAATTCTTACATGCACCAATGAGGATAAACCTCGGATCGCGGATCAATCCGCATCATTGATAATAACATTTTTCAACACAATTTTCTCTAGCAACATATCAAAATAAACATATGAAAGCAACAACACAAGCTATTGATCTTACAACATAATTTGCAAAATACTACGGGACTAAGTTCATGATAAATTTAAGTTCAATTAATCATATTACTTAAGAACTCCCACTTAGACAGACATCTCTCTAGTCATCTAAGTGATCACGTGATCCAAATCAACTAAACCATAACCGATCATCACGTGAGATGGAGTAGTTTTCAATGGTGAACATCACTATGTTGATCATATCTACTATATGATTCACGCTTCGACCTTTCGTCTCGTGCTCGAGGCCATATCTTCATATGCTAGGCTCGTCAAGTTTAACTTTGAGTATTCGCGTGTGCAAAACTGGCTTGCACCCGTTGTAGATGGACGTAGAGCTTATCACACCCGATCATCACGTGGTGTGCAGGGCACGGCGATACTTTGGCAGCAGTGCATACTCGGGAGAACACTTCTTGATAATTAGTGAGAGATCATCTTAAAATGCTACCGTCAATCAAAGCAAGAATAAGATGTATAATATATAAACATCATATGCAATCAAAATATGTGACATGATATGGCCATGATCATCTTAGCGCTTTGATCTCCATCTCCAAAGTCTTTATCACGATCTCTATAAATCACCGACACGACACCATGATCTTCATCATCTTGATCTATATCAATGTGTCATCACATGGTTGTCTCACCAACTATTGCTCTTGCAACTATTGCTATCGTATAGCGATAAAGTAAAACAATTATTTGGCACTTGCATCTTATGCAACAAAGAGACATCCATAGGGCTTACGCGATTGCGGTAACTTCAACAAAACATGATCATCTCATGCAACAACTTATATCTTATCACGTCTTGACCATATCACATCACAACATGCCTGCAAAAACAAGTTAGGCGTTCTCTACTTTGTTGTTGCAAGTTTTACGATGCCTGCTACGGGCTTTAAGCAGAACCAATCTCACCTCGCATCAAAACCACAGCGATAGTTTGTCAAGTTGATGCTGTTTTAACCTTCGCAGGACGGCGTAGCCACACCGGTTCAACTAAAGTTGGAGAAACCGACACCGCTAGTCACTGTGTGCAAAGCATGGCGGTAAAACCAGTCTCGCGTAAGCATCGTGTAATGTCGGTCGGGGCGCTTCATCCAACAATACCGCCGAACAAAGTATGACATCTTTGGTAAGCGGTATGACTTATATCGCCCACACCTCACTTGTGTTCTACTCGTGCATATAACACCAGCGCATAAAACCTAGGCTCGGATGCCCTTTGTTGGGGAGCGTAGAAATTTCAAAAATTTCCTCGCACACATAAGATCATGGTGATGGCATAGCAATGAGAGGGAGAGTGTTAGTCCACGTACCCTCATAGACCGTGGCGGGCGTTAGCTGTAGCGGTTGATGTAGTCGTCGTCTTCACGATCCGACCGATCCAAGCACCGAGCGTCACGGGGCCTCCGAGTTCAGCACACGTTCAGCTCGATGGCGATCTCCGGCCTCCGATCAGCGAGCTCCGGAGATGAGTTCCGTCGACCTGACGGCGTGGTAGCGATGATGATGTTCTACTGGCGCGGAGGCTTCGCCTAAACTCATGACGATATGACCGAGGTGGAATATGGTGGAGGGGCACCGCACGGCTAAGGAGCGATCTGTAGATCAACTTGTGTCTGGGGTGCCCCCGCCCCGTATATAAAGGAGCAATGGGAGGCGGCCGGCCAAGGTAGGGCGCGCCGGGAGGAGTCCTACTCCCAGGAGTAGGACTCCCTCCTTCCTAGTCCAACTAGGAGACCTTCCATGTAGTAGGAGTAGGAGAGAAGGAAAGGGAAGAGAGAAGGGAAGGAAGGAGGTGCGGCCCTCCCTAGTCAATTCGGACTAGGCCTTGAAGCCTTGCGCCTGCCTAGGCAGCCCCTCTCTTTCCGTATGGCCCAATAAGGCCCAATACTTTTCCCGGCGAATTCCCGTAACTCTCGGTACTCCGATAAATACCGAATCACTCGGAACCTTTCCGAAGTCCGAATATAGTCGTCAATATATCGATCTTTACGTCTCGACCATTTGAGACTCCTCGTCATATCCCCAATCTCATCCGGGACTCTGAACTCCTTCGGTACATCAAAACTCATAAACTCATAATATAACTATCATCGTAGCGTTAAGCGTCACGGACCCTACGGGTTCGAGAACTATGTAGACATGACCTAGAACTATTCTCGGTCAATAACCAATAAGCGGAACCTGGATGCCCATATTGGCTCCTACATATTCTATGAAGATCTTTATCGGTCGAACCGCATAACAACATCGTTGTTCCTTTGTCATCGGTATGTTACTTGCCCGAAATTCGATCGTCGGTATCCAATACCTAGTTCAATCTCGTCACCGGCAAGTCTCTTTACTCGTTATGTAATGCATCATCCCACAACTAACTCATTATTCACATTGCTTGCAAGGCTTATAGTGATGTGCATTACCGAGAGGGCCCAGAGATACCTCTCCAACAATCGGAGTGACAAAACCTAATCTCGAAATACGCCAACCCAACATGTACCTTTGGAGACACCTGTAGTACTCCTTTATAATCACCCGATTCACGTTGTGACGTTTGGTAGCACCAAAGTGTTCCTCCGTAAGCAGGAGTTGCATAATCTCATAGTTACAGGAACATGCATAAGTCATGAAGAAAGCAATAGCAACATACTAAACGATCAAGTGCTAGGCTAACGGAATGGGTCATGTCAATCACATCATTCTCCTAATTATGTGATCTCGTTAATCAAATGACAACTCATGTCTATGGCTAGGAAACTTAACCATCTTTGATTCACGAGCTAGTCAAGTAGAGGCATACTAGTGACACTATGTTTGTCTATGTATTCACACATGTATTATGTTTCCGGTTAATACAATTCTAGCATAAATAATAAACATCTATCATGATATAAGGAAATAAATAATAACTTTATTATTGCCTCTAGGGCATATTTACTTCAGCAATGCCACCGGAGCGTCATACCGGGCCCTCATACATGCGGGGTGGTGTTGTGGCATGTCCGAAGAGGCGGCACGCATCTTGAGTGTGGCCCCGTCACGGAGACGGCGCGCCACTGCACTTGCAGCATGGAGAAGCGGCGTGTCGGGTCTACAGAGTGGAAGTAGCTGTGGGTTTGGCCGGATGTTGCTCCCAGTGTCCCTCTGGCTGACTCTGACACTGGCAAGGGTGGAGAGGTCCTTGGTCAAAGCCCGTTGTTTGAAGTCAAAGGGTAGATCTCGTGGTCAACAGCTCTAGGGTTAGGCGGGGCGGGGGCCTGGGGTAGCAATGCCACCGGAGCGTCGTACCGGGCCCTCATACATGCGGGGTGGTGTTGCGGCCGTATCGACTCCATGTGCATCGACGGGACCGTCGGGGAGATGCCGCGCCGGCTGGCCGTGCTTGGCCGCCGGCCTGGAGTAATTAGCCAGGGAGAGTTGGTTGTGCTTTTAAAAATTATCATTTTAAAAATTACTAGTAGATTTATTTTTAAAATTTCAAATAAATATTTTTGCTAATAAAAAATTAGTAGAAGATTTATTTTAAAAATTTAGGTTGACAAGGTAAAAAATTATCATTCCAAACTCAAGTTGACAAGGTAAAAAATTAGTAGTAGATTTATTTTAAAAAATTAATTTTTTTGCTAAAAAAATATGCCTACGGCTAAGCCGTCGGCATAGGTGCCACGTGGCACCGTCACCTATGCCGACGGCTTAGCCGTCGGCATACTTCACCTTATCCACATCCACGGGCCGCCCCCTCCACTCTTTCCCCATCCTCGACCCCGATCCAGCCCCCACCCAACCTGCGTCGCCGTCGAGCCGCCCCGTCGCCCCCATATAGCCCCGCCGCTGTCGAGGCACCCCGTCGCCCCCCTCTAACCCTACCCCCGCCGTCGCCCCCCTCGAGACGCACACGCCCCGCCGCCACCCTTGTCCGACCCCTCCTCCCACCGCCGCCGCCGCCTGCACCGTCGCCACCTCAACGTCGCGCCACCGCCACCACCACCCTCTCCGCCCCTCACCCCACTACCACCTCCGTCCGCCCCGACCCCGCACCTTCCTCTCCTCTGCGGCCCTCGCTGGCGGCCTTCAAACATCCCCTCGCCGCCGCCCAGCTGCTCTCCACCGGCGCCGCCCCTCGTCGACCACCGCCAATGGCCAACGCAGGAGCTTCACCGCCCCCGGATCCGCCTCGAGCAGCTCGAGCTCCGCCTCTGCCCGCATCCGCCATCCCCGTCCACCTTGAGCAGCGGGAGCACGCCTTGAGGCTGCTCTCCCCTCTCCCCTACAACCAACCAGAGGTAAGGAAGCAACCTTTTTCTTTCACAGCAAACTTATTAATAATAAATCCCAGCATGAAAAACCTATGTGTAGATTCATTTGATGCATAGCTTGTGTGTGTCCTCAACGTGCATTATTTCCTGGTTATGTTGACACAAAGCAGCCTGTGTGTGAAACATGTACTACTATTATAACTTCCTGGTTATGGCAGCAGTGAAGTGTGTGACAATTTACCTTTTATATATGCTTGATTGAAATTTGTGATGTGAAATGGATGAAAAAAGAAAAAGGCAAATTGGGATGCACACCACATAGCTGTTTTGTTATAGATGGATGTATATTGGTCAAGTTAGTGTTTGGTCAAGTTAGTGTTAGGTCATATTGATCTTGCTAAAAAAAGTTGAAAAATAAAATTTGATAATTGACGAAAATTCAGATTTGAAGTATAATGAAGATCTACAAACTTGACTAGATGTCATTAGCAATATGATTTTTTTTCATAGTTTGAAGTGTCAATGCTTTATGTGATGTGATGTCCTAAATTTTTTGACTCGGTAATATTTACAGGTTATGTGCTATTTCATCTCCCTGGAGCCTTCATCGTCTGGGTTTTTGGTCCATGATCCTGCGCCTATTCGACTACTACCTCTACAGTAGAGGGTGAGCTAGAATCCACCATCACCTCCTACCTGTTGTTTTTTCATGTCACTAGATTAAATTTTCACATCAAGTCGCGTAACCAAGGTCTCCCGTCCGAAAGGGTTGCATCGATAAATATGCATTCAATTGCATATTTATCGCCGCAGTTCTTTCGGATTGTCCAGCGCTTTTCACGGACAGCCCGAGGATGTGTAGATTGGGTATGTTGTTCATGCTCTACCCCGTTCTGAGATAGGATTTCGGCGGCGCCACCCTGTTGTTCTCCGGATGCACATTCTCTCGGCATTTTGCCGAGACGTGTATTGGATAACGGCGAGGAGGTCTTGCCAAATATCTCGGAATGGGGTAAACATGGACAACGACTCAATCTACACATTCTCGAGTGAGATAGGACACATCTTTACCTATTAGAGATGTAGGTGGATTAAATCTCGTTTCTCGTCAACACTCTAAAAAATAAAATATTGATGTGAGTAATTTAAATGAATCCTTAATTTTGTTGTGTGGCTTCCAATAAAGCAGAGATGGTAGATAATCAGTGGATGTATAGTGGGTTTTTCCATCAGAATCAAGTAACAACAGAGTGGGTCGAGAAAACTGATGAGTTTTTGAAAGAGATATTTCGTAGTCCAATGAGGATGGTGCCAGAATGCCCGTGTGCCAAATGTAAGAGACGTATCCCCAGAGATAAGAGTGAGATGACTAAGCACCTTCACACGAATTGATTTATGCCCAACTTTAATATGCCGATAAACTTTGCCCAGCGGGACCGTGGTAGAGAGGATGTGATACGACAACGTGTTGCTGGTTATGAGGACGATGGGGTTAGAGACATGCTAGATGATGTCTTTGCTACACAACCGACACCTCCATCACATTCAGCGAATGAACCGGAAACCGCAAAGGCCTTCCTGGAAATCTTGGCCTCGTCAAAGAAACCTCTCTATGAGGGTGCCAAGCTGTGCATCTTGGATTCCATCTATGGTGATGGAAGTCAAGGCTGAAATCTGGTTGTGGCGAGGTTGTTCAAGCATTTACGGGAGTATGGGCTAACAGACATGCTGAGGGCCATGAACTACCGAAAACCATATGCGCTCTGAAGAAAATCATGAAGGCGCTCTCCATGGACTATGAGAAAATACATGTTTGTCCAAAGAATTGCCTTTTGTTTAGGCATGAGTATCGGATGACAACTCTTTGTAGGAAGTGCGGTTCCTCTTGGTATATTGAGGTGGTCGATAAGCATGGTCGAAGCGGCAGCTAAAATCCTGTGAAGGTTCTTCGTTATCTTGATTTTATAAAAAGACTGCAGCGCCTTTTCATCACCGAGAGTGCCAAAATGATGAAGTGGCACAAGGAAGGAAAAGGTACAATCAAAACAAAGTGTACATCCATCGGAAGGTGAAGCATGGAAGTCATTCGATATAGAGTACGGAGGAAGCGGCCGAGGCTGGGAATGTCGAATTGCTATAACAGGTGATGGGTTCAATCCATATGGTATGTCGTCTAATCCATACAGCTACTGGCCCGTATTTGTTATTCCGCTCAATCTCCCTCCCGGCGCCATAATGCAACGCAAGACCATGTTCCTGTCGCTTATTATTCCAGGGCCTGAATATCCGGGGAAGAATTTGAGTGTGTTTATGCAGCCGTTGGTGGATGATTTGCACCATTCTTGGTACTTCTCGTGGTTGACATATGACCGGCATGCATCTGTGGAAAACTTTCTTGATGAAAGTTTGGCTACAGTATTGCATGCATGACTTTCCCGGCTATGCCCTGTTCTGCGGATGGTGTACAAGTGGAAAGATGCTTTGCCCAGTGTGCATGCAGGCCTTGATTTTCATTTGGCTGAAGAAGGGTGGCAAGTATGTTGCCTTTGACCTGCATCAAAAGTTCCTCCCTCCAGACCATCCTGATAGGGAAGACAAGAAGAACTTCACAAAAGGCAAAGTTGTCCATGAAGTAAACAAGATTCCAATGTTTTCTGGTGCGGATGTGCTTGCTCAGTTGAAAGCTCTTAAGCCTGCCGGTGAAGGGAAGGGCGAAGGCAAAGGCAAAGGCAAAGGCAAAGCCACACGGGAAGACGAGGGCGAGGGCAAAGGAAAAGGTAAAGGGAAAAAATGTTTTGAAGGATATGGTGAGACGCACAACTGGACTCACATTACCCCCTTCACGCAGCTTCCCTATTTTAAGGACCTCAAACTTCCATACAACATCGGCGTGATGCATGCGAAAAGAATGTCACGAGTCCCTTTTACATACGATCCTTAACATTCTGATAAGACAAAGGATAATGTTAATGCTAGAGTCGATCAACAGAATATTTGTGATAGACCACGTCTTCACATGCAGCCTCCCACGAGCGATCGAAAATCTTGGTTCAAGCGGATCTTGACTTCATACTTAAAAAGTATCATAAGATGGAGGCATTCAAGTGGCTGAAACATGTCATGAAGTTCACTGATGGTTATGCGTCGAATATAAGTAAGGGGGTCAATCTTTCAACAGGCAGAGTGACCGGGCTCAAGAGTCATGACTATCATGTATGGATTGAGCGGATTATGCCGTTGATGGTTCGGGGCAATGTTCCCGAGCGTGTCTAGCGTGTGCTTACGGAGTTAAGCCATTTCTTCTGCATGCTTTGTGCTAAAGAAGTATGTCCTGAGAAGATAAAGAAATGCATAAGAAGGCGCCGGAGTTGATATGCAAGCTAGAAGATCTTCCCTTGAGCTTCTTTACTCAATGACACATCTCATCTTGCACCTTGCGAGCGAGGTATTGTTGGGGGCCATGCGAGAATCATTGGCGATCTGTACAGGAGACAGAACAAGCATCACGAGGCAAATGTGGAAACAAAGCTAAGATTGAAGCTTCCATAGCTGAGGCAGTTATCCTAGTGGAGGTGGCAGACCTCAGGACAACCTACTATCCGGACCATGTTCCCACGTTGCACAATAAGGTGTCTCGATACAATACAGAAGAACCCAAGTTTCCTCTATTCATCGGGCAAGGTGGCAGGGCTGGATGCTCGACATCTTATGTCATGCCACGAGATGAGTGGGAGGATGTCATGTTCTATATCTTGCACAACATCAAGGAAGTTGAGGATGAGTGGATGAGGTAATACCTTTGCACCATTCTTTTAGTCAATTCGTTATGTTCACTTTGCCTAGTTCTTATACCGCTTTTCTTATTGTAGTCGATTCGTTGAGGAAGAGTGGACGGGAATGCTGCCTCCTACTGAAGCGGAGGCACTTCCTCTTCTCCGAAAGGGTGCTGATGGAAGGAAAAAATTTATTGCGTGGTTCATGGAGAAAGTAATTTTTCACACTTCCCTATTACCCACTTCACACTTCCAATTAAACTCATGCACCCTATAATTTCAATTAAACTTGTAGGGAAATGATCCGAACGAATCAATGGATGAAGAATTGAGATGGGTTTCCATGGGTTTTGACCCTACCGTCATGACATGCCAAAAGTATGATGTGAATGGGTATTGCTTCCATACAGAGGAGCATCGGAACAGTCGACCTGATCCCAAAACCATAAATACCGAAGTCTTCACTGAAGGAGATAATAAAGTAGATTACTACAGAAGGGTAGGAAAAATATATGAGCTTACATTCAAACGTGGCCATAAACACCTAAGTCTCACTGTGTTCAAATGCCGATGGTTCGACCCCAAAAAGGGTCTAAGACATACGCCTTCTGCTGGTTTAGTGGAAGTTAAACCATCAACCGTATATGCCGGAGCTGATCTCTTTATCGCCGCTACCCAGGCCACACAAGTATATTATCTGCCTTACCCATGCCAGAAAGAGTACCTAAAGGGTTGGGAAGTTGTGTTCAAGGTGTCGCCACATGGTAAGCTACCGGACCCGAACGATGATGATTACTACAACATAAACCCCATGACATACGAGGGAGTGTTCTTTCAAGAGGAACATGATGACGTGGTCCAAAACAAGGAGGATGATGACTTGGGTTATGTTGACTGGACCCAAGCGGCGGCGGCGCGCAGATTGATGGTGAGGCAGTTGTGAATCAAAGAGACATAATTATGCTTGAAAAGTTAAATGAAGACGCTGACGATGAGGAAGAGCCTCCACCTCCGTTAGACAACGAAGAAGATATGCGGGATAGTGATGATGAGACCGGTCGACAAATAGATTACAATAGTGGTGATTCATATGGGTTCTAGAAAATGTAAGTTCTTTAATGATCATTACAATAGTATGCTTAATGTGCTCTTCTATTATTAATGTCTTTCTTGTATGCTTGTTTTTTTTATATCCTTACTAATTGTTTATTCTCTTCTCAATGCAGGTTTGCTAATCATGGGCAAGTCCAGGCGCCATTTCTCGATAAACTCAAGGAGGACTTACTCGGGTGGGCGAGCCCACACGGTTCCCTCCCGACTACTGCTGAGGATGGCACCTCACGAGGAGGTGGAGGGTCGGGAAGGAGACCCTAGAGGAGGAGGGGTTGGGGGGAGAGCCCCTAGAGGACGAGGAGGTGGGGGGAGAGGCAGCCGGGCCAAAAAACTCCGGGCCATGTCCGAAATAGGAGGGTCTTCTTCGATGCCTTCCTATGCTGAGGCAGCTTCTGAGTCTGAATAGGAGGAGTATGTTCCTGATGGCGAGGAGGAGGAGGTTGAGGAGGAGGAGGCCGAGGAGGAGGGTGAGGAGGAGGGCAAGGAGGGTGGAGGGGAGGTTGACCCCGAGTTGTGGGGTGACTTGCCACCGGGTGCTCCGCAGGGGTGGCTGCATGGTACTGTTGGACTACCTACACCACCTTCTATCGAGGCGCACAAGTGGCTCATTGAACCTGCGGGGACAGAGTAAGTGCATCTCAATCACATTTTCAACACATGACAACATTTTCTTATTGTACACATGGCAACCCTTTGATTCTTTTGCAGTAATTGGATCCTTCGCGGAAAGGGCCGTAAACCGAACGGCCTTATCACTATCCTGTTGAAGGAGTTTTGGCACAGGCCTATTCTCGCTTGTGACGAGACGGGATCTGCAGCTGCGTGTTTTGGCCTGGCTGGGCCCACTACAAGGCTTGCGACAGCGCTGAGTCTGAGGGCGGCCGCTAAGGCTGTGATCACCAAATTTTGGGTAAGTTCTCTACTGAATCACTTGTCTTCAGTTTCGTTCATAGTTTATCATTGAATCACTCAAGTCATGCCTTGTTTTCTTCTGGTTTATGCATGATTGCAGCAACTCTATAGAGTTCTTGACGAGCACAAGGCCAGAGCCGATGTGGTCTTACTTGCGGCTGTGAAGAAGAAAGCTCGTCAGTTGCAGTACAAGGTGCGTTGGGTTGCCGTCTCGCAGTACTACCACATCTACCTGCAACAAAAGATGACCAAAACTCAAGCACAGAAGCAAAAACTTACCATGAGCAGGGAGCAGTTCATGATGGTAACTATTACTGACTTGTCATTGTTTCAAGCAGTCAACTATATGTTTCGTGCTCACATGTCATGCTTCCAAAATTTGCATAGGTTGTTCCTCGTTGGTGCTATGGAAGGCATGACGGATGGGCGAGTTTTGGTGGATAGGTGGGTCGGTGACGATGCAGAGTTTGCTGCCAAGCGCATCAAGGCCCGGGCTAACCATGGAAAAGACGGGACCCACGGCCAAGGAAACAGGAACCACTGGGGCTTCAAGGCCATGAAGGTATATCTATAGGCATGATGCATTTTTATTCTTCTTTACCGTCATGTTCTTATGTATGGCTAACTTTTGTTTGACGTTGCAGGAGGACAAGTTACAAAGGCCGCTCTCAAACATGGAGTCGTGGAAGCTGGCCTGCGAGCGGAGTGATCGCAAGGACAGCGATAGCCAGTACTACGGCAACACCGAGCTGCACCTGGAGTTTTACACTCAGAACTATCAGAAGTTGCATCCGGGTGTTCCCGTTCCTGAGGTCACCCAGTCTGAAATCAATGACACGGCTGTGGTGGCCATCCAGGGTAAGTCCCATGGCCGGTATCCGTGTTTCGATGGCTTGATCACTCCGTCGATCTCGTACACACGGCTTCGAGCTACCAACCCGAGCCCGTTAGAGAGTACGGGGCGTTCGCAGCCTCCCTTAGTCCGCCAGCGTGCTGTAAGTACTTCCCCTTATCTTCTTTGTCTCTATCTTTCTTAGTTTATTTTCAGCACTGCCCACTTAGAAACAACCTCAATTTTATAGGCATATAAGGCCTTTCTCGAGCATAGGCATATTGAGGTGCGGGAGTACTTGCAACAAGTGAAGGCAAACGATGATTACAGCCGTCAAGTGATGGCGATTAGTTTTACCCTCTTAAAACCAAGCTCAAATTTGCACTTTCATTCCTTCTGACTTTCTAGTTTGCTTGTTTAACTAACATCCAGGCTATGTTGGCGTCTTGGACTAACCACACGGAGCCACCACAAGTTGGACCCCCACCACCACCTGCGGGAGACGCCCCACACATTCCCACCTTCGAGGAATGGGTGGCACTAGGCAGTGATAGTCAGGTTAGTACATTTTCCTAACTACTGACAAACTAGTTCTCGTTCATTCAACACTATCATGTCATATTTACCGTTAGAATCTTCTCTCAAACATGTAGGGGACCGGTGGCTCGACTCCTGCTCCGTCGACCCCAGTGATGGTGGTCGCGGTGGCGGTTTTGGCGGAGGTAGTCTTGGCGGTGGTGGTTTTGGTGGAGGTGGACTTGGTGGTGGTGGTTTTGGCAGAGGTGGACTTGGTGGTGGTGGTGGTTTTGGCGGAGGTGGACTTGGTGGTGGTGGAATTGGCGGAGGTGGTCTTGCTTGATGTCGATGATGATTCCGTGCATGCGGCCGTCGTGCCATGCCTTTCATGTTCCAACTTTTATGATGTTCCATGTCTGGCACTACTTTTATGTTCATGAACTTTCGCCGGTGATGATCTTTAGATGATGAACTTGACTATGTTTAAATGATGATGATGAACTTGAGTATGTTTAGATGATGAACTGTCATATTTCTGCATAATTCCATATTATTCTGCTTTGAAATACTGTCAAATGAATTGAAAAAGAGAAAACAGGGGAAAAAGAACTATGCCTACGGCAAAGCCGTCGGCATATATAAGCCCAGGAGTTACCAGGACGCGCCACGTGGCAGAGCTATGCCTACGGCAAAGCCGTCGGCATAGATTTCCATCTATGCCAACGGCTTTGCCATAGGCATAGCCCTGCCGCCAGGAGAAGCCAGGTGATGACACGTGGCATAGGTATGACGACGGCTAGGCCGTCGGCATAGATTTCTACCTATGCCGACGGCCAAGCCGTCGGCATACCTGTGCCATGTGGCATTCCCTGAATCGCCAGCGCTTTTGACGGCGCCGTCCGTTGCCGTCAGACGAAAAACAATGCCGACGGCTAAACTATGCCGACGGCTGTCCCACGGCCGTCAGCATACGCACCTATGCCGACGGCTAAACTACGCCGACGATCTGACACATCTACGCTGGCGTGATCTACACCAACTGGGCTATGTCGACGGCAGCCGTAGGCATAGATCTATGCGGACGGCAAAGGACCTATGCCGACGGCCCTGGGCCGTAAGCATGGTCCGATGGTGTGAGGAGCAGTTGTTTCGAGATTCTAACCCTATCATTTTGGAATAAAACTCCCTTCTACCCCGTAAAAAAACATACGATTCACTACAATTCGGGGTTTAATCGGCTAGATACATTTTACAAGATTTTTCTTCACAAACAGTTACAACTTACAACTTCATTACATAATAACGGGCTCATAGTTCATACCAAATGATTTTAGCAACTTACAGATATGTTTACAAAAAGCAACCACAGACTGCTGAGGAAAAAATAGTGTGGAAATTGTTTACCGCGTGTGGCGTGCCTGCCCGGGCCGTTGGCATCTTGGTGTTAATAGCATCTCCAACAGTGGCTACAAAAAATGTGCGCGCGCTGTAAAAGGAGATTTTAGAGCGCGCGTGACGGTTTCGCGCGCTCCATCGGAGGAGGGAAACGATTGCGCGCGCGGGAAAAAGCGGGCGGTCGCGCGCTAGATTTGGCGCTTCGCTTCCGGCTCGCCTATAAAATGCATCGCACGCCACGCACTGTTCCATCGCTATCCACATCGCCACGCGCCCTCTGACACTCTCTCCTTGCTCCCTCTACCGCTTTCTCGCCTCGCCGCCGATGTGCCACGACCGTGCCACCATGCCGCCGCGCCGCCGGGGAGCTTCGAGCTACTGTCGCGTCCGCGTGCGCCCGTCCGGCACCTACTCCGCCGAGATTCGGTCCGGCGACGTGCGCCTTGGCCTCGACACCCTCGACACCGCCCAGGAGGGCGCCCGCGTGTACGACGTTGTGGCGTGGCGCCTCCGGCGCTGCTGTTGGGACGTGAACTTCCCGGACGTGGCGACGCGGGAGCAGGCGCAGGAGTTGGCGCCTCCCCCGCGGCTTATCACCGACACGATCGTCGCGAGAACGGGAGACGGGAGCGCCGTCTCAGCCTGGCCGAGATGGACGAGGAAGCCACGGCGCTGTGGCGCCAACGCTTCCCGCAAGACGTCATCAACGAGCAACAGTTCTTCGCCAAGAGGAGGGCGGAGAGGGAGAAGAGGAGGGTGGAGCGAGCCACCTATCGCGAGGACAGGCGAACATGGAACGCGGACGCTAAATTCAACATCGCGCTAGGAGATGCGTCGTCCTGGGGCTCTAACGACGAGCGGCTCCTTACCGCCTACATTCAAACGTCGGAGTAGGACATCTCCGAGGCGGAGTCTGAATCGAAGGATGACGAGTAGTAGTAGTTTTTCGTTTTATCTATCTATCATAGGAAGAGGCTATAAACTATCTACGCACTATCTATGTATCGTAGGAGGAGCCTATGAACTATCTACGCATTATCTATGTATCGAAGGAGGAGGCTATGAACTATCTATGGTTTATTTATCTACGTAAATATCGGATCCAAATGTATATTGAATCGTAGTAAAAAAAAGAAGAAATATAACGCGTCTGCTGGAGCGGCTCGCGCGCGCTAAACTTTGCAGTGGCCGCTGGAGCAAGCGCTCCGCGCCGTGCAAAAACTCGCGAACAGCGCGCTGCAAACGTTTTTTTTAGTGCGCCGCGCGTAGCGCGGCTGTGGGAGATGCTCTAATTGGCTGGTGAAAGGTCCGTGCTTGGGTGTGGTCGACTGGGCGTCAGGGCTTGGGTGCTGCCGTGCTGGCCGGCGTCCGGCGTGTCCTTGTCGTCCCCGTCGATGCGGCTGCCGCTGTGCGCGACCCAGTGAGGAGTCGGTTGGGAATGAAAGAAGCTGCGTCGTAGGATTCTATGAAGCGTACGCATCTACAGGAGCTCCGGAGCTGAGATCGATCGATCGATCAAATGGATCGATCAAGGATCGCTAAAACATGGGAAGCGGCCTAAGGGTGACATATGCGTTCAGCCCGTTCAACTGGCCTGGCTGGGCTTTTCCCCTCGCCCAACCCTGATGCTTATGGGCTTTTTAGATGGCAGGCGATGGTGCATACGCTTGCGACACTGATGAAGTCATCATTATCGAAACTTTGCCTTACGCGTCTGTGTTACTGATGGAAAAAAAATACCCGCACGATTCATAACGCAGCACCCGAAGTGGTCGCTGCTTGTGACCATTGCGAGCCACACCTATATATACATACTGCCAGGCAGCTAGTTAGCCATCCACATCTTGGCAAGAAAACTAGCTAGCCACAGCGTCTTCGCCCTCGCCAAAAGCCCAAAACCCTCGCACGAGATGACCTCCGGCGGCGCACCAAACCCATGGCGACTGCCTCCTCCTCCTCCTCCGCCGCCGCCGCCGCCGCCGCCGCCGCGGGACGGCCACCCGTGCCCTTTGTGCGGTAAGTGGTGGCCAACAGTCCAAGCCCTTGGCGGCCACATGTCGTCCCGTGGCTGCGACAAAAAGCGCAAGCGCCGCCAGGAGGACGCGCCGGTAAGCCAGCCCCTGCCCGTCTCGACTCCGCCCGTCTCTACTCTGTCTGCTCTAATCGACTTGTCTTTATCTTGCGCAGTACATATGGGTGTTTGCTCCTCCCATCTATGCTCTGCAGGGGCCGTGGCTGTTGGCTCCTAACAGCTTCTTCTGGCCGGAGTACCGCCATGGAGCGAGCCCTCCGGTGGAGATAAACTTCCTCGGGCTGCCGGGGGCACCAACGGCACAGCGATCCGTGCAAGACACGTGATGCTGGCTAGTCGGATTAGATTCGACGACGGATGGCATTATGTTTAAGATTCATGTCAGCTTATCTAACTCTGTTCTTTGCTATTCGGATGAATATCGTGCATGTTTAAGATTCAATCGCCTTTATTTTCTTTAATACTATAATGTAAAAGAGTGTTCCTTGCTGTGATCTTCTGATCTTTGGTGTTCGATAGATCTCAAAGGGAAGAAATATAAGCCATTATTCGTTGCGTTTGCATCCAAGTTTTTTTAGCACGTCTGTGACATTCAAACTTGGTTCAGATTTTTTCTTCTACAGCAAAACTTGGCGTACATTGTCTGTCGTAGATCATTACTTTCTTAAAATGATAAAGTGGTGAATTTTGGGCTCCATATCTTGTTTTCACAATAAATTTCTTTGGTCGATGTAAAACGAATCTTTACTCGTGCAAAAAGGCAAGTCGATCGACGTTTGGATCGATTGCATGCAAACATTAACGCGCGTTCACCTGTATCCTTCTTTTTAACCGTATATATCTCACTCTCAGCCTTTAGCTACTTACCATTCTAGCTAGAAGGGTGGACATCCCTGGACTCTCTCTACCCTTCATTGAGCTGGCCTACACTAATGTCATGAACAGCATGAGCTGGTTAATTAATATCGTATATACAGTTAATCCAAGGAGATCTCATTTTCTTCTATCAATCGATGGTACAGATTTCATCTACTGTTGAATATTTGTTCATTCTAGATCAAAGTTTTGTCTCGAGTTAATACCGCTTTTAGTACGTAAAAACTCAACCGGTTTTTTCACGAGTTGATACCGCACGCGCTTGCTAACCAACCCAAGCGGTAACTACAGTTGTTCAACGTAAGATGAGCCTTTCATATGTCTGGTACTCCACAGTCCACACAGAGTGAGGCGGGTCGCCGTTGTCTTCCCCTCAAGCATGCAACGAGGGGCACATGCCGGCCAGCATGCGCTCGTAGACGTAGCCGAAGCAGTAGTCCAGCGCTCGAGCTTACACCGTGCACAAGTCACTCACCGCCGACGTGGCCGACGTGCTTAAGCTCGCGGTGGGTCTCGCGCGCCGGCGTGGCCATGTACACGTCGTCACGCCGCTGCTGAGCTTCGCATGTGATCACGTCTTGTCGCTCATCCAGCCCACCCCAACGCTCTCTAATATGCTCGTCGCCCTCGTGCGACAGCAGGGCGCGCAGCAGCAGCCGCTCCTTCGCCATCAAAGTGTATCTCGACCAGCTCATCATTTTCATTCTTGACGACCCCAGCCAGCGTAAGCCGCGTGATGCAGGAGGCCGAGTTCTCCAACGCCATAGTCAGGAGCAACCTCGAGGAGGAGGGCGCGCTCACGTGATGTCCTCTTACTCGGTGCATGACTGTAGAAAAGTTGGTCAGCTGTCGGCGATTGCGAAGGCTCATAGTATTCTTGGGCGATGTAAAGGTAAGAAGAGGGGCTATGTTGAGGCTGGAAATAGTAGTGGCAGCTCTGGCTATGGGTTTAGATATTACCCTACAGAGAAATTACTTTTTTCTCACATAGAGGAGGTTGAATCAGGAGAGATGAAGGAGCAGCTAGAAAGAACAACGGGTTATGGGGAAAATTAATCTTAGGGTATTGGTGGGTATTTTTTTGGGACTCTCATGTCAATAGACCATTTGGGAGATCCATCAACTTTAATTTCCTAGTTAGTTTTAACTAATTTTTTAAAGCATGAAATGTCTGTAGGAGAGATTCCTACAGTCTTTTTTTTGTAAAAAGAGAATGTGTCACATGTTATAGTATTTACACCAAGATGTTTCAAAAGTGAAGTAGGGAGCAATGGGAGGCCTTATACGAAGGAAGAAATGATATAATTCAGCCCAGGCCTGGATCTATGCCTAAGCAGTCTGAAATCCTCCTTAGACCTGTTTAGCTAGGATGTATGGAGTATGGGATCTTCTGGAATAAAAAATTGTTCCGCTCCTTCCAAATCGACCATGCCATGACAACGAAGGTTCCATGAACATGGGTTGGGCCTAGTCTCTCTTAGCATTCGATAACCATTAGAACATGTTGATCCCCGCACTCCAGGATATATTGAGTGTATCCCGACAGTTTTTGTAGAACGGGCAAGTGAAGAAGACATCTCTTTGCGAAATAAGTTTACAATTAGCTAGACATGTTCAAGCATCTATTCACATTGCTGCCGACATAGAATGAAATCGCCAGGACGTTGAGTGTCGGGGGCCACCACATAGTGCCTACGTTAAACCATGTTCTTTGTGTTCAACATGTTTGATAGAAGTATCCAAGCGAACACCATCAACTTCATGGTGAAGTTGGACTCCCAAATCCATTTGAAAAAGTTGTCGGTCACCACATTCCTGAGGTAAAACTGATAGAATTTCGCTGAGGTGTATTTGTGTCACCAATCATAGGTCTACACATATCTATTCGACGTGTCAATCTGATAATTCATACCAATGGCCTGCAACTGTGAGGCCTCTTCGTGCGCTTGGACTGACAATGGAAAATGAAAGCCATCGTGCAAATAATCCAACTGGAGCAAACTCAACCGCGACGTCTTCGGTTGAAGCATATGAGAATGCTCACGGGTTGGTTTCTGCTAGGATTTTATCGCACCAAAGATCTTTTGCAAAGAGAGTTGACGTCTCATCACCAATGATTATAGAAGAATTCCCCAATAGATAGTAATGAGGTGCAGTATCTCTGCACAGTAGAATGACCCGCACATCCCAGATGCACGAGGGACAGACACTGGTGGAAAAAAGGCCTTTGGTCGCGGTTCGCAACTGCCATTAGTCGCGGCTGCGCAACCGCGACCAACTAAGCGCGACTAAAGCCCCCCACCCTTTAGTCGCGGCTGCTTAAGAACCGCGACTAACGGCCCGTCCACGTGGGCGCCAGGCGGCCGTCGGGGCGGAGGACCTTTAGTCGCGGTTCTTAAGCCAACCGCGACTAAAGGCCGCCGAGTTTAGGGTTTTAGCCCCCCTAAACCTGTTTTCTGTTTAATTTGTATTGTTTTATTTCTTTTGTGCTTTATTTTAATTTTGAAGGAGTTTCATATATTCTACGGTACTACATACATGCATATGAATGTACAATTTCAAATAAATTTGAAATTAGAACCAAAAAAATTCAAGAGGAATATACAATATATATTCAATATCATCGGATGACCATATACAATTTTGAACAAGTTTCCATACATGATTTAATCCATACAAATTTCTCGTCCTCGTAATAGTGTTCTCCTTTAGGATGGAGGACTTCCTTCCGAACCATCCAGCTAGTTCCTCTTGAAGTGGTGGGAGCGAGCTTACGGACTAAGCGTCCACGGAGGTTATTCCTCCGAGCATTGGTATCACTCGGATCAACCCGCTCGAGGTGTATCTCGGATCCTCTCCTGAACATAGTATGCACATAGATTGGTCAACGGTGGCTGAATATCCCCAGATTCTTAGGCTTTAACAATTTGAATTCTAGCTCTTTTTGAATTCACCGACCTTTGTATCTGCGAACCGTCTCCAAACCCTACGAGGCAAAGAAAATTAAATGAACAAGAGAGTTATTAGTTACTTGATATTAGGAAATGAGCGAAATAGGCCGATCGATATAGGCGCAAATGAATGAAAATAATTACTTCGCAGCATTTTTCTCATGTCGCCCAAAGCGATGGATCCTTATTCGAGAGTCGTGGGCGAGACATTACGAGGTGTTAACTTTAATTACTAGCAGAATCCGGTGGAACTGCGGACACGATACATGCACAAGACGTCATGCATAACTCATCGATTAGCCGCCACATACCATGCATGGAGTAAACAAAAGAGAATGTGCTCTAGACGAAACACTCACCCAAAATGGTAAGGAAATAGAATATCACTTTTGAGTTCCTGCTTTGTAAGAAACTGCCACAGGTCTGCCTCCACGTCGTCGGGGTAATGCTTCAACACAATATCATTAACGATGTGTGGGTCAATGAACCCAACATCATGGATGTTCCTTACTCTGCATTCCTTAATCTTCATTCTGCATGTATAATAGAGGACACAACAATATAGTTAGGACATATATATAGTGCGCAATATGAACGAGATGGGGTAGAAATTAATAAATCACTTACGAGCGTAGCAACCGATGATAGATTTGTCGAGCTCATGATTGAAAAGCTGGAACAATTCACTCAGTTCAATTTGTACATAGTAATGTTTGAAGTGATGCTCATGTCTAACTTCCGCATAAATATATTCTTTGGCGTTTTATTTTTATGTAACCCTTGTACCAATTCAGCAGACGTTTCATTTGGTCGTAGATCCTTTTCTGCCTTGAGCTCGGCGAGAGGCCCATTCTTGACATATGTAATTACTACCTCCTTCACGGCAACTCATCAAGGTCTAATAGTTCACGAAGAGTAATACCTAAGTTGGCGCTTGTTCTCGGCACTCGTTCTGATCAATCCTGTCTGCCGCAGCTTGTATGATCTCGGGGCATCCGGACGAAGGCTTCCACTATAAGCGGGCAATCGATTGTTTACTTTGTTCCCGAGCTGGGCAACTTGTTTCCGCTTTTATTACTTCGGCCTTCTCCGCTCTTTGTTCTCCTTGAACATGACTGCCTGCTGCGAAGTTCACGTGCATAGTCGTTAAGCGATTCTTGGCTTTGGGACGGTGTGCTCAAAATGACTTAGCCCACTTCTTTTGCTGATCGAAAATCTGGCTTGGACTCGGGCTCTCTTTTTCTTGCAGTCCGCCTTCCATTTCTCCAAATCAGCAGCCGCGGCCGCGTCGACTTGCTCGGCACTACGTTCCCAAGGCCTTGTGGGGAGAGGCTTCAGTGATGGCTCCGGTACCTTTGTGGTCTTAGGTACATAAGGGTCCGGGTTAATAATCCAGACTATACTTTCTTTGCGAAGGTGGATTGGGGCGGCGTCGATCACCCGCCGGACGAGGATCGGGGCGGCGGATGATCACCGCGGACGTTGTGGATGGGGCGGCGTCGATCACCGCCGGACGAGGACTGGGGCGGCGGATGATCACCGCGGACGTTGTGGGCTGGGGCGGCGTCGGCTGATGTGACGGAGGTGTAGGTGAACCGCCACCACCACCACCACCACCACCACCACCACCGCCGCCACCGCCACCACCACCACCGTGAGGGGTGGACTTGTTGTCCTTGGCGCCTCGCTCGAAACTTGATAAACTTCTTTTGCCATAGAATGTAATGGCGCTTGACATCTCAAGTCTTTTCTCCCCTCGGTGTAGCAATTTCAATCTCCGTGTCCTCAAACCCTTGGACTATGTCCTCCACCGTGACACGAGCATAGCCATCTTTAATGGGGTTGTTGTGGTGGAGTGCTCGAGTAAACATGGTAAAGCACCGCCGATGGCTACCTTCATGGACATGTTCCCGATAGGATAATCTGAGATGACATTCTTTCATCTCCTTTATATCGCCCACGGGTAGCGAGGAGGCTCCGGTGCAGTAATTTCGACCACCGAGAGGCTCCGGTGCAGTAATTTCGATCACCAGAGGCTCCGTGCAGTAATTTCGATCGTCGGTGCATCTGCACCAGCCGGGGGCCTCCGTGGAAGCCACGCTGCTTCTCCGCTGCTTGGCTTCCGAGATCCGCCGGATGATCTTCATGCTGCACCCGAGCTGAATCTCTTTCGCTACTAGTACACTCATGGTTTTCTTCATCACTTCCATTTCCGATGCCAACCGCGCCACAACATCTGCTTCCCGATCCATCTTTCTCTACGGCTTCAGAATCGTCACGGTCATCGCTCGGGGAACCCTATTTTCCACGGAATGTGCCCCATGCCTCGTACACGTCCTCCGTGTTCAGGATTCGAGGGCTTTTGTCGGTAGCGTCGTTCTCTCTGTTGAACTTGATCTTCCCTGTTGAGCATCCTTCATTGCGTCAATAAGGGCTTGGGTGGGTTTAATTAATTTGCCTGGTAAACACACTCCCCTGCCTCCGGGTTCAGCGTTCCCCCATGCCCGTACCACCAGCTTTTGGCCCTTGGGTCCCATCCTCCGTGCTGGGCGGATTCTCGCGCCTCAGCTCGTTCTCCATCTTCTCCAACCTAGGCACCCAAATGCGATACCCTCCTGGCCCCATAACATGATTGTACTCCTTCTTAGCCGCATTTTCCTTATTTTTTCTCGATATTTCAATGAACTGCTCCGATTTCTTTTGCTTCACAAATTCTGGCCAATCATCTTTCGCTTTCTCATATTGGCCGATTTAAATCCGAGTCTTGTTCTGCTTGACAAAGTCACGGGCTAGATTTTGCTTGAATTTCCTAATCGTCGGCCATCTTATGAAGAGCGAACTGTTTGACTAGCCTCCTCCTCTCCTTGTTTTCCTCAATCTTGTTACCCTCCTCATCGAATTTGTTGTATTCGGAGGTAGAATGAAATGTTCCATAAGCTTCTTGAAGCAATCTTTTTGTTCTCTTATCGACAAAAGTGAAACCATCAATTCGTGCCTTCTTTGGCTCATTCCACTCTGACGGTGATCGAGACGTTGTCTCTAACAATGGCTCCGCATTGGTGACAAACTTGGTGGCGTTCTTGCGGGGCTCCAGCTGCTCGCCGGTTGCCTTGTCGACAACCGCGATGGTGCATGTTTCTCCTTGTTTCATCGTCTGGTTGCGCCACGCTTTGACGACGTACTCGATTGTTTCGACGATCCGCCGAGGGCTAAAATAAGAAAGAGAGTCGCGCTGTTAGTACACACATATTTATTCAAATCGGTTAGTTTGTATCACCAGAGGCTCAATGTATATATATACCTCGGCGCGGAGGTGGTTGCTACTTCCATTTGAAGATCGCTGCGTTTATCGGCGTTTCTTGACATCATCTTGTTGACGGCGCCCTTCATCTTCACCGTCAAGGTTCGAGATAAAAGAGATATCATCTTCTTCTTCTCCGGTCGGCACATATTGAATATCGCCGTTTATGATGCGAACATATGTGCTTCACCGTCCGGATCATAGTTGTCCATAATCGGGTCACTCTATCATCCGCCATTATGTCATCCCGAAAACATGTAGTAAAACAAATTAATTAAGTGAAGAAGGGGCGGTGGCGGTGGCGGTGGCGAAAGGGCGGTGGCAAAAGGAGGCGAGGAAGGGTGGGAGAGGGTGTCGCGATGAAGCGCGAGACGGGCGGCAGATGACGGCGGTGCTAGGTGTGCCCTAACGCGCGAGAGGGTGGTACCGACGAAAGAAACATCCGGAAAGTATCCCGGTGTTTCGCGTTTTGAACAGTGATCCGGAGGGGAAAGTTGCAGGTTTGCTATGCTAGGGAGGTGTGGCGGTCGAGCAGGCTGCGTATCCGGATTCGTCTCGCTGCTTACGAGCAACTTTCATGTACAAAGTATTTTCATCCGAGTTACGAGTTATTTTATACTAATTTTTAAAGTTTTAGGACATTTTTAGAATTAACAGAATTAATTAAATTCGAAATTGCAAATATGATGTTAATTTAATTAGGTTAATGTTAATTTAATTAAGTTAATTAATTAATTAATTAATTAATATTTTAAATATTTTTTTGTCTCCTCTTTTTTTGATCTGGTAGTGGGCCCGCTTGGCGGGGGCCTAGAGGGCCAAACGCTGCGGGGCGAGCGGCCGAACGGAGGCGGCGGCGGCGTTGCTTTGGATACAATGCGGCGGCGAGGGCGACGGCGGCGGCGCATCGAGGCCGGCCGGCGGCGCTGCTGCTGTGGGCGAGGGCGACGGCGGGCGGCGCGAGGGCGAGGGCGACGGAGGCGGCGGAACGGAGGCGGCGCGGCGGCGGTTGCTTGGGGCGGCAAGCACAGGGCGAGGGCGACGGCGGGCGGCGACGAGGTCGCCGGCGGCAGCGCGCGTGGACGAGGGCGCAGGGCACCGCGGCGGCAAGGGCAGGCGGCGCCATCGGGACGGGCGGCGGCGCCATCGGGACGGGCGGCGGCGCGCTCAGGGGCGTCGAGCGCGCGCCGGGCGCGTCGGCGTCGCGTCGTCGGCGTCGCCGGGCAGCGCTTGGCGTCGAGAGAGGAGAATGGGAGGCAAAACTGCTAAGTGCAGATGTTATAAACGAACCTTTAGTCGCGGTTGGGGAGGCGGACCGCGACTAAAAGGCTACTTTAATCGCGATCCGCCTCCCCAACCGCGACTAAAGGGTTTTGCCGCCGCTTCGTTCAGCAGAAAGACCCTTTAGTCGCGGTTGGGGACAACAATCGCGACTAAAGGGTAACCTTTAGTCATGATCCGCCTCCCCACCGGGACTAAAGGTCTCATCTTTGAACCGGCGCGTGATGCGGTGGGATGTTTAGTCCCACCTCGCTAGCCGAGAGGCTTCGACAAGTGGTTTATAAGCGGCTGCGCCACCACTTCGAGCTCCTCTCAAATGCAAGCTTACTGAGCCTATTCATTACTATGAGCTCAGGGGCCTATTGGGCCTTCAAGGGCTCAATCTCGGCCCATTAATGGGTTTCTAGTCGTATTCAGCCGTGGTGGCCCGATGAGGTGGCATATTTTTTATTTTTTGCCTGTTTTTTGTTTTCATTTTTGCTTTATTTATTTTGTTTTGTTTCTACTTACAACAAAAAACTTATTTATTTTATTTTATTTTGTTTCTAATTACTTATTTATTTTACTTTATGATAATTATTTTTGCTATTAAAGTTTCTAATTACTTATTTATTTATGTTATTAAAATCTTAAAAATACAATTATATATCAAAAAAATCAGAAAATAAAACTAATTCATTTTAAATTCTTGTTTTTCTTCTGTTTTTTTCTTCCTTTTTTCTTCTTTTTTTTTTCTTCATTTGTTTCTTCCTTTTCTTGTTTTTCTTCTTTTTTTCTTCCTTTCTTCCTTTTCCTTTTTTCTTCTGTTTTTCTTCTTTTGTTTTTTTCTTATGTTTTTCTTCTTACTTTTTTTTTTCTTCTGCTTTTCCTTTTTCTTCTGCTTGTTTTTTTCTTCTGTTTTTCCTTTTTTCTTCTGTTTTTTCTTCTTTTTTTCCTTTTCCTTCTTTCTTCTTCTTCCTTTTCCTTTTAAAATCGAAAAATAAAACTAATTCATTTTAAAATCTTAAAAATACAATTATATATCAAAAAATCAGAAAAATAAAACTAATCCCTTGAAGGTTTGACAAAGGTTTGATACATCATTCAGTTCATCGACCAAATACAAAGTTTGGTACAATAAATTATTACACATCAATTCTTCCCTTGTTTCCACTTGCTTACGATTGTGCCGTATCCATGGAGCATCCTCATCATTTAACTTAATGCTTGGGTCGGTGTTCACTTTGAAGGGCGGAATTTCAGCAAACATATTATAATCTTCGACATGTCATCTTGTCCTCCACTCCCACGATGTTTCTTTTCCCCGAAAGAACAATGTGGCGCTTTGAATCATCGCATGATGTCTTGATCGTTTTCTTATCTTTCCGTTTCCTCGGTTTGCTACTCATGTCCTTCACATAGAAAACCCGAGCGACATCTTTCGCTAGGACGAATGGTTCGTCAAGGTAACCAAGATTGTTGAAATCCACCATTGTCATTCCGTATTGCTGGTCCACCTTTACCCCACCTCCTGTTAGCTTGAACCATTTGCACCGAACAAAGGGACCTTAAAGGAGGGTCCATAGTCAAGTTCCCATATCTCCTCTATGTAACCATAATATGTGACCTTCTGCCCATTCTCGGTTCTTGCATCAAAGCGGACACCACTGTTTTGGTTGGTGCTCTTTTTATCTTGGGCGATCGTGTAAAATGTATTCCCATTTATCTCGTACTTTGGAAAGTCGTTATAGTCGAAGATGGTGTCTTGGCCAACATGTACAGCTGATCTACAACATCATTGTCATTCATTAAATGTTTTCTCAACCAACTGCGAAAGTCTCCATGTGGGCCTTCCTAATCCAGATTCAGCTTCCCGGGTTGTCCGAGCGTAAAATATTCTTGTGTTTCTCAAAGTACGGAGCCACCAAGCTGGAATTGGTCAAGACAAAGGTGGTGTGCTTGATCGAGAGAATGGCCGTCCATACATATCGTTGATTTCCTTCCGATCGTGCCTTTTCCACTTAGTCTCCCCTCGTGCCGCGATCGAGGAAGACTAATCGGCTTAAGGTCGAACAAAGTCAACACAAAACTCAATTACCTCCTCATTTCCATAGCCCTTGGTGATGCTTCCTTCGCCTAGCACGGTTATGAACATATTTCTTTAATACTCCCATGAACCTCTCGAAGGGGAACATATTGTGTAGAAATACAGACCGAGAACGAAATCTCTTCGACTAGGTGAACCAGGAGGTGCGCTATAATATTGAAGAAGGATGGCGGAACACCAACTCGAAATCGACAAGACATTGGATCACATCGCTCAGAACCGTGGTAGAACTTCGGATTGATTACCTTACGAGAGATTGCATTGAGGAATGCACATAGCTTCACAATGGCTAATCGAACATTTTCGGCGAGCCCCTCAAAGCAATCGGAAGCAATTGCGTCATAATCACGTGGCGCCGTGAGACTTGAGTTTTGGAACTTTTTCTCCGCCATGTTTATTATTCCCTTTATATTGGGCGAGAATCCAGACGGGACCTTCATACTGCTCGGCATTCAAAAAGATGACCTTCTCTTCTTTGGTCGAGCGTAGCTGCACGACCTTGAAACCATTCCGGATGCCGGTCATCGTGGTCTTTCAAACGTTGCTGGTCTGCCGTGCTTCCTTTGTATCATTTGTCTTCCCATACACGCCCAAGAAGCTTAGGAGGTTCACGCAAATATTCTTCGAACGTGCATCACGCCGATTGCAGAGCGGACATCTAGGACTTTCCAATATTCTAGCTCCCGAATATAGATTTCTTCTTCCACATGGCTGCGTGCCCGTCGGCTCCCTTCGAACTGATTGTCCGCCAGACCCTTTCCAAAGATGACTTTCAAATCCTTGACCATATCAAATACCTCAAGCACCAAGCAGTCGTTCCGCGAGCTTCGCCGGTGATCTGCCTTGCCGTTGTAATGCTTGCCTTTCTTTCTTCTTGGATGAATTTTGGAAGAAATCGACGATGCCCAAGGTACACGTTCTTCTTACAATTTGACAAATGTACACTTTCAGGTCTCATGTAAGCAGTGCGTGCATGCATTGTATCCCTTATTTGACAGTCCCGAAGGTTACTAAGAGCAGGCCAATCGTTGATGGTTACGAAAAGCAACGCCAGAGGTCAAATTCCTCTTGTTTGTGCTCATCCCACACACGGACACCACCCCACAGCTGTAAAAGTTCATCAACTAATGGCCTTAGGTACATATCGATGTCGTTGCGGGTTGCTTCGACCTTGGATGAGCACGGCATCATAATGAACTTCCGCTTCATGCACAACCAAGGAGGAAGGTTGTAGATGCATAGAGTCACGGGCAGTGCTATGGCTGGAGCTCGCTGCGCCAAAAGGATTCATGCCATCCGTGCTTAGAGCAAATCTTATGTTCCTTGCGTCGGCTGCAAAATCTCTGAACCATCTGCCGATCTTTCTCCATTATGCTCCATCTGCGGTGTGTCTCAACTCCCGTCCGACTTACGTTCCTCTTTGTGCCATCGCAACAACTTGGCATGCTCTTTGTTCATGAACAGACGTTTCAACCGTGGTATTATAGGAGCATACCACATCACCTTGGCGGAACCCTCTTCCGGGTTTCGCCCTCAACATCGTCACCGTGGTCATCGCCTCGATCTTATAACGCAATGCAAAGGCATACCGGGCATTCATTCAAATTCTCGTATTCACATGGTAGAGGATGCGATCGTTGATGCATGCATGTATCTTCGTAACCTCTAAACCTAGAGGGCGATAACCTTCTTTGCTTCAGACGCGTCTTGGCGGGCAACTCGTTATCCTTTGAAACATATTCTTCAACATTTTCAGCAAGTTTTCAAATGCCGAGTCAGCTACACCTGCCTCTGCCTTCCATTTCAGCAAATCCAGTGCAGCCCAGCTTTTTCGACCATCATCGCATCCGGTACAGCGCCTTTACGGATCCTCTAACATGCGATCCAAATTCTCCTCTCCTTTTCGGTTTAGCGCGTCTCGCATCAGCAATGGTCCGACCAAGATCATCAACGGGATCATCACGTGCCTCTTCTTCACCTTCCCTTCACCTTCAGCATCCTCCATGAAAGTATCACCGAAATGAGCAAGATAGCTTTCATCGATGAAATCATCCCTTCTTCATCTTCTTCCATTATAACCCTCTTTCTCCATGCTTGGTCCAACAATTATAGCTTGGCATGAAACCCTTCAAGCGAGATGCATGTGAACAACTCTTGAGGAAGAGTAACCCTTCTCATTCTTACAGATAACACATGGACAGATAACAAAACCCCCGCTTGTTCGCATTAGCCACTACGAGGAAATCTTTCAAACCCGTAGTGAACTCACGGAGAGTCGGTTACCGTACATCCATTGCCGATTCATCTGCATTATTATAATATAAAATATATAATTAACCATCATGCATTTGTTATGAACTACACACATGCATATTGACACATCAAAGGTTCATCAAGTTGCTAACCATGATCGAAGAGTGTGGCTCCAACACTTCATGTCATGTTTGTTTCATGCTCTTGGGGCATGCATTTCATCAAACACCTTATGTGCATAAGAGGAACCAAAAGCAAACCTACACCCACTTGTGAAGAGAATGGCTCCAAATGGCTAAGTGTTGGCTGCTGGATGGGTATATATAGGGAGGGCTTTAGTCGCGGTTGGCACGGCAAACCGTGACTAAAGGTGCCGAAAACCTTTAGTCGCGGTTGTCTGCCAATCATGACTAAAGCCCTCACGTGACACCGAGCGCCTGGCCCAGTGCCTTTGGTCGCAGTTCCTACAGCCGGGTTTGGTCGCGGTTCACCTCCAGAACCGCGACTAAAGGTCCCATTGGTCGCGGTTCCTACAGCTTCGCGACTTATGGGGCTGGACGGAAAGCCTGTTTTTCCACTAGTGAGAGCTAGCATAGTATGTGGACCAGACAAGCTCTACCCATGGAACATCGTGGTGATTGTAGAACTTGTCAAGAAACTTTATTAGGAATGCAGTTTTTGAAGTATTGGTATCAACAATTCTGAACCCCCTCTAGTTTAGCTTTGCATACCATTTGCCTTGAGGCTAGTGAGTTAGAAGTCTCACCTTACTCAGTCTTCTTCCACCAAAGACAAAGCCTACACAGTTTATCTAGGTGTGCAAGATCTTAGGTGGGATTCTCATTGAGTACATAACATAAACCGCAATGGATGTCATCACACGGTCAACCAACGCTAGTTTAGCTCCATAATAGACCTTCTAGAGAGTAGACGAGAGCTTTCGGTCCACTTTGCCAATCAGAGGCATCAGATCATTCACAGTGGATTTGGTGGTGCCCATCGGCAACCCAAGGTATGTGAATGGCATGGTCCCTATCACGCACCGAAAGATCTCCGCCATTTCTTACAATTCAGGTTGATTAAGGTTGATAGGCACTAGTGTTGATTTTTGGAAGTTTATCCTCAGCCCAACCGAGTCTGCATAATTCAGCAAAATCTGCGTCATGCACATGGTTAACTTCCTATAGGGTCGCACTATGATGGTGTCATCCACGTATTGTATTACCCGGATGTTTTTGCTGGCCCACAGGAGGAATACTTCATTTAATCATATCCCGATTTGTCGCATCATCATAGCTTAACTAAGGGTTGGATGTTTCAGATTTCCGCGGGATTTTCTAGCATATTTTTTTTATTTTTTTCTGGTTACTCATTAAGTACTTCTAGCATATAATAGATTCACACCTTTGGTCAAATGACACTTTGTGATGAAATGACACTTTTGTGTGAAATATCACTCTGTTTGGCACTTTATGTGAAATAACATTGTGTGGCCTTTTGTATGAGATGGCATTTTTGTTTGTAGCCATCTAACTTGAATAGCGTATTTAATTGGTACAAATTACATAGTAACAGAGGCTAATTTGGTGATCAAAACAACAAATCCCCTCCCTTCAAATTTCAACTAGATGATGAGTGGGAGACAAGGTTGGCAGTGGAACATAGATGTTACTCACGCTAGTAAAGTTAGTAGGGGAGGGAGAGAGACGGGGGTAGAGTTTATTTCTCGAATTCACAAATGGAATGAAACATCATTATGCAGCATAGACCCTAAAGCAAATGGACACCAATGATAGCCTCTCCGACAATTATGGTTAAGAATATTGTATGTTATACACGATTAAGGTTGTGTATGATATTATGCTGAATTTTGATAATCCCATTTTCCTTGCCCACTTCCTCTTTTTTAGTGTTTGTTTGACTTATATTTTCATACTTTTATGGCTAATTTTGCAAAATCTCTTATAGAATAAGCACAACGTAGTTCAGTCACTGAACCTAATACTAAAAGAACACAACAGGGTTTCAAATTGTTTAAGTGTATTTAATTTCGTAATTATGAACTATTGGTGGAATATTATTCATGTTTGCTATATATGATGAATTTGTAGACTTAAATTTTCAGTACATATTTAATGTTCTGGAAAATGCAAGTACAATTTTTTTTGAACTTTATACCAGGCTGGCCGGTGCAAATGCACAGGTTGATGACTGGTAAAAAATATATGTATTAAATCTTACTATAAAAAAAAATCAAATCTTAAGATAATCTTACCATCGTCTCTAGCAGGATAAAGATTAGATGCAAAGTGATCCAATCTAATACCCAACACAAACCATACCGCACTAGCAAAAGCGCAGTTGAAAACAAAAGACCAATCCAGGTAAAACATACATACAACACTCATTCGCAATGTGTTATAGAGAATTCTAATGCACGCTTCCTATGGAAAGAGTTCTCCTAAAGAGCCTTCAAGAGAAAGATTTTCAGAATATTCCTGGTACCATCCTGTTATTCAAACCTCATGAATTGTGGTCGTCTCCCCAGTAGAAGATAGATTGCCTTGATGCTTGTGAACTAAGCTATGACCAACATGTTGGGGAACGTAGTAATTTCAAAAATTTGCTACGCACACGCAATATCATGGTGATGCATAGCAACGAGAGGGGACAGTGTTGTCCACATACCCTCGTAGACCGAAAGCGGAAGCGTTAGCACAACGCGGTTGATGTAGTCGTACGTCTTGACGATCTGACCGATCCAAGTACCGAACGTATGGCACCTCCGAGTTTAGCACACGTTCAGCTCGATGACGTCCCATGAACTCCGATCCAGCAGTGCTTTGCGGGAGAGTTCCGTCAGCACGACGGCGTGATGGCGGTGTCGATGATGCTACCGACGCAGGGCTTCGCCTAAGCATCGCTATGATATTACCGAGGTGGAATATGGTGGAGGGGGCACCGCACACGGCTGGGAGAGATCAACAGATCAACTTGTGTGTCTAGAGGTGCCCCCTGCCCCCGTAAATAAAGGAGTGGAGGAGGGGAAGGGACCGCCCTTTCTAGGCGCGCCCAAGGGGGGAGTCCTACTCCTGGTGGGAGTAGGATTGCCCTTTCCCAAGTTGGAGTAGGAGAGGGAAGGGAAGGAGGAGTAGGAGAGAAGGAAAGGGGGGCCGCACCCCCCAAACCTATTCCTATTCGGCCTCCTGCCCAAAGGGGGGCGCACCAGCCCCTTGTGGGCTGGTGTGCTTCTTTCTTATGGCCCATAAGGCCCATAACTTCTCTCTGGGGGTTCCGGTAACCTCCCGGTACTCCGGTTTTGTCCGAAACTACCCGGAACACTTTCGGTATCCGAATATAGCCATCCAATATATCAATATTTACGTCTCGACCATTTCAAGACTCCTCGTCATGTCCCCGCTCTCATCTGGGACTCCGAACTACCTTCGGTACATTAAAACACATAACTCATAATATAAATCGTCACCGAACTTTAAGCGTGCGGACCCTACGGGTTCGAGAACTATGTAGACATGACCGAGACACGTCTCCGGTCAATAACCAATAGCAGAACCTTGGATGCTCATATTGGTTCCCACATATTCTACGAAGATCTTTATCGGTCAAACCACATAACAACATACGTTGTTCCCTTTGTCATCGGTATGTTACTTGCCCAAGATTCGATCGTCGGTATCTTAATACCTAGTTCAATATCGTTACCGGCAAGTCTCTTTACTCGTTATGTAATGTATCATCCCGCAACTAACTCATTAGTCACATTGATTGCAAGGCTTATAGTGATGTGCATTACCGAGAGAGCCCAGAGATACCTCTCTGACAATCGGAGTGGCAAATCCTAATCTCGAAATACGCCAACTCAACAAGTACCTTCGGAGACACCTGTAGAGGACCTTTATAATCACCACCCAGTTACATTGTGACGTTTGGTAGCACACAAAGTGTTCCTCCGGTAAGCGGGAGTTGCATAATCTCATAGTCATACGAGCATGTATAAGTCATGAAGAAAGTAATAGCAACATACTAAACGATCAAGTGCTAAGCTAACGGAATGGGTCAAGTCAATCACATCATTCTCCTAATGATGTGATCCCGTTAATCAAATGACAACTCATGTATATGGTTAGGAAACTTAACCATCTTTGATTAACGAGCTAGTCAAGTAGAGGCATACTAGTGACACTATGTTTGTCTATGTATTCACACATGTATTATGTTTCCGGTTAATACAATTCTAGCATGAATAATAAACATTTATCATGAAATAAGGAAATAAATAATAACTTTATTATTGCCTCTAGGGCATATTTCCTTCAGTCTCCCACTTGCACTAGAGTCAATAATCTAGTTCACATCACCATGTGATTTAACACTAATATTCACATCTGCATGTGATTAACACCCATAGTTCACATCGTCTTATGATCAACGCCCAAAGGGTTTACTAGAGTCAATAATCTAGTTCACATCGATATGTGATTAACACCCAAAGAGAACTAAGGTGTGATCTTGTTTTGCTCGTGAGAGAAGTTTAGCCAACGGGTCTGTCACATTCAGAGCCGTATGTATTTTCCAAATATTCTATGTCTACAATGCTCTGCACGGAGCTACTCTATCTAATTGCTCTCACTTTCAATATGTATCCAGTTTGAGACTTAAAGTCATCTGGATCGGTGTAAAAGATTGCACTGATGTAACTCTTTACGACGAACTCTTTTATCACCTCCATAATCGAGAAACATTTCCTTAGTCCTCCCTAAGGATATTCTTGACCGCTGTCTAGTTATCTACTCCTAGATCAAAATTGTACTCCCTTGCCAAATACAGAGCAAGGTATACAATAGGTCTGGTACACATCATAGCATACTATATAGAAGCTATGACTGAGGCATAGGGAATGACTTTTCATTCTCTTTCTATTTTCTGCCATGGTCGGGTTTTGAGTCTTATCAATTTCACACCTTGCAACACAGGCAAGAACTCCTTCTTTGACTGTTCCATTTTGAACTACTTCAAAATCTTATCAAGGTATGTACTCATTGAAAAATCTTATCAAGCGTCTTGATCTTTCTCTATAGATCTTGACGCTCAATGTGTAAGCAGCTTCACCGAAGTCTTTCTTTGAAAAACTCTTTTCAAATACTCCTTTATGCTTTCCAAAACAATTCTACATTATTTCTGATCAACAATATGTCATTCACATATATCTATGTATTCACTTTCCTGTAAATACAGGTTTCATCGCAAGTCTATATAAAACTATGTGCTTTGATCAACTCATCAAAGCATATATTCCAACTCCGAGATGCTTGCACCAGTCCATAGATGGATCACTAGAGCTTGCACACTTTGTTAGCACCTTTAGGATTGCAAAAACCTTCTGGTTGCATCATATACAACTCTTCTTTAATTAATCCATTAAGGAATGCAGTTTCGACATCCATTTGCCAGATTTCATAAAATGTGGCAATTTCTAACATGATTTGGACAGACTTAAGCATCAATACGAGTGAGAAAATTTCATTGTATTCAACACCTTGAACTTGTCAAAAAACTTTTGTGACAAGTCGAGCTTTGTAGGTAGTAACACTACTATCAGCGTCTGTCTTCCTCTTGAAGATCCATTTTGTTGGGGCACGTAGTAATTTCAAAATTTTCCTACGCACACGCAAGATCATGGTGATGCATAGCAACGAGAGGGGAGAGTGTTGTCCACGTACCCTCGTAGACCGTAAGCGGAAGCGTTATGACAACGCGGTTGATGTAGTCGTACGTCTTTACGATCCGACCGATCCAAGCACCGAACGTACGGCACCTCCGAGTTCAGCACACGTTTATCTCGATGACGATCCCCGGACTCCGATCCAGCAGGGTGTCGGGGATGAGTTCCGTCAGCACGACGGCATGGTGACGATGATGATGTTCTACCAAAGCAGTGCTTCGCCTAAGCACCGCAACAATATCACCGAGGTGGAGTATGGTGGAGGGGGGCACCGCACATGGCTAAGGAACGATCATGAAGATCAACTTGTGTCTAGAGGTGCCCCCCTGCCCCCGTATATAAAGGAGCCAAGGGGGAGGGGGCGTCCGGCCAAGGAGGGCGCGCCAAGGGGGAGCCCTACTCCCACCGGGAGTAGGACTCCCTTCTTTCGTAGTTGGAGAAGGAGAAGGAGGGAAGGAGGAGGAGGAGGGGAAGGAAAGGGGGGGCGCCGCCCCCCCTCTCCTTGTCCTATTCGGACTAGGGAGGGGAGGGGGCGCAGCCTGTTGGAAATATGCCCTAGAGGCAATAATAAATTAGTTATTATTATTATATTTCCTTGTTCATGATAATCGTTTATTATCCATGCTATAATTGTATTGATAGGAAACTCAGATACATGTGTGGATACATAGACAACACCATGTCCCTAGTAAGCCTCTAGTAGACTAGCTCGTTGATCAATAGATGATTACGGTTTCCTGACCATGGACATTCGATGTCGTTGATAACGGGATCACATCATTAGGAGAATGATATGATGGACAAGACCCAATCCTAAGCCTAGCACAAAGATCATGTAGTTCGTACGCTAAAGCTTTTCTAATGTCAAGTATCATTTCCTTAGACCATTAGATTGTGCAACTCCCGGATACCGTAGGAATGCTTTGGGTGTACCAAACGTCACAACGTAACTGGGTGGCTGTAAAGGTACACTACGGGTATCTCCGAAAGTGTCTGTTGGGTTGGCACGAATTGAGACTGGGATTTGTCACTCCGTGTAACGGAGAGGTATCTCTGGGCCCACTCGGTAGGACATTATCATAATGTGCACAATGTGACCAAGGGGTTGATCACAGGATGATGTGTTACGGAACGAGTAAAGAGACTTGCCGGTAACGAGATTGAACAAGGTATCGGGATACCGACGATCGAATCTCAGGCAAGTCCAATACCGCTAGACAAAGGGAATTGAATACGGGATTGATTGAATCCTCAACATCGTGGTTTATCCGATGAGATCATCATGGAACATGTGGGAGCCAACATGGATATCCAGATCCCTCTGTTGGTTATTGGCCGGAGAGTTGTCTCGGTCATGTCTACGTGTCTCCCGAACCCGTAGGGTCTACACACTTAAGGTTCGATGACGCTAGGGTTATAAAGGAAGTTTGTATGTGGTTACCAAATGTTGTTCGGAGTCCCGGATGAGATCCCGGACATCACGAGGAGTTCTGGAATGGTCCGGAGGTAAAGATTTATATATGGAAAGTTGTTGTTCGGGTTCCGGGAAAAGTTTGGTTTTTTCCGGTATTGTACCGGGAAGCTTCTAGAAGGTTCCGGAGGATTCCGGAGGGGTCCGGAGGTCCGGAAAATGTTCCACCACGTCCAATACAGCAGCATGGGCTGTAAGGGGGCACCCTAGCCTTAATGGGCCAGGGGCACCAGCCCCTCCAAGGCCCATGTGTATGGGAGAGGGGAAACCCTAAGGGGGAGGGCCTCCACTTGACTTGGGAGGCACTCCTCCCCGTTTGGCCGCCGCCCCCAACCCTAGATGAGATCTAATGGGGCCGGCCCCTCTCTCCCCACCTATAAATAGTGGAGGGGTGGGAGAGCAGCCGCACCCCAAGTTCTGGCGCAGCCCTCCCCCTCTCCCAAGTACTCCTCCTCTCCCGCGGTGCTTGGCGAAGCCCTGCAGGATTGCCACGCTCCTCCACCACCACCATGCCGTCGTGCTACTGCTGGACGGAGTCTTCCCCAACCTCTCCCTCTCCCCTTGCTGGATCAAGGCATGGGAGGCGTCACCGGGCTGTATGTGTGTTGAACGCGGAGGTGCCGTCCGTTCGGCACTAGGATCATCGGTGATTTGGATCACGACGAGTACGACTCCATCAACCCCCGTTCACTCAAACGCTTCCGCTTAGTGATCTACAAGGGTATGTAGATCACTCTCCTTCCCCTCATTGCTAGATTACTCCATAGATTGATCTTGGTGATGCGTAGAAAATTTTGAATTTCTGCTACGTTCCCCAATAGTGGCATCATGAGCCAGGTTTATGCATAGTTACTATGCACGAGTAGAACACAAAGCAGTTGTGGGCGTAGATGTTGTTAATTTTCTTGCCACTACTTGTCTTATCTTGCTTCGGCGGCATCGTGGGATGAAGCAGCCCGGACCGACCTTACACGTACGCTTATGTGAGACAGGTTCCACCGACTGACATGCACTAGTTGCATAAGGTGTCTAGCGGGTGTCTGTCTCTCCCACTTTAGTTGGAAAGGATTCGATGAAAAGGGTCCTTATGAAGGGTAAATAGAAATTGGCATCTCACGTTGTGGTTTTACGTAGGTAAGAAACGTTCTTGCTAGAACACCTATAGAAGCCACGTAAAAACTTGCAACAACAATTAGAGGACGTCTAACTTGTTTTTGCAGCAAGTGTTTTGTGATGTGATATGGCCAAAGGATGTGATGAATGATATATGTGATGTATGAGATGATCATGTTCTTGTAATAGGAATCACGACTTGCATGTCGATGAGTATGATAACCGATAGGAGCCATAGGAGTTGTCTTTATTTTTTGTATGACCTGCATGTCATTGAAGAACGCCATGTAAATTACTTTACTTTATTGCTAAACGCATTAGCCATAGAAGTAGAAGTAGTCATTGGCGTGACAACTTTATGAAGACACGATGATGGAGATCATGGTGTCATGCCGGTGACGAAGATGATCCTGGCGCCCCGAAGATGGAGATCAAAGGAGCAATATGATATTGGCCATATCATGTCACTATTTGATTGCATGTGATGTTTATCATGTTTTACATCTTATTTGCTTAGAACGACAGTAGCTTAAATAAGATGATCCTCGAAATAATTTCAAGAAAAGTGTTCCCCTAAGCGTACCTTTGTTGCAAAGGTTCGTTGTTTGAAGCACCGGTGATGATCGGGTGTGATAGATTCTAATGTTCAATACAACGGGTGTAAGCCAGATTTACACACGCAATACACTTAGGTTGACTTGACGAGCCTAGCATGTACGCACATGGCCTCGGGCGCGGAAGACCGAAAGGTCGAGCATGAGTCGTATAGAAGATACGATCAACATGAAGATGTTCACCGACGTTGACTAGTCCGTCTCACGTGATGATCGGACACGGCCTAGTTGACTCGGATCATGTAATCACTTAGATGACTAGAGGGATGTCTATCTGAGTGGGAGTTCATAAGATGAACTCAATTATCCTGAACATAGTCAAAAATGTCTTTGCAAATTATGTCGTAATGCTCGTGCTTTAGTTCTACTGTTTCAGATATGTTCCTAGAGAAAAATTTAGTTGAAAGTTGATAGTAGTGATTATGCGGACTAGGTCCGTAAACTGAGGATTGTCCTCGTTGCTTCGTAGAAGGCTTATGTCCTTAATGCACCGCTCAGTGTGCTGAACCTCGAACGTCGTCTGTGGATGTTGCGAACATCTGACATACACATTTTGATAACTACGTGATAGTTCAGTTAAACGGTTTAGAGTTGAGGCACCAAAGACGATTTCTAAATGTCACGGAACATATGAGATGTTTCGAGGGCTGAATTTGGGATTTCAGGCTCGCGCCCACGTCAAGAGGTATAACACCTCCGACGATTTTCTTAGCCTGCAAACTAAGGGACAAAAGCTCAATCTTTGATCTTGTGCTCAAATTGTCTGAGTACAACAATCACTTGAATCAAGTGGGAGTTGATCTTCCAGATGAGATAGTGATGTTTCTCCAAAGTCATTGCCACCAAGCTGCTAGAGCTTCGTGATGAACTATAACATATCAGGGATAGATATGATGATCCTTCGATATTCGTGATGTATGACACCGAGAAAGTAGAAATCAAGAAGAAGCATCAATTGTTGATGGTTGGTGAAACCACTAGTTTCAAGAAGGGCAAGGGCAAGAAGGGATACTTCATGAAATGGCAAATCAGCTGCTGCTCTAGTGAAGAAACCCAAGGTTGAAACCAAACCCGAGACTAAGTGCTTCTGTAATAAGGGGAACAACCACTGGAGCAGAATTGCCCTAGATACTTGGTAGATGAGAAGGCTGGCAAGGTCGATAGAAGTATATTAGATATAAATTATGTTAGTGTGTACTTTACTAGTACTCCTAGTAGCACCAGGGTATTAGATACCGGTTCGGTTGCTAAGTGTTAGTAACTCGAAATAAAAGGCTGCGGAGTAAGCGGAGACTAGCTAAAGTGAGCTGGCGATATGTGTTGGAAGTTTTTCCAAGCTTGATGTGATCAAGCATCGCACGCTCCCTCTACCATCGAGATTGGTGTTAAACCTAAATAATTGTTATTTGGTGTTTGCGTTGAGTGTAGACATGATTGGATTATGTCTATCGCAATACGGTTATTCATTTAAGGAGAATAATGGTTACTCTGTTTATTTGAATAATACCTTCAATGGTCTTACACCTAAAATGAATGGTTTATTGAATCTCAATCGTAGTGATACACATGTTCATGCCAAAAGATACAAGATAGTAATGATAGTACCACCTACTTGTGGCACTGCCATGTAAGTCATATTGGTATAAAACGCATGAAGAAGCTCCATGTTGATGGATCTTTGGACTCATTCGTTTTTGGAAAAGTTTGAGACATGCGAACCATGTCTATTGGTGTATATGCATGAAGAAACTCCATGAAAATGGACCGTTTGGACTCACTTGATTTTGAATCACTTGGGACATGCAAATCATACCACATGGGCAAGATGACTGAAAGCCTCGTTTTTCAATAAAATGGAACAAGAAAGCAACTTGTTGGAAGTAATACATTTTGATGTGTGCAGTCCAATGAGTGTTGAGGCACGCAGTGGATATCATTATGTTCTTACTTCACGGATGATTTGAGTAGATACTGAGTATATTTACTTGATGAAACACAAGTCGGAATTATTGAATGGTTCAAGTAATTTCAGAGTGAAGTTGAAGATCATCGTGACAAGAGGATAAAATGTCTATGATATGATCATAGAGCTGAGTATCAGAGTTACGAGATTTGGCACACAATTAAGACATTGTGTAAATTATCTCACAATTAATACCGCCTGGAACACCATAGTGTGATGGTGTGTCCGAACATCATAGTTGCACCCTATTGGATATGGTGCGTACCATGATGTCACTTATCGAATTACCACTATCGTTCATGGGTTAGGCATTAGAGACAACCGCACTCACTTTAATAGGGCACCACGTAATTCCGTTGAGACGACACCGTTTGAACTATGGTTTGGAGAAACCTAAGTTGTCGTTTCTTAGAAGTTTGGGGCTGCGACGCTTATGTGAAAAAGTTTTAGGTTGATAAGCTTGAACCCAAAGAGGATAAAATGCATCTTCATAAGACACCCAAAACAGTTGGGTATACCTCCTAATTCAGATCCGAAAGCAATAGGGATTGTTTCTTGAATCGGGTCCTTTCTCGAGGAAAAGTTTCTCTCGGAAAGTTGAGTGGGAGCATGGTGGAGACTTGATGAGGTTATTGAACCGTCACTTCAACTAGTGTAGTAGGGCACAGGAAGTTGTTCCTGTGGCGCCCACACCAATTGAAGTAGAAGCTTATGATAGTGATCATGAAGTTTCGGATCAAGTCACTACCGTACCTCGTAGGGTGACAAGGATGTGTACTACTTCAGAGTGGTACAATAATCCTGTCTTGAAGGTCATGTTGCTAGACAACAATGAACCTGCGAGCTATGGAGAAGCGATGGTGGGCCCATATTCCGACAAATGGTTAGAAGGCATGAAATCCGAGATAGGATCCATGTATCAGAACAAAGCATAGACTTTGGTGGACTTGCCCGATGATCGGCAAGCCATTGAGATAAATGGATCTTTAAGAAGAAGACGGACGTGGACGGTAATGTCACCGTCTATGAAGCTCGACTTGTGGCGAAGAGTTTTTCAAAAGTTCAAGGAGTTGACTACGATGAGATTTTCTCATTCGTAGTGATGCTTAAGTCCGTCGGAATCATGTTAGCACTAGCTGAATTTATGAAATCTGGCAGATGGATGTCAAAACGACTTTCCTTACCAGTTTTCGTAAGGAAAGGTTGTATGTGATACAATCAGAAATGTTTTGTCGATCCTAAGGATGCTAAAAGGTATGCTAGCTCCAGCGATCCTTCCATGGACTAGAGCAAGCATCTCGGAGTCAGAATATGCGCTTTGATGGAATGATCAAAGATTTTGGATTTGTACAAAGTTTATGAGAAACTTGTATTTCCAAAGAAGTGAGTGGGAGCGCTATAGAATTTCTGATGAGTATATGTTGCTAACATATTGTTGATCAGAAATGTTGTAGAGTTTCTGGAAAGCATAAAGGGTTGTTTGAAAAGTATTTTTCAATAGAAAACCTGGATTAAGCTGCTTGAACATTGAGCATCAAGATCTATGAGGATAGATCAAAAACGCTTAATGGTACTTTCAAATGAGCACATACCTTGACATGATCTTGAAGGTGTTCAAGATGGATCAGTCAAAGAAGGAGTTCTTGCCTGAGTTGTAAGGTAAGAAGTTAAGACTTAATGCTCGACCACGGCAGAATAGAGAGAAAGGACGAAGGTCGTCCCCTATACTTAGACGTAGGCTCCATAGTATGCTATGTTGTGTACCGCACCTGATGTGTGCCTTGCCACATGTCTGGCAAGAGGGTACAAAGGTGATCAAGGAGTAGATCACCAGATAGCGGTCAAAATTGTCCTTGGAGTAATAAGGACATGTTTCTCGATTATGGAGGTGATAAAGAGTTCGGCGTAAAGGGTTACGTCGATGCAAGCTTTAACACCTATCCGAATGACTCTGAGTAGCAAACCGGATACGTATAGTGGAGCAACCATTTGGAATAGCTCCAAGTGGAGCGTGGAAGCAGCATTTACAATATGACCTAGAGATTTGCGAAGTACATACGGATCTGAATGTTGCAGACCCGTTGACTAAAACCTCTCTCACAAGCAAAACATGATCAAACCCTAGAACTCATTGAGTCTTAATCACATAATTATGTGGACTAGTTTAGTGACACTAGTAAACTCTTTGGATGTTGGTCACATGGCGATGTGACCTGTGAGTGTTAATCACATGGCGATGTGAACTAGATTATTGACTCTAGTGCAAGTGGGAGAGTGTTGGAAATATGCCCTGGAGGCAATAATAAATTAGTTATTATTATTATATTTCCTTGTTCATGATAATCGTTTATTATCCATGCTATAATTGTATTGATAGGAAACTTAGATACATGTGTGGATACATAGACAACACCATGTCCCTAGTAAGCCTCTAGTAGACTAGCTCGTTGATCAATAGATGGTTATAGTTTCCTGACCATGGACATTGGATGTCGTTGATAACGGGATCACATCATTAGGAGAATGATGTGATGGACAAGACCCAATCCTAAGCCTAGCACAAAGATCGTAGTTCAATGACGCTAAAGCTTTTCTAATGTCAAGTATCATTTCCTTAGACCATGAGATTGTGCAACTCTCGGATACCGTAGGAATGCTTTGGGTGTACCAAACGTCACAACGTAACTGGGTGGCTATAAAGGTACACTACAGGTACCTCCGAAGGTGTCTGTTGGGTTGCAACGAATTGAGACTGGGATTTGTCACTCCGTGTAACGGAGAGGTATCTCTGGGCCCACTCGGTTGGACATCATCATAATGTGCACAATGTGACCAAGGGGTTGATCACGGGATGATGTGTTACGGAACGAGTAAAGAGACTTTCCGGTAACGAGATTGAACAAGGTATCGGGATACCGACGATCGAATCTCGGGCAAGTACAATACCACTAGACAAAGGGAATTGAATACGGGATTGATTGAATCCTCGACATCGTGGTTCATCCGATGAAATCATCATGGAACATGTGGGAGCCAACATGGATATCCAGATCCCGCTGTTGGTTAGTGGCCAGAGAGTTGTCTCGGTCATGTCTACGTGTCTCCCGAACCCGTAGGGTCTACACACTTAAGGTTCGATGACGCTAGGGTTATAAAGGAAGTTTGTATGTGGTTACCGAATGTTGTTCGGAGTCCTGGATGAGATCCCGGACGTCACGAGGAGTTCCCGAATGGTCCGGAGGTAAAGATTTATATATGGAAAGTTGCCGTTTGGGTTCCGGGAAAAGTTTGGTTTTTTCCGGTATTGTACCGGGAAGCTTCCAGAAGGTTCCGGAGGATTCCGGAGGGGTCCGGAGGTCCGGAAAATGTTCCACCACGTCCAATACAGCAACATGGGCTGTAAGGGGGCGCCCTAGCCTTAATGGGCCAGGGGAACCAGCCCCCCAAGGCCCATGCGCATGGGAGAGGGGAAACCCTAAGGGGGAGGGCCTCCACTTGACTTGGGAGGCACTCCTCCCCCTTTGGCCGCCGCCCCCAACCCTAGATGAGATCTAAGGGGGCCGGCCCCCTCTCTCCCCACCTATAAATAGTGGAGGGGTGGGAGGGCAGCCGCACCCCAAGTTTTGGCGCAGCCCTCCCCCTCTCCCAAGTACTCCTCCTCTCCCGCGGTGCTTGGCGAAGCCCTGTAGGATTGCCACGCTCCTCCACCACCACCATGCCGTCGTGCTGCTGCTGGATGGAGTCTTCCCCAACCTCTCCCTATCCCCTTGCTGGATCAAGGCATGGGAGACGTCACCGGGCTGTACATGTGTTGAACGCGGAGGTGCCGTCCGTTCGGCACTAGGATCATCGATGATTTGGATCACGACGAGTACGACTCCATCAACCCTGTTCACTCGAACGCTTCCGCTTAGCGATCTACAAGGGTATGTAGATGCACTCTCCTTCCCCTCGTTGCTAGATTACTCCATAGATTGATCTTGGTGATGCGTAGAAAATTTTGAATTTCTGCTACGTTCCCCAACACAGCCCACCTCTTGCCTCCTCTCCTCTTCTCCCTTAGGGCACATGTAGGCCCAATAACCCCCGGGAAGGTTCTGCTAACCCCCCCGGTACTCCGGTAAAATCCCGATTTCACCCGAAACGATTCCGATATCCAAATATAGGATTCCAATATATCAATCTTTATGTCTCGACCATTTCGAGACTCCTCGTCATGTCTGTGATCACATCCGGGACTCCGAAGAACCTTCGGTACATCAAAACTTATAAACTCATAATAAAACTGTCATCGTAGCGTTAAGCGTGCGGACCCTACGGGTTCGAGAACTATGTAGACATGACCTAGAACTATTCTCGGTCAATAACCAATAGCGGAAACCGGATGCTCCTATTGGCTCCTACATATTCTACGAAGATCTTTATCGGTCAAACCGCATAACAACATACGTTGTTCCCTTTGTCATCGGTATGTTACTTGCCCGAGATTCGATCGTCGGTATCCAATACCTAGTTCAATCTCGTTACAGGCAAGTCTCTTTACTCGTTACATAATGCATCATTCCGTAACTAACTCATTAGCTTCATTGCTTGCAAGTCTTATAGTGATGTGCACTACCGAGAGGGCCCAGAGATACCTCTTCGACAATCAGAGTGACAAAACCTAATCTCGAAATACGCCAACTCAACATGTACCTTCGGAGACACATGTAGAGCTCCTTTATAATCACCCAATTACGTTGTGATGTTTGGTAGCACACAAAGTGTTCCTTCGGTAAACGGGAGTTGCATAATCTCATAGTTGTAGGAACATGTATAAGTCATGAAGAAAGCAATAGCAACATACTAAACGATCAAGTGCTAGGCTAACGGAATGGGTCATGTCAATCACATCATTCTCCTAATGATGTGATCCCGTTAATCAAATGACAACACATGTCTATGGTTAGGAAACATAACCATCTTTGATTAATGAGCTAGTCAAGTAGAGGCATACTAGTGACGTTATGTTTGTCTATGTATTCACACATGTATCAGGTTTCCGGGTAATACAATTCTAGCATGAATAATAAACAATTATCATGATATGAGGAAATAAATAATAACTTTATTATTGCCTCCAGGGCATATTTCCTTCACATTTATCCTCGATGGCTTGCCGATCATCTGGCAAGTCAACAAAAGTCCACACTTTGTTCTCATACATGGATCCCATCTCAGATTTCATGGCCTCAAACCATTTTGCGGAATCTGGGCTCATCATCGCTTCCTCATAGTTCGTAGGTTCGTCATGGTCAAGTAACATGACCTCCAGAACAGGATTACCATACCACTCTGGTGCGGATCTTACTCTGGATGACCTACGAGGTTTGGTAGTAACTTGGTCTGAAGTTTTATGATCATCATCATTAACTTCCGCACTAATCGGTGTAGGCATCACTGGAACTGATTTCTGTGATGAACTACTTTCCAAATCGGGAGAAGGTACAATTACCTTATCAAGTTCTACTTTCCTCCCACTCACTCCTTTTGAGAGAAACTCCTTCTCTAGAAAGTATCCATTCTTAGCAACAAAGATCTTGCCTTCGGATCTGTGATAGAAAGTGTACCCAATAGTTTTCTTTGGGTATTCTATGAAGACGCACTTCTCTGATTTGGGTTCGAGCTCATCAGGTTGAAACTTTTTCACATAAGCATCGCAACCCCAAACTTTAAGAAATGACAACTTTGGTTTCTTGCCAAACATTAGTTCATAGGGCGTCGTCTCAACGGATTTTGATGGTGCCCTATTTAAAGTGAATGCAACTGTCTCTAACGCATAACCCCAAAACGATAGTGGTAAATCGGTAAGATACATCATAGATCGCACAATATCCAATAAAGTGCGGTTACGATGTTTGGACATACCATAACGCTGTGGTGTTCCAGGTGGCGTGAACTGTGAAACTATTCCACATTGTTTTGTATGAAGGCCAAACTCGTAACTCAAATATTCTCCTCCACGATCAGATCATAGAAACTTTATTTTCTTGTTACGATGATTCTCTACTTTACTCTGAAATTCTTTGAACCTTTCAAATGTTTCAGACTTTGTGCCTCATTAAGTAGATATATACTCATATCTGCTCAAATCATCTGTGAAGGTCAGAAAATAATGATACCTGCCACGAGCATAAACACTCATTGGACTGCATACATCGGTATGTATTATTTCCAACAAGTCAGTAGCTCATTCCATTGTTCCGGAGAATGGAGTTTTAGTCATCTTGCCCAAAAAGCACGGTTCGCAAGCATCAAATGATTCATAACCAAGTGATTCCAAAAGTCCATCTTTATGGAGTTTCTTCATGTGCGTTACACCGATATGACCCAAACGGCGGTGCCACAAATAAGTTGCACTATCATTATCAACTTTGCATCTTTTGGCATCAATATTATGAATATGTGTAGCACTACGATTGAGATCAAACAAACTATTTTCATTGGGTGTATGACCATCGAAGATTTTATTCATGTAAACAGAAAAACAATTATTCTCTGACTTTAAATGAATAACCGTATTGCAATAAACATGATCAAATCATATTCATGCTCAACGCAAACACCCAATAACACTTATTTAGGTTCAACACTAATCCCGAAAGTATAGGGAGTGTGCGATGATGACCATATCAATCTTGGAACCACTTCCAACACACATAGTCACTTCACCCTCAACTAGTCTCTGTTTATTCTGTAACTCCTATTTCGAGTTACTAATTTTTAGCAACCAAACAAGTATAAAATACCCAGGGGCTACTCTAAACACTAGTAAGGTACACATCAATAACATGTATATCAAATATACCCTTGTTCACTTTGCCATCCTACTTATCCAGCAAATATTCAGGGTATTTCCGCTTCCAGTGAGCATTTCCTTTGCAGTAGAAGCACTTACTTTTAGGCTTTGGTCCAGCTTTGGGCTTCTTCATGGGAGTGACAACTTGCTTGCCATTCTACTTGAAGTTTCCCTTTCTTTCCCTTTGACCTTTTCTTGAAACTAGTGGTCTTGTCAATCATCAACACTTGATTCTCTTTCTTGATTTCTACCTTCGTCGATTTGAACATCACGAATAGCTCGGGAATCGTTTTTGTCATCCCTTGCAAACTATAGTTCATCACGAAGTTCTGGTAACTTGGTGATGGTGACTAGAGAACTCTGTCAATCACTATCTTATCTAGAAGATTAACTCCCACTTGATTCAAGCGATTGTAGTACCCAGACAATCTGAGCACATACTCACTAGTTGAGCAATTCTCCTCCATCTTTTAGCTATAGAACTTGTTGGAGACTTCATATCTCTCAACTCGGGTATTTGCTTGAAATATTAACTTCAACTCCTGGAACATCTCATATGGTCCATGACGTTCAAAACGTCTTTGAAGTCCCGATTCTAAGCCGTTAAGCATGGCGCACTAAACTATCAAGTAGTCATCATATTGAGCTAGCCAAACGTTCATAACGTCTGCATCTGCTCTTGCAATAGGTCTGTAACCTAGCGGTGCATCAAGGACATAATTCTTCTGTGTGGCAATGAGGATAAACCTCAGATCACGGACCCAATCCGCATCATTGCTACTATCATCTTTCAACTTAGTTTTCTCTAGGAACAAATATAAAACATAGGGAAGCAACAATGCGAGCTATTGATCTACAACATAATTTGCAAAATACTATCAGGACTAAGTTCATGATAAATTAAAGTTCAATTAATCATATTACTAAAGAACTCCCACTTAGATAGACATCCCTCTAATCATCTAAGTGATCATGTGATCCAAATCAACTAAACCATGTCCGATTATCACGTGAGATGGAGTAGTTTTCAATGGTGAACATCACTATGTTGATCATATCTACTATATGATTCACGCTCAACCTTTCGGTCTCCAGTGTTCCGAGGCCATATCTACATATGCTAGGCTCGTCAAGTTTAACCCGAGTATTCTGCGTGTGCAAAACTGGCTTGAACCTGTTGTAGATGAACGTCGAGCTTATCACACCCGATCATCACGTGGTGTCTCGGCACGACGAACTTTGGCAACGGTGCATACTCAGGGATAACACTTATACCTTGAAATTTAGTGAGAGATCATCTTATAATGCTACCGTCAATCAAAGCAAAATAAGATGTACAAAAGATAAACATCACATGCAATCAAAATATGTGACATGATATGGCCATGATCATCTTGCGCCTTTGATCTCCATCTCCAAAGTACCGTCATGATCTCCATCGTCACCGGCATGACACCATGATCTCCATCATCTTGATCTATATCAATGTGTCATCACATGGTCGTCTCGCCAACTATTGCTCTTGCAACTATTGCTATCGGATAGCAATAAAGTAAAGCAATTATTTGGCGCTTGCATCTTATGCAACAAAGAGACAACCATAGGGCTTCAGCCAGTTGTCGATAACTTCAACAAAACATGATCATATCATAAAACAACTTATATCTCATCACGTCTTGACCATATCACATCACAACAAGCCCTGCAAAAACAAGTTACACGTCATCTACTTTGTTGTTGCAAGTTTTACGTGGCTGCTACGGGCTTAGCAAGAACTGTTCTTACCTACGCATCAAAACCACAAAGATATTTCATCAAGTTAGTGCTGTTTTAACCTTCACGAGGACCGGGCGTAGCCACACTCGGTTCAACTAAAGTTGGAGAAACAGACACCCGCCAGCCACCTGTGTGCAAAGCACGTCGGTAGAACCAGTCTCGCGTAAGCGTGCGCGTAATATTGGTCCGGGCCGCTTCATCCAACAATACCGCCGAACCAAAGTATGACCTGCTGGTAAGCAGTATGACTTGTATTGCCCACAACTCACTTGTGTTCTACTTGTGCATATAACATCTACGCATAAACCTGGCTCTGGTACCACTGTTGGGGAACGTAGTAATTTCAAAAATTTCCTACGCACATGCAAGATCATGGTGATGCATAGCAACGAGAGGGGAGAGTGTTGTCCACGTACCCTCGTAGATCGAAAGCGGAAGCGTTAGCACAATGCGGTTGATCTAGTCATACGTCTTCATGATCCGACAGATCCGATCCAAGTACCGAACGTACGACACCTCCAAGTTCAGCACACATTCAGCTCGATGACGTCCCACGAACTCCGATCCAGCAGAGCTTTGTGGGAGAGTTCCGTCAGCATGACGGCGTGATGATGGTGTCGATGGTGCCACCAACGCAGGGCTTCGCCTAAGCACCGCTACGATATTACCGAGGTGGAATATTGTGGAGGGGGGCACCGCACATGGCTGGGAGAGATCAACAGATCAACTTGTGTGTCAAGAGGTGCCCCCTGCCCCCTTATATAATGGAGTGGAGGAGGGGAAGGGCCGGCCCTCTCTAGGCGCGCCCAAGGGGGGAGTCCTACTCCCGGTGGGAGTAGGATTCCCCTTTCCCAAGTTGGAGTAGGAGAGGGAAGGGAAGGAGGAGCAGGAGAGAAGGAAAGCGGGGGGGGGGGGCGCATCCCCAAACCTATTCCTATTCGGCCTCCTGCCCAAAGGGGGGTACTCCGGTTTTCTTCGAAACTACCCGGAACACTTCCGGTGTCCAAATATAGCCGTCCAATATATCAATGTTTATGTCTCGACCATTTTGAGACTTCTCGTCATGTCCCCGATCTCATCCGGGACTCCGAACTACCTTCGGTACATCAAAACACATAACTCTTAATATAAATCGTCACCGAACTTTAAGCGTGCGGACCCTACGGGTTTGAGAACTACGTAGACATGACCGATACACGCCTCCGGTCAATAACCAATAGCGGAACCTGGATGCTCATATTGGTTCCCACATATTCTACGATGATCTTTATCGGTCACACCGCATAACAACATACGTTGTTCCCTTTGTCATCGGTATGTTACTTGCCCGAGATTCGACCGGTGGTATCTCAATACCTAGTTCAATCTCGTTATTGGCAAGTCTCTTTACTCGTTATGTAATGCATCATCCCACAACTAACTCATTAGTCACATTGCTTGCAAGGCTTATAGTGATGTGCATTACCGAGAGGGCCTAGAGATATCTCTCCGACAATCGGAGTGACAAATCCTAATCTCGAAATACGCCAACTCAACAAGTACCTTCGGAAACACCTGTAGAGCACCTTTATAATCACCGAGTTACGTTGTGACGTTTGGCAGCACACAAAGTGTTCCTCCGTTAAACGGCAGTTGCATAATCTCATAGTCATAGGAACATTTATAAGTCATGAAGAAAGCAATATCAACATGCTAAACGATCAAGTGCTAAGCTAACGGAATGGGTCAAGTCAATCACATCATTCTCCTAATGATGTGATCCCGTTAATCAAATGACAACTCATGTCCATGGTTAGGAAACTTAACCATCTTTGATTAACGAGCTAGCCAAGTAGAGGCATACTAGTGACACTATTTTTGTCTATGTATTCACACATGTATTATGTTTCCGGTTAATACAATTCTAGCATGAATAATAAACATTTATCATGAAATAAGGAAATAAATAATAACTTTATTATTGCTTCTAGGGCATATTTCCTTCACAACATTAGTTATAGGGACTTGAATAAATTTATTCTTGAAGTCTCATCAAAGTGATATGAAAATATATGGGATTATAACTATACGACCACATATGTGTATTAAGGACAGAAGTGTTAGGGTATGATTTGGCCTTAATAAGTTTAAACACTTACATTTTTAATTAGATGAAGAGTTTTTTTATCTTAGGCAAGGGTTGCAACCCAATACCTCTAGGCCTCTATCCGCCCCCATTTATGTTCCTTCTTAAGATTCACACGATTTCTTAATTAAGTGGGGGTCAAATAAAACATGATCTTAGTCATAGTAATATTCCGCGAATACTTCTTACTCAGAATAAGTTAAATATGTTTGTATATTGGGCCATTTGCATTTCTGTCCCTAACTCAAACCACCTACTTACATTTGCCCCTAATTTCGAAGCATGCTCAAATTTGCCACCTCTGTCGTCAAGTCATCTTATAGAAATGCCCTTCAATGTTGTTACCGTCTGGTCTAAGGGCTTTGACCTTTCGAAAAAATAGCAACAAAATAATAAAAAATATGAAATTTTGTGTGATCGAAGATACTCGAGTGTGCAAGGTGCATGCAAGTTCTCATTGTGTTTGGACATTCCAGGAGCCCGTGAGAAAGGAAAGAATTTAATATATATGCCCGTGAAGAGTAAATTTGGAAAAATAGCAAAATAATCAAAATAATATGAAATTTTGCGAGATCAAAGACGCTCGTGTGTCCAAGGTGCGTGCAAATTTTTGTGGTGTTTTAACATTGCAGGAGCTCGTGGAGAACAAAAAATCAAAATTTGGCTCGAAAAAACTTTCAAATAAATGCACTATTTTGTTTTTTGGTTAGAGCCCCTCGCATGTCATTTGATCACAAAAAATTGCACGCACCTTGCACACCCGAGCATCTTCGATCCCGCAAAATTTCAGTTTTCTTATTTTTGTTGCTATTTGTTTTTTAATTTACTGTTCATGGCATACATATTAAATTCTTTCCTTTCTCACGGGCTCTTGGAACGTCCAAACACCACGAAATTAGCACACACCTTGCGCACTCCAGTATCTTCGATCCCACAAAATTTCAGATTTTTTTGATTTTTTTGCTATTTTTTGGACGGTCAAAGCCCTTTGACCAGACGGTAATGGCACGAAAGGGCATTTCTATAAAGTGACTTCACGGTAGAGGGGCAAATTTGAGCATGCTTCAGAATTGGGGGCAAATATGAGTAGTGTGTTCGAGTTAGGGACAGATGTAAAACACCCTTGTATATTTGACCATTTTCTTGTTGTTGTCTTTTTCATTTGCCTTTTGCTAGATTGCGATGTGGTCCCATGTGATAGCCTATGGCTCATTCGCTGAACTTTATATGGAGTAGTTTTTTTGTAATTACAAGAAACAAGATTGTGTTCCAATTGTTTAAAAAGGTTATTATAAACCACTTCCGGACAAGAAAGGTGATGAAATTTTCTTACGATATAGTTTGTCAATGGGTTGTTGTTCTGTATCGAAAAGTACTTCTCATTCAATTTATAAGGGACAATACACATAGTGGATGTCCTTTATTCGCACAAAAAAATTAACCAACGTACGACCTTTAGCGGGAATATGTTTCTTGGTTAGGAAGATAGAAATTGACATTTTGTATTAGACTACTCAAAGAAAATAAAATCTGGGGTTTGAGAAAATGTTTTGGCCTAACACTCCAATAGACGGAAAAATACACGTACCAGAATTATACAAAGACCATTGCCCTAAAATATAAAGAGCTTCATAGCAAATTTCCTCCAAGATTTAGCATTATGAAATTTATGCATAAATAATTTATTTCGATGAAGACCTCAATGTTAGGGATAACAGAAGTTTGAGAATACTGCCCAAGTGTGTAACATGGCACTTGCTTATGTTATCTCGTTATTAATACATAAATTTAAGTTCTAAGGATATTACCCGAGGAGTAAAATGCCTCAAATTACTGAATATCAAATGAACTAAAACAACGAGGATTGCTTATAATTCATGTTTTTATGCACGCAAAAAATGGAGGAAATTTCTGATGAGATTTCTAGACTATTTTTTAAAACGGGAGGTTGAAAAAATAGATGTTACATGTTGCACCCAACACCAAAAGGGTTCTTTTAAATTATTTTACAAAACACACAATGCAGAAAGAAACATAGAATTACATTGCATCCATATAAAAAATAGTTAATTTTCTCGAATCTCCCTTTGTCAGAAATTTATTACTTTGACTATGAATACCACTTCAATTATTTAGATTGAAACTGTGAAAATATGTATATAGCTTTGTCTCAAAAAGTATTTCATTAATATGACTAGTTTATTAGTTTTTATACATGTATTAGAATATAAATTAGTTGTAAAATTACGTCTTGGAAACCTTGCCTATATTTGATATGGAGGGCGTAATTGCATGGCTTCCTGGACCTTAGAAGAAACAAGACCACATGAATTGCCTACAATATTTATTCTGATTCATGTGTGTGTGCGCGCACACACACACTCACACACGTGTTGTATTCACAAATAAATCTGCCCCATATAAATTGACGGTGCAACCCTATGATCCAGAACACAACAAGTAGTATTTCCTTTGGATACAGATAGATTATGTCATGTAGAACTCATTTACGATATTTAACTAGCTAATAAATCTTGGTTGGACAAATCAAGATGAGATAACATCACTTGCTTTGTTGTGTTGAAGGCTTGAAGCTATAACTTGTACAGAAAATACAAGTGACATAGAAAATGTGGATTGTACTATCCGGTGCACTCAATTTTCTTCGCCAATCCAGAAAGTTGTGCAAAATAATTTAGTTACTGGCTTGTCCGTGGTTTTCTTTTTTTGCCTTTTTCGCATGCATACAGAGGTGTGTTTATTTGGTGAGTATAATTTGCTGACAATATGAATTTGAGTCAGATTCTAGCAAAGATTCTCTGAATCTGGTTCAAATTCTCATATGTTGAGGTATCACTTTACCAAATTGGAAATTAAAATAACCAAGGTTTCTCTAATATCAACTATTTCTTTTTTGAAAGGAATATAGTAATATCGAGAAGATACCAATTACACGTAATATCAGCACCAACACCATATCAAAAGCTCGTCAAGATATCATGGATGCTCGCAACCAAATTATTACAAGAAAAGAACAAGAAAACCATGACCACAAACACAACTAGGACAACGCATAAACGAGCAACAACACCAACCAATCTCTTGGCATTACATAAAATTGCGTGTCATTTTCTTCAATACAGAAGCCTCGAAAGGGAATAACACATTCGTGTCGCCATTGCCAGATCCAACCACTGAAAGCTAGATATTTGGTGTGTTCACACTGAAGGACAAGTCTGAGCAAACTCGAAGCAATTCATGGAAGAAGGGAACGAGTTGTAAGGACCTCCATTGCTAGGTACAACCAACTAAGGTCTCGTTTGATTTATAGGATACGAATATCATATGAAAGTCATAGAAAATAAGGTGGCATGTATCTCTGTTTCTTCACTACGCAGATCAAGCTACTACACACTACATGAGCCCGTCCAAGGACAAGCACTCAAGTTTCATCATAGCTTAATAGCCGGCCTCGTCGTTGAGGTACATCAAATATCCGGTGAAAACTTCCGATGGCATCTATACGAGTCACAATATACTGGCCTCAACCTTACCGCCAAGGGCGGACCTGGAGCTAATGCCACCCTGATGCACCATTTTAACATGGCATAATTCAAGCGACGACATATTGAATAAAGATGCATTTCATAACTTCTAACACATATTATCGGACATATATAATACTCCCTCTGTTCTTAAATATAAATCTTTTAAGAGATTCCACCACATATTACAAACGGAGCAAAATGAGAGAACTTATACTCTAAAAGGCGTCCATATACATCCGTATGTAGTTTACAGTGGAATCTCTTAAAAGACTTATATTTAGGAACGGAGGGAGTAGAAGGCAATTGTATACAAATAAAATATAGCAGTCAAAATACATAGGGTTCGCTGCAATTAGGGGTTTAATCGGCTAGTTACAACTTACAAGATCTAACACGGACTGCGGAGGACAAAATAGGATCAACAATAGTCTGTGGAAATTGTTTACTGCGTGTGGCGTGCCTGCCCGGGCCGTTGGCATCTTCGCGCTAATTGGCTGGTGAAAGGTCGGTGTGCTTGGGTGTGGCCGAGTGGGTGTCCTGGCATGGGTGCTGCCGTGCTGGCCGGCGTCCGGCGTGTCCTTGTCGTCGTCGTCGATGTGGCTGCCGGCGCGACCGAGAGAGGAGTCGGTTGGGAATGGCGCGACCGAGCGAGCGTCGTAGGATTGTATGAAGCGTAGGCATCTACAGGAGCTCGGGAGCTGAGATCGATCGATCAAATGGATCGGTCAAAACGATGCTAGGATCGCTAAAACATGGAAGCGGCCTAATAAGGGTCACATGTGCGTTCAGCCCGTTCAAGTGGCCTGGCTGGGGAGCCTGGATAATGGACCCTGACGCACTCCCCTCGCCCAACGCTGATGCCCATGGGCTTTTTAGATGGCAGGCGATTGTGCACCCGCTTGCGACACTGATGAAGTTATCACTATCGAAACTTTGTTTTACGCGTGAGAAAAAAAGGCACGGCCTCGCACCCTTCGCGTATTTGTTACTGATGGAAAAAAATACCCGCTCGATTCATAGCGTAGCACTCCAAGTGGTCGTTGCTTCTGACCGTTGCGATCCGCACCTATATATACATACTGCCAGGCAGCTAGCCATCCATATCTTGGCAAGAAAACTAGTTAGCCACAGCGTCGTCGCGCTCGTCAAAAGCGCAAAACTCTCGCACGACATGACCTCCAACGGCGGCGCACCAAACCCATGGCGGCTGCCTCCTCCTCCTCCTCCCCCGCCGCCCCGGGGGGGCTACCGGTGCTTTTGGTGCGGTAAGTGGTGGCCAACAGTCCCGGCCCTTGGAGGCCACATGTCCTCTCGTCGCTGCGCCAACAAGCGCCGCCGTCGCCAGGAGGACGCGCAGGTAAGCCAGCCCCTGCCCGTCTCGACTCCGCCCGTCTCTACTCTGTCTGCTCTAATCGACTTGTCTTTATTTTGCGCAGGACATATGGGTGTTTGCTCCTCCCATCTATGCTCTGCAGGGGCCGTGGCTGTTGGCTCCTAACAGCTTCTTCTTGGAGGAGTACCGCCATGGAGGGCACCCTCCGGTGGAGATAAACTTCCTCGGGCTGCCGGGGGCACCAGCGGCACAGCGGGTCTTGGAGCACGAGGATGCGGAGCCGCAGGTTAACAACGACGATGGCGGCGAGGAGATCGACCTGACCTTGAGGCTCTGATCGATCCGTGCAAGGCGCGTGATGCTGGCTAGTCGGATTAGATTCGACGACGTATGGCATTATGTTTAAGATTCATGTCAGCTTATCTTACTCTGTTCTTTGCTATTCGGATGAATATCGTGCATGTTTAAGATTCAATCGCCTTTATTTTCTTTAATACTATAATGTAAAAGAGTGTTCCTTGCTGTGATCTTCTGATCTTTGGTGTTCGATAGATCTCAAAGGGAAGAGATATAAGCCATTATTCGTTGCGTTTGCATCCAAGTTTTTTTAGCACGTCTGTGACATTCAAACTTGGTTCAGATTTTTTTCTTCTACAGCAAAACTTGGCGTACATTGTCTGTCGTAGATCATTACTTTCTTAAAATGATAAAGTGGTAAATTTTGGGCTCCATATCTTGTTTTCACAATAAGTTTCTTTGATCGATGTAAAACGAATCTTTACTCATGCAAAAAGGCAAGTCGATCGACGTTGGGATCAATTGCATGCAAATATTAACGCGCGTTCACCTGTATCCTTCTTTTTAAGCGTATATATCCCACTCTCGGCCATTAGCTACTTACCATTCTAGCTACTTATTACCATTCTATAGGAAGAAGGGTGGACATCCCTGGACTCTCTCTACCCTTCATTGAGCTGGCCTACACTAATGTCATTAACAGCATGAGCTGGTTAATTAATATCGTATATACAGTTAATCCAAGGAGATCTCATTTTCTTCTACCAATCGATGGTACATATTTCATCTACTGATGGGTACCCATGTTGAATATTTGTTCATTCTAGATCAAAGTTTTGTCACGAGTTAATACCGCTTTTAGTACGTAAAAACTCAACCGTTTTTTTCACGAGTTGATACCGCACGCGCTTGCTGACCAACCCAAGCGGTAACTACAGTTGTTCAACGTAAGATGAGCTTTTCATATGTCTGGTACTCCACAGTCCACACAGAGTGAGGCGGGTCGCCGTTGTCTTCCCCTTGAACATGCAACGAGGGGCACATGCGCTCGTAGACGTAGCCGAAGCAGTAGTCCAGCGCTCGAGCTTACACCGTGCACAAGTCACTCACCGCCGACGTGGCCGACGTGCTTAAGCTCGCGGTGGGTCTCGCGCGCCGGCGTGGCGATGTACACGTCGTCACGCCGCTGCTGTGCTTCGCATGCGATCACGTCTTGTCGCTCATCCAGCCCACCCCAACGCTCTCTAATATGCTCATCGCCCTCGTGCGACAGCAAGGCGCGCAGCAGCAGCCGCTCCTTCGCCATCAAAGGATCTCGACCAGCTCATCATTTTCATTCTTGACGACCCCAGGCAGCGTAAGCCGCGTGATGCAGGAGGCCGAGTTCTCCAACGCCATAGTCAGGAGCAACCTCGAGGAGGAGGGCGCGCTCACGTGATGTCCTCTTACTCGGTGCACGACTGTAGAACCCTATCCCGTATGCCTCGCCAAACTCCATGTCGCCAACGCGTGCAAGCTCTGCTTGGCCATCGACGTTGGGTACCAATGCGCTTAGCTCGCGTCCGTGTATGGACGTGTCTCTCATGGGTCAGAGTTCTTGTTTGTTTCTCGTCAGCACACATATGCATCTCCAAGATGAATCAACATGTCTCCTTCACCTCCTCCTGCGTGCATTTGTGCATCTACTCCGACGGAAAGTAGTACGGAGTAGCCTAATGCAAACAAACAAGTCGGAAATGAGCCACTAGCTGCCAAGCATTAATCATTAACATGTCTCGCCTCGTGCTACCAAGGCAGTGCTAGAGACAGCGTACTACCTCGTTAGGCAGACCGAGCTCGCCGCGTCCCGGTTCGTCGACCTCGGGGTGGTGCAGCTCCCTCCTCGAGTTGTTCGTGGAGATCAGCAAGGGAACGAAGGAGAAGGCGCTGGCCTTTCCTGGACGGTCTGCTCCTTGTATGCAAGGCGCGCGACCAAGCATGCGCGCAGCGCAGGCGGTTTTTTACCGGTTATCGTGAACTAGATGCAGCACACGTTGACGTGCAGCCGTGCAGGTGATCAACTGTGGTAGAAATTTCTTTTCCCAGAGATAATTTATAAACTACACTATGCTCTCTAATTTTTAAGCCCTCATAGTTTCTTTTTCCAAGATTTAAGCCCTCACAATCAATTGCAATGAAAAAAAAAGTGCTAGCAAGACTTAGCGTCGGTCTTCTCCAAATGCTATACAAGTTAGTATATCATGCAAATAGCGTGCTATATTCGAAAATAGTGTTTTGAAGCAAAATATCAGATATATCAAATAAAAATTAAGGCTTTCGTAATTTGCAAGGAAAGCAAACACTCTAATTAAACAGACAAGCATACAAGAGAGAGGATCAGGGCATGTACATCTTAATTTGCAAAGAATGGGAGCATCCTAATGAAACAAAGAAGCATCAGTGGCTGACTTGTCGGTGCCGGCGGCGTGGTGGACATTGGCGTTGTCTTGCTGGAGTTGGAGGCGTGGCCGGCACCGCTAGGGGATGAAGAGAAGTTGTTGCCACTTTCAAACCGCCGCCGCTGCCCCGGTCACGAGTCATGAATGCCACTGCCCTCGGTCACGAGCTGGCGGGAAATTGGGGATGATTTGGCTAGGTTAGACTATATGGGTTGCCTTCGAGTATGAGACAGAGAGAGTGAGAGAGCGAGTTCGGTCAATGCGATGCAGAGATGCTTGATGGGCTACTGTAAGAACTAGTGTCGAAATAGCGCATTATAGCGACGTAGCGAGCACATTAGCTAAAATTTAGCATGACCCTTCCAGACACGCTCCAGGAACGCTATAACGTCGAAATATCACGATATTTTCTCATTGCTTAATTGAGGTCTTCAACTTAAAATTGTGTCACTCAATTTTGACAAGGTCAACAATTTCTCAAGGAGTTCTCTCATTCAATTCTTTTAATTCACTATGGTCCCTAATTTTGAAGTTCTCCCATTCAATTGAGGTATTCAATTTTCGAATTTGTTAACACTTTGACCAGGTGAATGATGTTTTAATTAGTCGGCAACAACCAGCCTATAAAAACATATCAACCTATTGATTGTGTCCCGGATAAGGGGATGCTAACCACGTCGGCTCTCATCCGTGGGCTGGGCTAAGGACCCCCATATAACCAACCAGTGGGCTACATTCGTCAAGCCTGATGAAGTAATCAAGATGAAATCTTCCAAAGACTTGGCGCGTACTCAAAGGGATGAATGCACTCTATGGCATGTTTATCTTCAGATGTAACTGACCTATGTGTAACCCTACGTACCCCAACATCTATATAAGCCGAGGAGCCTAGTACTTATAGAAGGATAGACTCGGACACATAAGATCTCGAGGTAGATCAACCTATACTCTGTGCCCCATCCACAATCAATATAGACAAAGAAGGATGTAGGGTTTTACCTCTTCGAGAGGGCCTGAACCAGGGTAAACATCGTGTCCCCTCTCTGTCTACAAGAAATATGTCAACTTGTGACCTTCTGTCAGTGACCCTGGAAGAATTGGTCATAAATGTACGACCATTTGAGACCAATTGGTCAAAAGTTGTTCGGGGGGCTCCAAACCCTGAACTACAACGACCATTTTGATCAGAAAGGTCGTAATTTCCTTACACGAAAGGGTCATAAAGCAGATAGCACTGGTCTGCTGCCTTATTTCTAGCTCATCACGACCAATATAGATGGTCATAACCTTGTAAATGGTGGTGGGTTGCTATGACTAGGCGCCACCTCATCAGTTTTGCATATGTGTCATGTCCATGTGTCAATTTTTGCCCTAGGTTATGAAGCAACCTATATTTCTGTCATTCCCAAAATTCCCAAACAAATCTCATAAATTCTTTGGGTCATATCTTCATCACATACGTAAAAAACCTTCCTTGCCTAGTTCAAAAAAAATTCAACAATATTTATTTTCCTATTCTGTTTAGAACAACACTTTGTGAAGGAAGTGCTATTTATATATTCTTGATTGCCCTCAAAATTTTTGTGCACTATTTCCTATCCAAATCATTGCCTCATGACAAAATTCAGGTCCATTTGCCCAATAAATCTTCCTCGGCAAATTTCCAAAGTTTTTGTCCACCTAGAACCTTTGTGAAAGAAGTACTAGCTATGCGTATCCTAATGAGTTTAATTCTTGCCACATATTCTTATATGCCTATGTAACTTACCTACATCCAATTTGAGCTCAGTTCATTTAGCCAATTTATCTCACTAATTTTCTGAAGTTTTTGTCCAGAGAAGAGCATTGTGAAGGAAGTGCCATTTATATATTCTTGGTTGCCCTCCAAAATTTTAGGCACTCTTTCCTATCCAAATCTTTGCCTCATGACAAAATTCAGCTTCATTTTCATAGTAAATCTTCCTTGGAAAATTTCCAAAGTTTTTGTCCACCTAGAACCTTTGTGAAAGAAGTACTAGCTATGGATATCCTAATAAGTTGAATTTTTGCCACATATTCTATATGCCTATGTAACTTACCTACACCAAATTTGAGCTTATTTCATTTAGCCAATTTCTCTCACTAATTTTCCGAAGTTTCTGTCTAGAGAAGAGCATTGTGAAGGAAGTACCATTTTGGCATATCCAAATGGTATCCATTTTCTACTGTGTTTTCCTATGCCCAAATAATCACCCTCCACTAAATTTCAGCTCAATCCATTCATTATTTTGAGCCCAGCTTCAACATTCGTACTTATGTCCAGTGTGGTACTTTGCAAAGCAGGTACCACCTAGGCTCCTCCTTTCGAGCTGAAAATTTGTGAAGACAGTCTACTTAGTAACTGATCATCCTCAGCCAAAACTCACGCCCATTAGCCATGTGCATTTCCCATAGCGCTAATCAAACACTTGGCTGCTAATTCATGTTTGAGCATAGATCGGTCTCCTCGTGAGAATCTTATGTTGTAATTTTCTTCCTAGCACCTACCTAGGGAGTGCCCAACCCACTAGACATGACTCGGCCTCCCAGAACGCATGACAACGCCACGGTCACGCGGTGACCACGTGGCGGGCATGCGAGTTTACACGCTCTAGAGTTGGGGCCCTCGGCCACCGTCCAAACCTCGACGTATCGCCACCAAACCATGTATTTCTGATTAAATAGGTACTTATGTAACTAGAAATAATTTTTGGAAAAAATAAATATAAAACTATAAGGCAGCTGCAGTTCAAATTTGACCCGCTTCCAATTGAATCAGCGGAAATTTGTCTTTTTCACGAGATGTGGATCAAAACTTTTGACATCCAACCATTTTGTCAATTGTGCATTAAATATGTCCTAGTATTTTAGAAAATTGATTTGGTCCAATTTTGCAACAAATATATGGTAGGTCATTCACAAAAAAAACATTTTGGGAACTCAGAAAATGGAAAATGAATTTTTCGTCCAATGAAAATGAAAACTTCCTTAGGCAACATTGTTTGCCTTTTTGGTCCTTGCAGTTAATTGTTTCCACATATCCTAGGATATTTTGGGCGGAAGTGGATCCTTCCCATGATAAAAGGGTAATTTTAAAGGGTTTTCGTACCCACCAGCTGGCCTTGGCCCCAAGGAGGGCGGTTGGGCTGCTCAGCCCACTTGCACTTTGATAGCATGCTGCCGTCAACCTCCTCGTCGAATTGTGGATGGAGACATCTCCATGGGTACGACTGGCGATTCCATGCGAGGCTATACTCGAGTTCTTTTTTGGTCATGAGGACCTGGACCCATTTGTCATTAAGCTCATCTTGATCGGACCTAAGCTTTTGGCTCTTCTGCTTGATGCTTTTAGCCATGCTAATTAGACATCAGCGGAAAGCCCAAAGACGAGGATAATATCCACCTCGGATTCTGGATAATAGTTATTGTGTTCGAGGTCATCATCGTCCCTGTTTGACATGGCACAATCGATGTGCCTAGTGCATGCGTTATCGCTTGCGTTCTGGTCCTCGGCACCGTCCGGAGTAGTGCCATTGTTGGTGGCATCATGACTGTCATCCCCACTGTCGGTGTCAAAATGGGCGGATCTTGGGTAGGTAGTCTGAACTATGCATCTAAGACTAATGGTAACAGGAGGCGGGGGACGCGATGTTTACCCAGGTTCGGGCCCTCTCGATGGAGGTAGTACCCTACTTTCTACTTGATTGATCTTGATGATATGAGTATTACAAGAGTTGATCTACCACGAGATCATAGAGGCTAAACCCTAGAAGCTAGCCAATGATTATGATTGTTGTTGTCCTACAGACTAATCCCTCCGGTTTATATAGACACCAAAGAGGGCTAGGGTTACATAGAGTCGGTTACAGGGAAGGAGATCTACATATCCGAATTGCCAAGCTTGCCTTTCACGCAAAGAGAGTCCCACCCGGACACGGGACAAAGTCTTGAATTTTGTATCTTCATAGTCCAACAGTCCGGCCAAAGTATATAGTCCGGCTGTCCGAGGACCCCTAATCCAGACTCCTCAAGAGCCTCTCGAACCAGGCTTCAATGACGATGAGTCCAGCGCGCAGATTGTCTTCGGCATTGCAAGGCGGGTTCTTCTCCAAATCCAGAGTACCTGTTGTAACGAGTAGTGTCCGGCTTCCCATTAATGTTGCACTCCTCGGCTTCTGTGCTTTAATAATGGCTATCTCCACGTGTCGAGCGAATGCGAGAAGTCGGGGCATTTTTACATTTGCCACCCTGGCCATGTAAGTAAATCGTCTATTTAAAGAGATGGGGATCCTCAGATCCAAATCGCACCATCTTCTCCCAGCGAGTATCCATCAAAGCGCGCCTAGAAAAAAACATCCCATCATAGCCGGCCGTCGCAGCTCCTCCTCTTGCTCCCGTAGCACTAAGCCAGGCGATTGGGGGAAGTGTTCCGTCGCCCATAGCCGATTGGTAGAGTTGCAGACCTAGGGGTTTCTATCGCCTGCATATATGGTCCCCGTCTGAGCCGAAGTAGCCACCTACAATGATGGGGAACAAGCAGAGAGTTTTCCCAACCCATCCAGGGGGGAGCGGGTATGCCTTGTCCCTTACTTGCTGAGGGGACTTGGATTTCCAATCCATCCGTTCCTCCGCGGGCTCCTGGAGTTCTATGGCCTCCAGCTGCATAACTTTACTCCCGCCTCCATATTACACATCGCCGGCTGTCGCCTTTTGCGAGCTGTTCCTAGGCTGCGAAGCTCATTTCGAGCTATGGAAGAGGCTATTCTGCCTCGTACCCCGCACTCAGGAGGGGTCAATATATCAAGTGGGTGGAGCCGAAATATGGCGCATCGCCGGGACCAGATACCTGTTCGGTACTCCGAAGAAGACATCCAAAGACTGGCCTTCAGAGTGGTTTTATATGGAGGACGTCCCCCTTCCGGACCCTATCCGGATGGGCCTTTCTGATTTTGCAAACGCCCCGTTGAAGAAATGCCATAGCTGGCGCCCCCGGAGCCCCCAGGAGGAAGATAACAGAGAGGTCCTTTACCTGATGGGCAGGATAAAAACGCTGGCCAAATCAGGGCTGACAATAATCGAATTCATGTCAATATGTATAATGCAGGGAGTGCAACCACTTCAATATCGGGGGAAACCCATGTGGCACTTTAATGGAGAAGACGATACCACCCGCTGCGGCCGTAATCCGGACTCCGCCGCCACTCTGGCAAAAATACTGTCCGATTTGTACAAAGGAGAAGAAGAGGAGTTCATCTATATTAGGCCACGGGATGGATTCTCCATGTACAACCCCCCCCCCCCAAGCTGGGTGAGCTGCTATCTTTTATTCCAGTCCTTCCTGCATTCTTTATCACAAATATTTACCTTGCCAATTCATAGCAGGACCTGCAAAAAGCTGTGAGGGAGGTCCACAGCCCGTCTCCACAGCTAGAGGACCCCGATCGGGCCCTTGACCCCGGACTTGAAGAAGATCCGGACATATTTGTGGAGCTCGTCGACAGGACATTTTACCAGTTAAGTTGTGACGGTGCCTTGGTGGCCATCATAGCTGATTATCCTGGCCTACTCCCTACATCACATGTAAGTAAAACCGGAGTCCCAACTACCAAGAAGGATCCCCTCTTTGCGCCTTACCCACCACACAGGTATTGCGTTTTTACAGGGAAGGCCATCGGGGCGCCGTGCCGAACCCGCGGTGACTCGCCAACAAGGGGCACCGAAGCCGGGTAGGCTTAAAAGGAAGGCGGTCAGGACCAAGACGTCGTCGTAGAGGTATGATAAAAAACCTGCTCCGTGATTATCGTCTTCAAAATGTAATAATGTTTGTGGTTCCTAGCAGAAAAAATGCTCGCCGGACTGTGTCTGGAGAGCCTGCCGGCCACGCCTCCACCAGCCGGACTCCAGAGCCGGTCTTAGGGGCAGAGGCTAATGCGGGGGCAACGCCGGATGGTCCTCCTACAGAGGATGCGGATAGACTGACCGCTACGAACTCCGAAGTGGAGAGCGCCATGAATCACAGGCGTCGACGGGCCGTACTCCGCGACCCCATTTTCTTCGAAGAGGCGTTTAATGCCTTCAACTCAGGAGACACATACGTCCGAGCTGCTCAATATGGCCTTGCCAGAGCTACGGACCAGTATGTAAAGGATGTTTGGGTAAGAGAATCTGATAATCATGTATATCAGTAGCCCCTGAGACTTGAAACAGTTGGCACAACTGATTTAAGGATCATTGTATGCATAGGCTCTTACGAAGAAGAATACCTAGTTGTCTCAAGAGCTAGAGGAGTGCAAAGCCCAGCTATGGGCCGCAATTGCCGGAATGGAGGAGTCCAAGAAGGCCTCATCTGGTAATACTTGTCTTGATCGAAACGAATGTAATGACGTGTATCTGTTAGTATTCGGCATGAATGCAAATCTAACAATAGATTCTGCAGACAATCCCGGAGGTAATCCGGAGATCGTACAGGGGGATGAGCAATATGTTGAGTGACAGCTAAAGGCTGGCGAGCGCGTGCTTACAAAGGTTATACGAGAGAAAAATGATCTCCAGGATGCCCATACCCGGCTGGGCGTTGAACTAAAAGATGTTCGAGCCCAACTTGCTGACTCCGTGAAGGAGAATAAGAGGCTTCGACACGACATTTTTAGTAAGTGCTCGAACGAACCTTTATAAAGTTCGGCGAAGAAGCGGGCTAACAGAATTATGTCTGTAGGTATGCTGACAGGTCGTCCCGAAGAGGAGATGCCCGGATCTACAGGTGATCTTTTGCAAGAGCTCTCACAACTGCATGGACAAATTCGGCAGGTGATGCAGGGTATTGCCCAGGACTTGTGGCCGTCCGCCTCCCTGCCAGGAGGCATGGGAGAGCTTGTAGAGATGCTCAAGGGAGCGCGGCGGCACTTCCTATTATGGAAGATATCGGCCTGCCGACAAGGTGCAAGGGAAGCCTGGGCCATGGTTAAGACGCGATACACCAAGGCTGACCCAAACCACATGGACGAGGTCGGACCTGTAGGGTCAGATGGGAAAGAGATCCCTGTTCACTACAAGAAATATGTCAACTTGTGACCTTGACTATTGGTCACTGAAAGGTCATTGTTTTTCATATACGACCTTTTTGTGACCAAAAACAGAAGGTCAAAAGCTGGCGGTCGTAAACTGAAATTAACGACCTTCTCTGTGAGAAGGTTATAGACGTTTACGACCAAAACAGAAGGTTGTTGAACCCATGACCTTTTGTTTTGGTCACTGGCTGTCTGCCCAGGCGACGTCGGATCCGATGTGGCAATCTGACGTGGCAAAATTATGACCAATTGAAAAGGTCAAACATTAAAATCAGCCCGGTCCAATTGGGTGTTTATATGGGCCGAGCCCATTAATTCAGCCAATTTAGTGTATTTTTTCTGTCAATTTTTGTTAGGTTCATGGGCCAAGCCCAATATTGTAGCCTTTTTTATTGTTGGGTCGTGACCTTCTTACCATCAATTGATTTTCTATGTTTCAATCATTTATTTTAGAGCTAGTCCCACTAGTCAGATGGGTCCCACATGTCAAAAATTTCAAAATTTCTCAGATTTTATTCACAAGTGGGACATAAATTGGTCCCGCTGGTCATGTTTCCATTTCACATCTTTTTAACATACGCAATCACTATTTCAAATAGGACGGGACAAATATAATTCATCAAATAACATTACATTAGTCTTTTACAATCTGTTACAATATTACAATTTACAGTCAGACAGATCAAAAACTCTTTGTTGAATAGGGCTTAGGCATGGAGCTCTTGTAAGAGAGTGAACATAAAGGCTACCAGCATTAGATTGTACTGCTAGTGAGACTAATGTAAGCAGTAGAGCAGATCTAAGAAGATGTGATAAATGTTTAGCAAAATTGTTCATGGGAGTAACCTTAGTCGTTCAAAATTAGAGTTGAAAATGCAAGAAATTAAGTTACATAAGACAATTAGGTATTCTATGTACACAGGATTGTCAACAACAAATACAATTCTCTACGAGCGACAAAATTTGTTTTCTTTACATTGTTAATCCAACCAAACCATAAGCTTTCTGGTTATTAAATACTTCGAGTTTCCTTGATGGTAATAGCTAGTAAATGTCATGGTCAGATAATAGCCATGATCATGATAAAAAGAAGTGATCATTGGTAGTTAAGACAACACATTCAGAAATGATCATGGTAGAAGTCAGAGAAGACAAGTGAAACAAGATTACAAAACAGAAGGCAAAGGAAAATTTTGGATAGAGAAATCAAACAGAAAACTAGTACCAAACATGGTCCTGTCATATTGCTGCAATTTATTCAAGAACACCAGACTTAGAAATTGCATCAAGCAATTCATAAGAAAACAAGAACGTGAGCAGAATTGCATTTCAAAAGACAACGGTTATTTGAAGATAAGAATTCATCAAACTTTAAACTAGGAATCATAGGAAGGTAACTCCTATCATGTTGTTGTTGTTTCTCATCAGCACTTGAACCACAAATGAAATCAGGCAACACTTTAGATTGGAACTACAAATGGTAAGTATCTTTGTTGTGGAGATAGTTCAATTTATAAACTCGTTCAAGAAAAATTATATTTGTTGTGAAGATAACAGGACTTCCTTCAATATGTGGACAACATAGAAAGCCACAAACATATCAGGGTGTTGAGGTATCATCAGAGACTTAAATACTAAGAATCAGAGCAGCATAGCTCCATGATATTGTTAATGGTTCACTACTAGGAAAAGGCCTACTAATGACGCACCAGTTTTGCCTACTAATGGCGCACTACTGTTGCGCCATTAGTATCACGCCACTAGTATTTTCTACTAATGACGCACCACTGGTGGTATACTAATGGCGCATCGCTGGTGCGCCATTAAAATAGCCCACGGTGCGTCATTAGCATCTGGTATACTAATGGCGCACCACATAGAAGTGCGCCATTAGTAACATTTTTTTAAAAAAAAAATTCAGAATTTTTTTATTTTTTTTCAAATTATTTCAATTTTTGTTTTTTTCTTAATCTCAGGTCACTATGGCTTAATCTCGGGTCAATATGCTTAATCTCAAGTCAAATGGCACTCCGTGGTCAAACTTCCCGAAAGGTCACCCATCCTCACAAGACTCTAGCCCAAGCACACTTAACTTCAGAGTTCTATCCAACCCCAGCAACAGCTCACTTCACAGGCACTTGTTGATATATCGAGCATATCAATCCTATTATACCTTGTTGATGTCTAGGACTTTGTTCATGTTCATGACTATGATGAAAATTTGAAAAATATTCAAACTACCCGGTCATATTACGTATCATTTTTTGAAAAAAAAAATCAAAAACCATTTTTTTTCTGTTACTAGTGGCGCACCACATCCATGGTGCGCCATTAGTAATTTTGAATTTTTTTGAATTTTTTTGCCTCTAGATCTTGAAAGCCCCGTAACTTTTTTTCTGTTAGGTTTTTGAGGATTTTGAAAATGTTTAACAGGGTTCCCCCAATTAAATTTGGATGTAACTTTTCGAGTAGATGATTTTTCATATAAAAAACTTTTTAATCCGAGTTCGTATGCAAAAGTTATGCCCATTTTACAAATTTTCGGAGAGATTTTGCAAATAAAGTCGAAATTCATATTTGTAAATTTTCCCAACAACTAGACCACATATCACATGGGAAACTTATTTTCTTTTATTTTTTTGACATTTCCATCATTTTCTTTTAGTTTTTTCAGAACTGAAAAGACTGTCCACAAGGGGGGGGGGTGCATTCGGTGTTGGGCCAAGTTAGTAATGGCGCACCGTGGTGTGGTGCGCCATTACTAGTTAAACTAGTAATGGCGCACCACCCCTCGGTGCGCCATTACTAGTTTTGAAAAAAATGAAAGTTTTTTTGAATTTATTTTTTTGAACAAAACTTAGTAATGGCGCACCAGTGGACAGTGCGCCATTACTAGTCAAAACTAGTAATGGCGCACTGTCCATAGGTGCGCCATTACTAACAATTTTTTTTACTTTTTTTTTTCAAAACTACTAATGGCGCACGGTGGGTGTGGTGCGCCATTACTATGTCAACTAGTAATGGCGCACTATCCCACGGTGCGCCATTAGTAACAATTTTTTATTTTTTTTCAAAACTTCTAATGGCGCACCACACATCCGGTGCGCCATTAGTAATATATTACTAATGGCGCACCTGTATGTGTAATGGCGCACCACACATGTTGTGGTGCGTCATTAGTGTCCATTTCATCTATAGACGTTTTCCTAGTAGTGGTTTATTCCTCATCACTTGACCCTCAAACATATAAGCATGCATGGACAGAAGGAAAAAAGGCTATAACAATTTATAGTTTGGCAACTATCGGTATGAAATGCAAACATTATTGCTCAGAATATGAAATATCTTCTCATCAATGCCAAATGGCATCTCTGAAGTCTGACATACGTTGTAGATTTCATGATTCATCACAGCATGTTTTCAAACCAAGCAAGTAGGCATATAGCAGGAATAGAGGGAATATCTACTACTATCCTAACATGTACGTATATGCATGTGTGCTTGCTTGACCGGCGCATGCATCAATGTAGCAGCCAAGCAAGTAGGCATCGTTGACATCTACTCACAGCTTTCCTCGCACCAAAGAAAGAGTCAAAACAAAGAATATTAGACCATAATGACACCAGACCACAGATTAGTAACTTTAAATCAGAAAGCATATCCACATCACCATAAAATAGTCCCAGACCATCACAAAGAAGCCAAATGCTATTAACTGATGATTAGTAGACACAGACATGATTCAGCCACATAATGGCTACCACAAGCAAAAGTGACAACGGTGTAAGCAAGCTGCTAGTGTACACAAGGTGATTGAAATCCTGCTGTTCAGTACGTATACATGGTACGCTACTGGAGCTAGTGTTCTAATCCAACAGTGCATGACATAGGAGCAGAAAATAGGGTGCTAGGGCTAGAAGATGGAGCCGACTCACCGGAGAACTTGTGGTCGCCGCCGTACACAGCCGGCGTCACGCCGGTCACCTCCGGCTTCTGCCCCCCGCTGTCGTTCTTCTTCAGATTCTTGTACATGTCCTCTGCACATGGGTTAAGCAGAAACCAATCAGTGGCAGACACAAGTGAAGCTACCAAGACAATATAAAATTTATATAATTAGTACCACTCCTCGATTTTTGAAATAGTTTAGAAAAGAGCAATGAGTTTTCAGTAAAGAGGAATATGTTTAAATTTAGGGGCACTTCTATTTTTCTTGTCATAAGAAGTGGCTAGAGCCTTTTCTTTTTGGTGAAGGTGCCGATGGTATGCACGCTTGTATTTACAAGAACAACTGTTGGGCGTTTTGTATGAGTAATGAAAACATAGATGATTTTTTTAAGATCCACAAACCCAGGCACAACAAGTTTGTTTTTACCAGACTGTCAACATATATACAGTATTGCAGTTATGTTTACAATCAGATAGACACACTTGGCATATGCACAACAAATAGAATCTATCATTTTCTGGGTACTCAAACAACAGCCATGGTGATATGGGATGCATGAATGATTAGGGGATTAGATCATCATATTATTAGCTAGGGAACCAACACGAATAGTACGGCAACCACCGGAGCTTCGAGCAGGATCACCACCATCAACTTGTGCTCCGATCCATCTGCCACTACTCCCCCGGCGGGCTCCCACATGAAGGTGATTAATCACCTATGGTCACCAAGCCCCTGCAAAACGGTTTTCTTTGGGTTACTACAACATAGCAATCATCAATGAAGGAGTGTTATATCAACTCAAGCAAGCTTTTTGTTTGTTAACATAGTCCTAGCAAGTACTTGATACATCTAATTAAACTAGGAGAAGGGAAATAATCCCAGAAGAGGTTACATGCACAACCAATAGCAGAGTTGCACGGTAAGTTAGTTGCAACCATGAACAAGTGAGAATGGTACAAGTGTGTGGTGTGCCGATGTGCAGCAGCGTGTTGCAACTGAAGCCAACTTGCACGAGTGACAGAATGTGTCTCTCGTGGCAAGCTGAACCAGCAGGTGCGTCAGTTCTGTTGGAACCTGAATCGTGTATAAATAAATGCGCAGTTATTCGGTTTTACTGATGAACAGGCTGACTGAGAAAGAGAGAGATTGGTTCTCTGAACCAAAATGTTCAGGTGCTAAGAACAAAAATCCTACTCTGTCTCCGTCCTCTGTTTTAGCTGCTCTGTTCCTTCTTTGAAACTCTGAAGTGGTGGTTGTTTAAAATGCATGCTGCGTGCGTGTGCCAACTGAAAGGAAGATTTCAGAGAGCGAGAGAGATTGTGAGGGCCAGAGCCAACTGAAAGATGAATGCATGAGGGCTTATGTTGGGCCAGTGCATGGCGATGGCGGTCCAGAGGCCCTTGACGATGCCTGCGTTGATCTTGAACTGCAGCTCCACCATGAACTGGGAGACCATGAGCGGCTCCTCCCCCTCCCTGAGCTAGGCGATCTTGGGGTCCCGCTCGGGGTGCGCGGCGTACGGCGTGGCGGCGATGGTGATGTATGGCCCCAGCATGAGCCCGCACAACAGCTCCACGGTCCGCCCCTGGGCCCGGAACTCGTCGCCAGCGAGCACGATGGAGTGCGGCCGAGGTCGAGCCCGGAGACGATCCCCGACAGCGCCTCCTCGAGGGCCTCCCGGTGCGTGCGAACGGAGGGCCGCGCCGGCGCGTCCCGCCCGCCCGCCGCCTCGTCGACGTGCAGCAGCAGTTGGATCTGGATGGGCATGGCCGTGTGGCTGTGGTGTAGCGAGCAGAGGTGGCGCCAGCGATGGGGAAAAGGGAGCAGGGGCGGCAGTGGAGAAGGGGGATCCGACGGGTTGCGGCGCAGGTTGAGGTACGGGTGTAGGGTTAGGGAAGGGAGGTGGCTTGGGGTGGCGATGCGGTGGGGAAGGGAGGGGGTCGGGGTGGCGATGCGGCGAGGAAGGGCGCGGGGAGGTCGCCGCGGCAGGTGGGATCGGGGAAGGTTGGATTATGGGAGCCAGCCCCCGCAGCGATAACCCGTAGGAACAACACGCGGTGAGAACTCAGCCCCTGCCCGGCGGCGAGGTTGGTCGAGGACGAGGGAGACGAGGGGAGAGTGAGGGTGGCGGCGAGGTTCAGAGGGGTGGGTGCCGGCGACGAGGGGGACTAGGGGGATCTGCATTGAGGGAGAGGGGAGAGGATCTGAGGGGGGAGGGAGGGAGACAAAGAAAGAAAGAATGGAGGCGGGAGGGTAGGTGTAAAATGTCCATGAGGACAGACCTAGGGTTTCGGCTCGGGTGGGTTTGGGCCGTTGGATCCAGAAGTATCCGACGGTGGTTGATCCGTGATCCGTGTGATATGCTCATGGTCCAATCAGAATGCAGCAAATCATTTGATGACCTTATGACCATATAAATTGGTCATTATCGACTCAAGACAAAAAAATTCATTTCATTTTTCAGTGCTCAAAACGAGTTTTTTGTGAAAGTCCTATCAAATATTTGTTCAAATGATATCATATTTTGCACAAGTTTACATCGTGGATTTGCAAACAATATTGACAAAGGGAGTTTTTATTTCCTTTGCACGAAAAATCAATTTTCCATTTTTTTGAGTGCCCAAAATGAGTTTTTTTGTGAAGAACCTATAGTATATTAGTTGCAACATTGTACCAAATCAATTTTATAAAATATTAGGACATATTTAATGCACAATTGACCAAATGGTTAGGTGTCAAAAGTTTTTTTCCACCTCTGGTGAAAAAGACAAATTTCGACCGATTCAGCTGGAAACGGGTCAAATTTTAACTGCAGTTGCCTTATAGTTTGCTCTTTATTTTTTACAAAAATAATTTCTAGGTACATAAGTATCTATTTAATCAGAGAAACACCAAAAAAATTACAAGATTCAACCACTATCTAGGAACGGTCGTTCCCGCTGTTTTGACCGCATTTTGAAACGGGCATAAAAAAGGAAAACCTTTGCATTGTGTCATTATATGTGACCAAGTTTCCAGAAAAAATAATAAACTTGTAATACAGTAATTATTTTAAAAAATTGTTCTCAGAAATGAGCAATCATGCATGACGATGCATGGATTTCAAGCCAAATGATCAATCTCATGGCCACATTCATGGCATAGTTTGTTCAAATGATCTCATATCGTGCACAAGGGAGCATCTTACAATTCAAAACAATGTTGCCTAAGGGAGTTTTCATTTTCTTTGCACGGAAAATTCATTTTTCATTTTCCGAGTGCCCGAAATGAGGTTTTTTTGTGAAGGGCCTACCATATATTTGTTGCAAAATTGTACCAAATCAACTTTATAAAATACTAGGACATATTTAATGCACAATTGACCAAATGGTTGTGTGTAAAAAGTTTTGATCCACCTCTGGTGAAAAAGACAAATTCCAGCCGATTCAGTAGGAAGCGGGTCAAATTTGAACTGTAGCTACCTCGTAGTTTGCTCTTTATTTTTTCCAAAAATCATTACTAGGTACATAAGTATCTATTTAACTAGAGAAACACCAAAAAAATTCCAAGATTCAACCACTAGCTAGGAATGGTCATTCCCGCCGTTTTGACCGTATTTTGAAACGGGCATAAAAATTTAAAAAAAAATCAAAAAATTGCGAAACCTTCGCATTGTGTCATTATATGTGGCCAAGTTCCCAGGAAAAATAACAAACTTGTAATACGACAATTATTTTAAAAAAGTGTTCTCAGAAACGAGCTATCACGTGTGGAGATCAATGGCTTTCAAGCCAAATGATCAATCTTATGGCCACATTCATGGCATAGTTTGTTCAAATGATCTCATATTGTGCACAAGGGTGCATATTAGAATTCCAAAAAATATTGCCTAAGGACTTTTTCATTTTCTTTGGACGAAAAAACCGTTTTCCATTTTTCAAGTGCCCAAAAAGAGGGTTTTTTTGTGAAGGACCTCCCAAATAATTGTTGCAAAATTGGACCGAATAATTTTTATAAAATACTAGGACATATTTAATGCACAATTGACCAAATTGTTGGGTGTAAAAATTATTGATCCACCTCTCGTAAAGAAGACAAATTTCCGTCGATTTAGTTGGAAGCGGGTCAAATTTGAACTGTAGCTGCCTTGTAGTTTCTATTTATTTTTTCTAAAAATGATTTCTAGGTACATAAGTATCTATTTAATCAGAGAAACACCAAAAAATTCCAAGATTCAACCACTAGCTAGGAACGGTCATTCCCGCCATTTTGACCGTATTTTGAAACGGGCATAAAAATTTAAAAAAATCAAAAAATTGGGAAACCTTCGCATTGTGTCATTATATGTGGCCAAGTTCCCAGCAAAAATAATAAACTTGTAATAAGGCAATTCTTTTAAAAAATTGTTCTCAGATATGAGCTATCATGCGTGAAGATTCATGGATTTCAAGTCAAATGATCACTCTTATGGCCACATTCATGGCATAGTTTGTTCAAATGATCTCATATCGTGCACAAGGGTGCATCTTGGAATTCCAAACAATGTTGCCTAAGGGAGTTTTCATTTTCTTTGCACGGAAAATTCATTTTCCATTTTTCGAGTGCCCGAAATGAGGTTTTTTTGTAAAGGGCCTACCATATATTTGTTGCAAAATTGTACCAAATCAATTTTCTAAAATACTAGGACATATTTAATGCACAATTTACTAAATGGTTGGGTGTAAAAAGTTTTGATCCACCTCTGGTGAAAAAGACAAATTCCCGTCGATTTAGTAGGAAGCGGGTCAAATTTAAACTGTAGCTTCCTTATAGTTTGCTCTTTATTTTTTCCAAAAATCATTTCTATGTACATAAGTATCTATTTAATCAGAGAAACACCAAAAAAATACAAGATTTAACCACTAGCTAGGAATGGTCATTCCCACCGTTTTGACCGCATTTTGAAACGGGCATAAAAAACTCAAAAAAATCAAAAAATTGGAAAACCTTTGCATTGTGTCATTATATGTGGCCAAGTTCCTAGCAAAAATAATAAACTTGTAATACGGCAATTCTTTTAAAAAAGTGTTCTCAGAAATGAGCTATCATGCGTGAAGATTCATGGCTATCAAGCCAAATGATCAATCTTATGGCCACAATCATGGCATAGTTTATTCAAATGACCTCATATCATGCACAAGGGTGCATCTTGGAATGACAAACAATGTTGCCTAAGAAAGTTTTCATTTTCTTTGCACGAAAAATTCATTTTCCATTTTTCCGAGTGCCCAAAATGAGTTTTTTTTGTGAAGGACCTACCATATATTTGTTGCTAAATTGGACCTAATCAATTTTATAAAATACTATGCCATGTATAATGCACAATTGACAAAATGGTTGGGTGTCAAATGTTTTGATCAACCTCTGGTTTAAAAGACAAATTCCCGCCGATTCACTAGGAAGCGGGTCAAATTTGAACTGCAGTTGCCTCATAGTTTGCTATTAATTTTTTCCAAAAATCATTTCTAGTTACATAAGTACCTATTTAATCATAAATAAATGGTTTGGTGGCGATACATCGAGGTTTGGACGGTGGCCGAGGGCTCCAACTCTAGAGCGCGTAAACTAGCATGCCCGTCGCGTGGTCACCACGTGACCGTGGCGGTGCCATGTGTTCTGGGCGGCCTAGGCATGTCTAGTGGGTTGTGCACTCCCCGGGTAGGTGCTAGGAAGAAAATCACAACATAAGATTCTCACGAGGAGACCGATCGATGCTCAAACATGAATAAGCAGCCAAGTGATTGATTAGCGGTACGGGAAATGCACATGGCTAATGTGCGTGAGCTTTGGCTGAGGATGATTAGTTACTAAGAGGACCGTCTTCACAAATATTCAGCTCAAAAGGAGGACCCTAGGTGGTACTTGCTTTGCAAAGTACCACACTGGACATAAATACAAATGTTGAAGCTGGGCTCAAAATAATGAATGGATTGAGCTGGCATTTGGTGGAGGATGGTTATTTGGGCATAGGAAAGCACTGTAGAAAATGGATACCATTTGGACACGCCAAAGTGGTACTTCCTTCAGAAAGTGTTTTTCTGAACAGAATAGGAAAATGAATATTTTTGAATTATTTTTGAACTAGGCAAGGAAGGTTTTTTACATATTTGATGAAGATATGACCCAAAGAATTTATGTGATTTTTTTGGGAATTTTGGGAATGACAGAAATATAGGTTGCTTCACAACCTAGGGCAAAAATTGACACATGGACATGACACATATGCAAAACTGATGAGGTGGCGCCTAGTCATAGCAACCCACCACAATTTATAAGGTTATGACCATCTATATTGGTCATGATCAACTAGAAATAAGGCAGCGAACCAGTGCTATCTGCTTTATGACCATTTCGTGTAAGGAAATTACGACCTTTCTGACCAAAATGGTCGTTATAGTTTAGGGTTTGGAGCCCCCCGAATAGCTTTTGACCAATTGGTCTAAAATGGTCATAGATCTATGACCAATTCTTCCAGGGTCACTGACAGAAGGTCACTAGTTGACATATTTCTTGTAGTGGTTAGTCTGGTATATGACTAGGTAGCATTAGCCACAAAGTACTCCCAACAGGATTGTAGGCTAGACAGCCTATTGGATGGTATAGAAAAAGAATTTAGTCGGTCTAAGTGACTGTGTACTTCCAATGACATATTTTGTCCCTAGCCGGATTGTAAATCATTTGTCATGGCGGACCTTTTCACTTCAACCTCCGGACCTGACAGTCCGGAGTGTATCTGAATACCCGCTCAGTTATGTAAAAACCGAGGTACGTGTGGAAACTAGGCGTAGGGGTCATAAGTGCTTGAACAGACAAGTACCCAACTAGCTATGTTATATTACATGGATAGTAAGAAACATCTTCCAGGGAGAATAGTTCTGTTAAGTGTTCCTTTCCCTGGGTACGCATGCATTAATGTGCATGTCCGAACTGCAAAAAAGTGACGCATGATAGAAACATCTGGGGGCATGTATTGCAATAAGTAAGAAACATTTTTTGTTCACCGACCGAATATTCCCTTAAGAACGCTAGCTTTCGGCTTCACCCAGTCTGAGGTACACATCCGGCTGACCCGGCAGTAACAATCGCAGAGGTACTCCCCTTATGCTCTAGCCGAACTAACGGTAATGTAGGGCATAAACACAGGAGCCAGGCAACTTAGCTTGGCAAAACTTAAGTCATATCGATGCATATAATTGCAAAAAAAGGTACATATGGAGAAGCGACACATATGTAGTGGGCATAAAGCCCGGTAGGTAATTATATTAAGCTTCTGTATAAGAAGCCCCCAGGTATAGTGAGCGCGCGTAGCGCGTCAAGATTGTGTAGTGAAGACACACTTCAAGCTTTTAAGGCCATAAAAAGGAAGAAAGAAAAAGAGGATATAACTTAAAAATTAAAGGCGGGGGTAAGGAGACAAACACAGAGTTCAGCACTAGGCGTAGAATCTTCGGAGTCTGGACGCATTCCATGGGTTTGGCTCGAGTTGATTATTAGATGCATCACGCAGACGGTACGCCCCTCCGGTGAGAAATTTGTCAATGATGAAGGGACCCTCCCACTTGGGCTTAAGCTTGTCCTTTTTCTTCTCCGGTAGGCATAGAACGAGTTCGCCAATGTTATAAGTTTTGGCCCGTATTGCTTTTGATACCGCGAGCCTGCTGGTCGATAGAATGCGTAACGGGCTTTATAACGCCGCGCTCCTCCTCCAGGGCATCTAAACTATCCTGCCGATCAAGCTCGGCTTCTTTGTCTTCGTACATGCGCACTTGAGGTGAGTCATGAATGATATCACAGGGCAATACCGCCTCTGCGCCGTACACCATAAAAATGGTGTGTATCCAGTAGTGCGATTCGGCGTGGTCCGCAACCCCCATAGTACAGAGTCAAGCTCCTCGACCCAGTGCGTATCTGATTCCTTCATGGATCCCACTAGTCTGGGTTTGATGCCGCTCATAATAAGACCGTTTGCTCGTTCAACTTGACCGTTCATTTGGGGGTGATAGACGGAGGCGCAATCGAGCTTAATGCCCATGTTGCCGCACCAAGTTTTCACCGTGTCGGCTGTGAAGTTCGAGCCGTTATCGGTGATGATGTTGTGGGGGACACCGTAACGGTGTACAACCCCTGATATGAAGTCTATCACTGGTCCGGATTCAGATGTTTTAACTGGTTTGGCTTCTATCCATTTGGTGAATTTATCCATCATGACCAACAAGTATTTTTTTCTTATGGCTTCCTCCTTTAAGGGGTCCAACCATATTGAGCCCCCAGACCGCAAAGGGCTAAGTTACGGGGATTGTTTGGAGAGAGGTAGGTGGCATATGGCTTTGATTTGCAAAAAGCTGGCAATCGACGCAACGTTGGACAAGGTCCTATGCGTCTTCTCGGGCTGTCGGCGAGTAGAAACCTGTATGGAAGGCCTTGCTTACAGGTGCTCGAGCTGCGGCGTGGTGGCCGCCGAGTCCGGCATGAATTTCAGCCAAGAGCTGTCGCCATTCCTCTTTGAAGATGCACCTTTGGAGCACTCCAGTCGCGCTTTTCTTATAAAGTTCTCCCTCGTGGACCTTGTAGGCTTTAGAACGCCGCACAATGCAACGTGCCTCATTTTGTTACTTAGGGAGTTCTTGCCTATTTAAGTAGGCTAAGAAGGGTTCAGTCCACGGGGCGATGACAACCATAATCACGTGGGCCGAAGGTGTTACTTCGGTGGTGGAGCCTCCGATTACGTCAGAATGTTCGGGATCTGGGGTTGTGTTCGGATCCGGACTGGTATTGCCGGTCTGCCCTTCCCATACCACGGGTGGCTTGAACAGCCTTTCCAAGAAGATATTAGGTGGGACGGGGTCGCGCTTGGCGCCGATGCGGGCAAGGATATCCGCCTCTTGATTGTTTTCTCGGACCACATGGTGGAATTCGAGCCCCTCGAACTGAGCTGACATTTTGAGGACGGCATTCCGGCAAGCCGCCATTTTTGGGTCCTTGGCGTCAAAGTCTCCATTTATTTGAGATATTGCAAGGTTCGAATCCCCACGCACTTCTAGGCATTGAATGCCCATGGAGACTGCCATCCGAAGACCATGCAACAGAGCCTCATATTCGGCTGCATTGTTGGAGTCTGTGTATAGTATTTGGAGTATGTATTGGACTATATCTTCAGTGGGGGATGTCAGGACAACGCGTGCCCCCAGACCGGCCAGCATCTTAAAGCCATCAAAGTGCATGATCCAATTGGAGTACGCGCCGTACTCTTTAGGGAGTTCAGCTTCTGTCCATTCGGCGACGAAGTCGGCCAGTACTTGCGAATTAATGGCTCGCCATGGTTTATATGTTATGTCGAACGGGAGGAGCTAGATAGCCCATTTAGCAATCCATCCCGTGGCATCGCGGTTATTTATTATATCGTTGAGTGGTACTTCAGAGGCCACCGTGATTGAACACTCTTGAAAGTAGTGTTGTAGTTTCTGGGATGCCAGGAAGACCGCGTATGCTATCTTTTGATAATGTGGGTACCGTGACTTGCATGGAGTGAGGACAATGGATACGTAGTATACCGGCTTTTGAAGCGGGAACTTATGTCCGTCCGTCTCTCGTTCGATTATGAGCACTGCGCTTACAACCTGATGTGTCGCAGCTATATATAACAGCATAGGTTCGCCAATATTTGGCGCGGGCAGGATTGGATTGCTGGCCAAGACGGCCTTTATTTCTTCCAGTCTGGCCGTAGCCGCATCCATCCACTCGAAGTGTTCGGTGCATCTAAGAAGGCGATAGAGAGGTAGTGCCTTTTCTCCTAATCGGGCGATAAAGCGGCTTAGGGCAGCCACGCATCCAGTTAATTTCTAGATTTGCTTGAGGTCTGTTGGGGTAGCCAACTGTGACAGAGCACAGATTTTAGCCGGATTTGCTTCAATTCCTCTATTGGAAGCGATTAAGCCCAAGAACTTTCTGGCAGGTATGCCAAAAACGCATTTTTCCGGATTAAGCTTGATGTCGTATGTTCGTAGATTGTCGAACATAAGCCTCAAGTCATCTATTAAAGATTCGACGTGTCTGGTTTTGATGACCACATCGTCTATGTATGCCTCCACTGTTTTGCTGATTTGCGTTTCTAGGCATGTCTGAATCATGCGTTGATAGGTTGCACCGGCGTTTTTGAGCCCGAAAGGCATGGTGTTAAAATGAAGGGGCGATGGAGGATGAATGCCGCTATGTTTGATCGGACTCCGCCATCTTTATTTGATGGTATCCGGAGTATGCTTCGAGGAAGAACAATAAGTCGTGTCCTGCGGGTAGCGTCGATGATTTGGTCGATGTGGAGGAGGGGGGAGGGATCCTTAGGGTATGCCTTATTGAGGTCCTTGAAATCGACACATAGGCACCAGGATTTGTCCTTCTTTGGTACCATCACCAGGTTTGCTAGCCAGTCCGGATGTTTTATTTCTCTGATGAATCCGGCCTCGAGTAACTTGGCTAGTTCTTCTCCCATGGCTTGTCGCTTGGGTTCTGAAAAGCGCCGAAGAGTCTGCTTGAACGGCTTATATCCCTTCAGTATGTTTAGGCTATGCTCGGCCAGCCTACGTGGGATACCTGGCATGTCTGAAGGATGCCAGGTGAAGATGTCCCAATTCTCACGCAAGAACTCTCGCAGTGCAGTGTCTATTGTGGGGTTCAGCTGTGCCCCGATGGATGTTGTTTTTGTAGGGTCCATTGGGTGGACCTGGAATTTGACTATTTCGTCCGCTAGTTTGAAAGAGGTGGACTTGAGTCCTTTGTCGAGTATCACATCATCTCTATCCACCCTGGAGCACAGCGTAGTTAGTTCTTCGGTTGTGAGGGCTTAAGATAATGCCTCAAGGGCCATTGCGGCGGTTTTATTTTCGGCGCGGAGTGTTATGTCCAGATCGCTAGCTAGAGTGATGATTCCACTGGGCCCGGGCATCTTGATCTTCATGTACCCGTAATGGGGTATAGCTTGAAAGCTCGTGAATGCATCCCGCCCTAAAAGGGCGTGGTATCCGCTACTGAACGGGGCTACTTGGAATGTGATTTCTTCAGACCTATAATTCTCCGACGTGCTGAATACCACATCTAGTGTGATTTTTCCCGCGCATCGTGCCTCCCGACTGGGGATGATTCCTCTGAAGGTCATGCTGCTTTGCTCAATGCGGCTCTTATCTATTTCCATTTTGTTAAGAGTTTCCTGGTAGATGAGGTTTAATCCGTTGCTGCCATCCACGAGCACTTTAGTAAGCCGGAAGCCGTCCACAATTGCACTAAGGACCAAGGCGGCTGGTGCTCGGACTGTTCGGAATTGAGGTTCGTCACTGGCATTGAAGGTTATGGCCGTGTCGTTCCATGGATTTATTTCTGCAACGTGGCAGACTTCGGCGAGGCTGCGGAGTGCTCGCTTATGCCTATTATTTGAGGCGAAAGTCTCGAAAACTGTCACTACTGTATTGTTATTTTCTGCGGGATGGCGCTCTATGGTATTGTTGATGAGGAGATCCTCACCGCTCTTGGCCACCTTTCCGAGTATCCAACATGCTCTAAGGCTGTGTGTTGGTATGGTATTCGGTGTACTGTGAATTTTGCATGGCCCATTGAGCCATCCCTCCAATACGGTTCCGCGCCCTGCAGCAGGCTTTGGTTTCTTTGTAATTAGATCAGGTGACTTGCTAGAGTGCATCCTTTTAGTTCGGACGAGGGGTTTGGTGAGAGACAGAGGATCCCAGAATCTTGTTTGGGTTTTCCAGGCGCTTTCCATCGCACAGTATTTCTATACTATGGCCGCCAAGTTAGCGAAGTGTGCTATGTCACGGAGACTTATGGTGTTGAGGATTCTCCTGTCCGTGCAATTTTTGCAAAAGAATGAGATTGCGTCTTCCTCGCGACAGTCCTTAACTTTGCTCATTACAAGGAGGAATCTGGCCCAGAAGTGATGTACTGTCTCTTGGGGCTCTTGTCTAATGTGGGAAAGATCAGTTGTATTTGGGTCGGTGGGTAGATTTAAGTCCAAACCCAGACCTGATCTGAGACCCAGGGGCAGAGGAGCTTCCGAGCTTGGCAGCTCGGGCTCCGGGATGTTGCCCAATTTTTCTGGCCCGCTGTCCGATTCTAGGTTCGGAGCTAGGGCCATGTCCTCCCGTAAATGGGTATCTAGCTCAGAGAGATCGGAAATCCATACATAGTTCATCCTCAAAATAGAGGAAGAATCGCTGCATTGCCTCTCCACCACCGCTATCTGATGGGTGACCGGTGGAGAGTTAATCTCCCTTTGGTCGGGTTTCAGCTCGATCCGATCATAGTCCGTAGCGACTCCCAAGGCGGCGATGCGATCCGAGAGCTCGTTCACGAAGGAGAGCTCCATTGGATCCATCTGCTCGGTGAATTCTGAGATGACGTGGAGACTGTTTTTGATGACCCGAGAAGTCATCGTCGGCGCGACGGCCGAACGGGCGGTCATGACGAAGCCGCTTAGTTGGAGAGTTTGGCCTACAACCAGGGCTCCCCCATAGGTGATGTTGTCCTTGACAACAAGGCGAGCCATCAATCCTTATCGTTACGGCATAGTGGAACTCTCAATGAAAGCACCAATGTCTGTGTCAAAACCGGCGGATCTCGGGTAGGGGGTCCCGAGCTGTGCGTCTAAGGCTAATGGTAACAGGAGGCGGGGGACACGATGTTTACCCAAATTCGGGCCCTCTCGATGGAGATAATACCCTACTTCATGCTTGATTGATCTTGATGATATGAGTATTACAAGAGTTGATCTACCACGAGATCGTAGAGGCTAAACCCTAGAAGCTAGCCTATGATTATGATTGTTATTGTCCTACGGACTAAACCCTCCGGTTTATATAGACACCGGAGGGGGCTAGGGTTACACAGAGTTGGTTACAGTGAAGGGGATCTACATATCCGAATTGCCAAGCTTTCATTCCGCGCAAAGGAGAGTCCCACCCGGACACAGGACGAAGTCTTCAATCTTGTATCTTCATAGTCCAACAGTCCGGCCAAAGTATATAGTCCGGCTGTCCGAGGACCCTCTAATCCAGGACTCCCTCACCCACTGCCCATGTTTTTACAGCGGCACCTTCTATTCTATATTGTCATTTGGGGGGATCTTTATCTCCTTCATCATCCTTGAGAGTATCTACCATGTAGACATCATAGGTGGAGGTAGCCGCCCACTTCGAGTTATTAGAGGTGGCAAGGGGGGTTCAATTTATGACATATTGCCGGCATCTTCATCCATGTCAACTGCCTCTTCGGAGGCGTAGTTGAGTACATCAGTTAAATCCTCGACTGTATCGACTAGGTGGGTGGAGGGTGGGATGCAAATTTCCGCTCCTCCAGGTTTGTCCCAGATCCGATCTTGAACCAAAGTTTAAAGGTCCAAGATTGAAAGGCTCCAAATCCGATCTAATATCTTGTTTAGGAGCACTATCTTGGCCTCGCCCATATCTTGATAGTAGGCGGGGCTCACCTAGAGTTTTCCTGAGGTGGCACCTGATGTGGCCTTGGATGTTTCGCTAGTCGGACCTGACGCCTGATCCAGCAAGATGCAATGTTCGGATCCAAGATAGATCCATTATGCGTATTGTTCCATGGTCCAGCGCTGACGTCGAATATGGGGCTGGGACGGAGACATTGGATGTGTCTTCGGGCTGGTATGACACCCAATTCTAGAAAGCTAGTTCGGCATGGGAATCTGAGACATATTCTAGAATTTCAAAACTGATGGTCCAGCTAGGAGAGAAGTTCTTGATCTGGCTGAGGCAGCCAGTCGAGTCGGCGTGCAGCACAATGCTGCCGAAGGTGAGAAGCTATCGACAAAGGTACTCCCCAAGTAGATGATGCCGCTGATCCAAAGACAATCCATCATACCTTCACGACCATACATCCGGACCTGCATGGGCCACCAATATCGGTGCTAAAACCGGTGGATCTTGGATAGAGAGTTCCGAGTTGGTGATCTTGGCACGATGCTAACTGGAAGTAAAGGGACACACTATAGTAGGATGGTACTAACGTGACACTACAATTAGAGACACTTCGACGAAACTGTGTGCGATGCGTTAATCGAAATGGTGGTGTAAAAACCTGTCCAAAAAGATGCAAAACGTTTGCAATGGCGAATACATCAAACACAGTTCATATTTTAGTTACGTGTGCAGTGCGGGGCATACGGTTGATCCATATATATGAACTGTTTGCGATGAGATGGAACAACAGAAATGGGCAGCCATATCAAGGTTTCTGTGATATACGACATACAGTTTGCTTCAATGAACCGTTTGCGATCATTGAGTTGCAGACAAATGATTTGGCATAACAAGATGTGTGTGATAGCCGGCAAATAGGTCAGTAATCAGAATTATGTTCGGTCATTATAGACAGTCCATACGGTCTTTTTGTGAATTGTGTGCTCGACAGGGCACTCAATTCCAGAAACCAACCTGTGGGCGATAATGTAAAAGATCTCTGTCGAATACGTATTACTAACCATCTGCAATGAGATTGATAGGGGAAACAGAGATAACGAATTAATATGAGCAAACGGAAATAGAGATATATGCAGTCTGCTTAATTTAGTCCTTCTTCCTCTTGTTGTTGTTGTTGGAAGGCCCTGAGAGATCGTCTTGGCGAGGACGCTTCTTACCGCTGACTGTTGGCTTTTCATTGCAGCCGGCATCATCATCATCGTTGTTGTCGACATCATTCTCCTCCTCTTTCGACCATTCCTCCTCATCATCATCGTCGTCCTCTTCTTCTTCCTCCGATGGCTCCTCGTCCGTCTGGTTGTCGTCTCACTACTCCCGAGGCAGCGTTCCTTCCATGATCCGAATATAATTGAGGTCTGGGCTCGATGCCGGATTCATGGAAGACGAGCGGGATGATTTCGATGTTGACCTATCATCAGGCGCGACACTCCTAGCGGAACTGTCGTCCTCGCTGTCACTCAACATGGCTACGGTTGTATAAAAACCGCGAGAAAGCGAGATTGCAGAGTGTGTGCAAGTGTGTAGCGCGGCCGGTGTGGATGATGAAGATGGTGGACACTTAAGCGGTGTATGCAAAGAAGAGGAATGCCAATTGAAGTGGGGGCTTGACGTATTATCAAACCGCTGATATAATCAACCGCAATTATTTGTACCAAGTCACTCCAAATCACCGGGGTTGCGCAGTTCTCATGGTGATAATTAATTATGCACACTCGTTGGAGCGTCCAAATATGAAACAAGCATTTTTCATAGTACTACTCCCTCCGTACGACGACTTAGGTGGGGAAAAATGAGAGAACTTGATGATTATTTGGTAATCAATATCATTGCGTGCAGACAATTGACCATTGCATGTTATGCTACGTAGTCTGAAGTCATTGAATGCATACTAGTCAGATGACTCCTATTAGCTGATTTCTTTTTTCAGGATAAAAACAAGGAACACGTTTTGGGATTTTTTTTGTTTCCGTAATGTGACTTATGCGCCGGTACGAACGGAGTAGGATAGTTGGTAGGAAATACATTGAGCTCTTCTTATCGATGAAGCCAGTAATAATCAAACTACAAAGGAAAAGGAAAAAGACAAAGGAAAATATCTGGACAAATCTTCGCGTCACATCAATGGCATAGGACCTAGATGTGCATTACTTAGAGCATATCTAGATGTGCATTAGCATTACTGTGATAGAAAACCTCTAATCATCATTGCAAAAGGCGCATAGAACATGGCTAATGTGGCAACCACAACTACACATGCTAGTTCCTTCTTGTCTCTTGCTTTCATCTGTTCCCTGTGATTAATTCTTTCTTGCTTCATCGTACTGATTGTACATTCCAGATCAGCTAGTTTCTTCTTCAGCTTTACGTTATCTCATGCGAGCTTGATGATAACAGTCCGAGCCTGCCATGCCATTCTTCATCCAGCCAGTTAACAAAAGGACAAGCCTCATATCCCTGCCAATGTTAAATAGTATTCAGGATGAGCAGTGGCATTAACTCAAGTAAAATGATGAACTTAGCACTAACCTCTAAGGGGCAACTAAGAAACCGCCTGCCAGCGTCGAATCCCTCCATGCATACAGTTGGGGAACGTAGCATGCAATTTCAAAAAAATTCCTACGCTCACGCAAGATCTATCTAGGAGATGCATAGCAACGAGAGGGGAAGAGTGTATCCACATACCCTCATAGACCGAAAGCAGACGTGTTTGACAACACAGTTGATGTAGTCGGACTTCTTCTCGTTTCGACCGATCAAGCACCAAACGTATGGCACCTCCGAGTTTTGCACACGTTCAACTTGATGACATCCCTCGAACTCTTGATCCAGCAAAGTGTTGAGGGAGATTTTCGTCAGCACGACGGCGTGGTGACGGTGATGGTGAAGTGATCCGCACAGGGCTTTGCCTAAGCACTACGACAATATGATCGGAGGCGTAAACTGTGGAGGGGGGCGCCGCACACGGCTACAAATCAATGTTGTGTGTTCTAGCGGTGCCCTGCCATATATATATAGGTGGGAGGGATAGGGAGCAGCCAAGGGGGCGCCCAAGTAGGAGGAATCTTACTTGGGGCCCTAATCCAATTCGGCTCCCCCTTCCCATATCTAGGGATGGCAATGGGTTGGGTTTGGGGCGGGTGGAGCTGGTACAAATCCAACCCATGACCCATCTTCCTACCATCTGCCCATCCACCAAATTATCCATGGGCACACTTGTGCCCATGCCCAAACCCGTTGGATACCCACATACCCATGGAGCTCCATGGGAATAGAAAAGTCAGCATGAAGCCTTCCCAAAGATCAAATTAACTCATCAACATTCACTCAAAAATGTCAACATAAGGTACATGCATGAGTAGGCAACAAGTAATACGATGAGTCCTTAAGTGTGACATACCAGAGGTTGATTCTGCAGCATGTAGATTATGGCACCAGTTGCATATTGCATGCCATTTCCCATTGATTCGTTCTTTCTATTGTCACTGGCATATGGCCCCACATGTCATACGGGTATCCATTGGATATCCCTGGAGCACAAACTACAACCGTGCCCAACCCGACTGTTCGTGGGTATCCATATCCATGGACCCATGGGCAGAAATGTGCTCCATACCCTTGCCAAACCGGGTCGGGTATCCATGGGTATCCAGATCCAGGGATAAAATTGCCATCCCTATCCATATCTTTCAGAGGAGGAAGGAAGGAGGAGGGAGGAGGGAAGGAAGGGGAGGCCGAATCCCTCCCCTTCCTTCTCTCTTCCCTTCTTTCCTTCTCCTCTCCTAATTTGGCCTACATGGGGCGCACTAGCCCCTTAGGGGCTGGTCTGTCCCCCTCTTGCCCCATTAGGCCCATGTAGTTTGCCGGGGGTTGCCCGGAACCCCTTCCGGTGACCCGATGCGTACCCGATACCCCCAGAACACTTCTGGTGTCCGAATACTATCATACTATATATGAATCTTTACCTCTTGACCATTTCGATACTCCTCGTCATGTTCGTGACCTCATCCGGGACTCTGAAAACATTCGGTCACCAAATCACATAACTCATATAATACAAATCATCATCAAATGTTAAGCACGCGGACCCTGTGGGTTTGAGAACTATGTAGACATGACCGAGACACCTCTCCGGTCAATAACCAATAGCGGAACCTGGATGCTCATATTTGCTCCCACATATTCTAAGAAGATCTTTATCGGTCGAACCGTTATGCCAATATACGCTATTCCCTTTGTCATCGTATGTTACCTGCCTAAAATTCGATCGTCGGTATCTTCATACCTAGTTAAATCTCGTTACTGGCAAGTCTCTTTACTCGTTTGGTAATGCATAATCCCACAACTAACTCCTTAGTCACATTGCTTGCAAGGCTTATTACGATGTGCATTACCGAGAGAGCCCAGAGATACCTCTTCGATACTCAAAGTGACAAATCATAATCTCGATCTATGCCGACCCAACAAACGCCTTCGAAGATACCTATAGAGCATCTTTATAATCACCCAATTACGTGGTGACATTTGATAGCACACAAGGTATTCCTCCGGTATCCGGGAGTTGCATACTCTCATAGTCGAAGGAATATGTATTTTACATGAAGAAAGCAATAGCAATAAAACTGAACGTTTAACATGCTAGGCTAAAATATGAGTCTTGTCCATCAGATTATTCTCCTAATGATGTGATCCCGTTCATCAAATAGCAACACATGTCTATAGCTAGGAAACTTAACCATCTTTGATTAACGAGCTAGTCTAGTAGAGGCTTACTAGGGACGCTGTGTTTTGTCTATGTATCCACACATGTATCAAGTTTCCAGTTAATACAATTCTAGCATGAATAATAAACATTTATCATGATATAAGGAAATATAAATAACAACTTTATTATTGCCTCTCGGGCATATTTCCTTCAGTCTCCCACTTGCACTAGAGTCAATAATCTATTTCACATCGCCATGTGATTTAACACCAATAGTTCACATCTTTATGTGATTAACACTCATAGTTCACATCGCCATGTGACCAACACCCAAAGGGTTTACTAGAGTCAATAATCTAGTTCACATCGCTATGTGATTAACATCCAAAGAGTACTAAGGTGTGATCATGTTTTTTTTGTGAGAGAAGTTTAGTCAATGGATCTGCCACATTCAGATCCATATGTATTTTGCAAATTTCTATGTCTACGATGCTCTGCATGGAGCTACTCTAGCTAATTGCTCCCACTTTCAATTTGTATCTAGATCAAGACTCAAAGTCATCCAGATTGGTGTCAAAGCTTGCATCGACGTAACTCTTTACTACGAACTCTTTATCACCTCCATAACCGAGAAATATTTCCTTAGTACACTAAGGATAATTTAGACCGCTGTCCAGTGACTCACTCCTGGATCACTCTTGTACCTCCTTGCCAAACCCATGGAAAGGCACACAATAGGTCTGGTACACTGCATGGCATACTTTATAGAACCTATGACCGAGGCATAGGGAAAGACCTTCATTCTCTTTCTATATTCTGCCATAGTCGGGTTTTGAGTCTAACTCAACTTCACACCTTGTTACATAGGCAAGAACACTTTCTTTGACTGGTCCATTTTAAACTTCTTCAAACTTAGTAAAGGTATGTGCTTTGTGAAAGTCCTATTAAGCGTCTCGATCTATCCCTATAGATCTTGATGCCCAATATATAAGTAGCTTCACCGAGGTCTTTCATTGAAAAACTTTTATTCAAGTATCCTTTAAGCTATCCAGATATTCTATATCATTTCCAATCAACAATATGTCATCTACATATAATATCAGAAATGCTACAGAGCTCCCTCTCACTTTCTTGTAAATACAGGCTTTACCAGAAGTCTGTATAAAACCATATGATTTGATCACCTCATCAAAGCATATATTCCAACATTGAGATGCTTGCACCAGTCCATAGATGGATTGCTAGAACTTGCTCACTTTGTTAGCACCTTTAGGATCGACAAAACCTTCTGGTTGCATCATATACAACTCTTCTTTAAGAAATCCATTAATGAATCCAGTTTTGACATCCAATTGCCAGATTTCAAAAAATGTGGCAATTGCTAGCATGACTCGGACAGACTTAAGCATCGCTACGAGTGAGAAAATCTCATCATAGTCAACACCTTGAACTTGTCGGAAACCTCTTGCGACAAGTCGAGCTTTGTAGATAGTAACACTACCATCAGTTCCGTATTCCTCTTGAAGATGCATTTATTCTCAATGGCTTGCCGATCATCAGGCAAGTCCACCAAAGTCTACACTTTGTTCTCATACATGGATCCTATCTCAGATTTCATGGCCTCAAGCCATTTATTAGAATCTGGGCTCACCAGCGCTTCCTCATAGTTCGTAGGTTCATCATGGTCTAGTAACATGATTTCCAGAACAGGATTACCATATCACTCTGGTGCAAAACATGCTCTAGTTGACCTATGAGGTTTGGTAGTAACTTGATCTGATGTTTCATGATCATTATCATTAGCTTCCTCTCTAGTAGGTGTAGGCATCACTGGAACTGATTTCTGTGATGAGCTACTTTCAAATTCGAGAGAAGGTACAGTTACCTCATCAAGTTCTACTTTCCTCCCACTCACTTCTTTTAGAATTTCGTTGAGGTATATTTGTGTCACCAATCATAGGAGTTCGACATGTGAATCTGATAATTCATACCAATGGCCTGCAACTGTGAGGCCTCTTCGTGCGCTTGGACTGACAATGGAAAATGAAAGCCATCATGCAAATAATCCAAATGGAGCAAATCTCAATCGCGATGTCTTCGGTTGAAGCATATGAGAATGCTCACGGGTGGGTTACTGCTAGGATTTTATAGCACCAAAGATCTTTAGCAAAGTGAGTTGACGTCCCATCACCAATGATTATAGAAGAATTCCCTGATAGATAGTAATGAGGTGCAGTAACTCTACACGCTAGAATGACCCGCACATCCCAGATGCATGAGGGACGGAGCTAACGTAGTATGTGGACCTGACAAGCTCTACCCATGGAACATCGTGGTGGTTGTAGAACTAGTCAAGAAACTTCATTAGGAAGGCAATATTTGAAGTATTGGTATCAACAATTCTGAACCCCCTCTAGTTTAGCTTTGCATACCATTTTCCTTGAGGCTAGTGAGTTAAAAGTCTCACCTTACTCAGTCTTCATCCACCAAAGACAAAGCCTACACAGTTTAATTATCTAGGTGTGCAAGATCTTAGGTGGGATTCTGATCGAGTACATAACATAAACCGCAATGGATGTCATCACACAGTACACCAATGCTAGTGTAGCTCCATAAGAGGCCTTGTAGAGAGTAGAGGATAGCTTTCGGTCTGCTTTGCCAATCAGAGGCATCAGATCATTCACAGTGGATTTGGTGGTGCCCATGGCAACCCAAGGTATGTGAATGACATGGTCCCTATCACGCACCAAAAGATCTCCGCCATTTCTTAAAATTCAGGTTGATTAAGGTTGATAGGCACTAGTGTTGATTTTTGGAAGTTTATCCTCAGCCCAACCGAGTCTGCATAATCCAGCGAAATCTGTGTCATGCACATGGTTAACTTCTTATAGGGCCGCACTATGATGGTGTCATCCACGTATTGTATTACCCGGATTTTTTGCTAGCCCACAGGAGGAATACTTCATTTAATCATATCCCGATTTGTAGCATCATCATAGTTTAACTAATGGTTGGATGTTCAGATTTTTGCGGGATTTTCTAGCACATTTTCTTGGTTACCCATTAAGTACTTCTAGCATATAATAGATTCACACCTTTGGTGAAATGACACTTTGTGATGACACTTTTGTGTGAAATATCGCTCCCTTCGGCACTTTATGTGAAATAAAATTGTGTGGCTTTTTGTATGAGATGGCATTTTTGTTTGTATCCATCTAACTTGAATAGCGTATTTAATTGGTACAAATTACATAGTAACAGAGGCTAATTTGTGATCAAACAAAAAAGCTCCTCCCTTCAAATTTAAACTAGATGATGAGTGGGAGACAAGGTTGGGAGTGGAGCATAGATGTTACTCACTATAGTAAATTTAGTAGGGGAGGGAGAGATACGGGGGTAGAATTTATTTCTCGAGTTCACAAATGGAATGAAACATCATTATGCAGCATAGACCCTAAAGCAAATGGACACCAATGATAGCCTCTCCGACAATCATGGTTAACAATATTATATGTTATACACGATTAAGGTTGTGTATGATATTGTGCTGAATTTTCATAATCTCATTTTCCTTGCCCACTTCCTCTATTTTAGTGTTTGTTTGACCTATATTTTCATACTTTTATGGCTAATTTTGCAAAACCTCTTATAGAATAAGCACAACATAGTTCAGTCACTGAACCTAATACTGAAAGAACACAATAGGGTTTCAAATTGTTTGCGTATTAAATTTTGTAATTATGAACTACTGATGGAATATTATTCATGTTTGCTATATATGATGAATTGGTAGACTTAATTTTTCAGTACATATTTCATGTTCTGGAAAATGCAAGTACAATTTTTTTTTGAACTTTATACTAGGCTAGCCAGTGCAAAGATTAGACGCAAAGTGATCCGATCTAATACCCAACATAAACCATACCGCACTAGCAAAAGTGCAGTTGAAAACAAAATATGAGAATTAGACCAATCCAGGTAAAACATACATACAACACTCATTCGTAATGTGTTCTAGAGAATTCTAATGCACGCTTCCTAAGGGAAGAGTTCTCCTAAAGAGCCTCCAAGCAAAAGATTTTCAGAGTATTCATGGTACCATCCGGTTTTTCAAACCTCATGAATTGTGGTCTTCTCCCCAGTAGAAAATAGATTACCTTGGGGCGTGTTTGGTTACATTGCCGATTCAGCCTGGCCCGGCGAGCATGGCTCTATTGAGCCGGTTTGAGGGGATGCATGCCAAAAAACCCGAGATGCACATAGTTTGGTTGTCTACATGCCCCTAGTTGCATTAGGAAACCATTTTTGACCCAGCGTTTGGTTGCCCGCATTGCATTAGGTACACATATGACATGGTGTTTGGTTACAACCTGCATAAGGTGCTGTCACCACTTCCAACTAGTGGTAACCTTACCACACACAATCTTAACATAGTGCCAGCTAGTTAAACAAATGACAGTTCATCCTAGCTACAATCAAATGCCAGTTCAAATTATTAAGAGCCATTGGCTAAATAGGGGATAGTTCATCGGTGTTGCTACTTCATCTTCCTCTTCATCTTCCTCTTCTGCTTCTGCTTCTGCTGCTGCTTCTTCTTCCTCTTCTTCTGTGCTTCTGCTGCTGCTTCTTCTTCTTCCTCTTCTTCGAATCCTGCACTAACCTCTGTTAAGCCACATTGCCTCTGCCCACTCCAACCTTTTGTTCTTCCAAGCATCATTGTCAAATGCCTCCACACTATGGCCAGAGCTAACAACATCGTCAGGCTCGAACTCTTCCTCCTCAGGCACGTGTTCATCAAAGCCCCACTGAAGGATCCAGTTATGAAGAATGCAACAAGCAAGAACTAGCTTAACCTGAGTGGAGTATGGGTAGAATGGCTTCTGATCCAGGATTTTAAACCTATTCTTCAGAGCTCCAAATGCCCTCTCAACAATTACTCTAAGGCTGGAGTGTCTGAGATTAAACAGTTCCTGTGCAGTCCTAGGAAAGTTCCTACCAGAGAACTTGTTGAGATGGTACGTTGTTTTCCTGAAGGGTGGAAGAATAACCGGCCGACATGCATAGCTAGCATCTCCAAGGTAGTACTTGCCGTCGGGGATGTTGATCTCATCAGGTCGACTCATGCTATCAGTGAGAATGTTTGCATCATGCGCTGACCCCTCCCAGCCAGCTAGCACATAAATGAACTTCAGATCAAAGTCAACAGCAGCAAGCACATTCTGGCTTGTGTAGTGCTTCCTCCCCCTGTATGCTGCAGACTGTGACCTAGGAACTCTGGCAGTGACATGAGTACCATCTATTGCCCCAATGCAGTCCTGAAAATGGCATCACTAGCATGTGTTAGTGCTGAACTTGAACAATACAAGCATATAAAGCCATGAAAAGTGTATATTGTCAATGCTCACCTTGAAGTATGGATACCATCTTGGGCTTCCACGAATCTTGGCTGGAGTCTGGCCAGATGGTCTCCTGATCATCTCTCCTCTAAGCTCACCAACAGCAAAAAGCACCTGCTTGAAGTACCAAGAGATGGTCTCCATTGATCTCCTGAATATGTTGTGAATGACCCTGAACCTCTGGTTATGGCCAACAACATGGAGGAACATGACCACTTTCTCTTCGACACTGGTGTTGATGCTATCTTGTAATAGGCCCCTGCTCCCGAAGGTCTCGAAAAGCCTGACAAATGGTGCTATTTTCATTCTAAGCATCCATAGAGCCTCGACGTCATTGCAGTTGTAGATATAGTTCAGATTTTGGATCCTCTCCTATTCCCGGGGAAACAATGGACCATAGAGGATCAACGGTCTCCCAGCACGAAGAACAGCTCTCTGGTGCATGAACATGACCCATGCCTGAATCACACTAATCAGTGTTGCTGCCTGGATTATCAGCCTCATCTGTGCGTCCATAACCTAGTCGACATCAACGGTTCGTTCAGTGGGAATCGATCCTACACCTAGCTTAAAGGCCTAACCACTGAGCTAACAAAGGGGGGAGGGGGTGCTGCTTACTGGCATCGGAGACGAGGACGGCGTAGGGGGAGCCATGGCACAGACTAGGTCGACCAGATGGTGGCCAACAGCAAGGGGAGCACCAGATCTGCCACGCCGCCGCCTATAGCGCAGATCTGAAATCACAGCCGCCGCCGGTGGTGAGGCAGTAGCGAAGAAAGGGGGCAGTGACTATGGGTGAGCGAGTGAAAGGGGGGTGAGGCTAATTTGGCGCGGGATGCCGCACCAGATTTCCATCTCCCGCCATCCCCCCTCGCCCGCACCTCGCTCCCGCCCGTGCGACCTCGCGCCGCACTCAGCCTGGCTCGCGAGAAACTACCGATTCCAGGGTTTCCAGCGAGCCAGGCTCTGGGATGCTTTGAGAGGCATGCGATGCAGGCCCAACAGGGAACCCAGGCAAACAAACAAGCCTCTCCCTTCCCGCGCGGGCCTTGTTGGGCTCGGTGCGGGCAACCAAACACGCCCTTGATGCTTGTGAACTAAGCTATGACCAACATTAGTTATTGGGATTTGAATAAATTTATTCTTGAAGGCTCATCAAAGTGATATGAAAATATGTGGGATTATAACTATACGACCACATATGTGTATTAAGGACAGAAGTGTTAGGGTATGATTTGGCCTGAATAAGTTTATGAAGGAAATATGCCCTAGATGCAATAATAAAGTTATTATTTATTTCCTCATATCATGATAAATGTTTATTATTCATGCTATAATTGTATTAACCGGAAACATGATACATGTGTGAATACATAGACAAACTTAATGTCACTAGTATGCCTCTACTTGACTAGCTCATTAATCAAAGATGGTTATGTTTCCTAACCATAGACATGTGTTGTCATTTGATTAATGGTATCACATCATTAGGAGAATGATGTGATTGACTTGACCCATTCCGTTAGCTTAGCACTTGATCATTTAGTATGTTGCTATTGCTTTCTTCATGACTTATACAAGTTCCTATAACTATGAGATTATGCAACTCCCGTTTACCAGAGGAACACTTTGTGTGCTACCAAACGTCACAACATAACTGGGTCATTACAAAGGAGCTCTACAGGTGTCTCCAAAGGTACATGTTGAGTTGGCGTATTTCCAGATTAGGTTTTGTCACTCCGATTGTCGGAGAGGTATCTCTGGGCCCACTCGGTAATGCACATCACTATAAGCCTTGCAAGCAATGTAGCTAATGAGTTAGTTACAGAATTATGCATTACGTAACGAGTAAAGAGACTTGCCGGTAATGAGATTGAACTAGGTATTGAGATACCGACGATCGAATCTCGGGCAAGTAACATACCGATGACAAAGGGAACAACATATGTTGTTATGCGGTTTGACCAACAAATATCTTCGTAGAATATGTAGGAGCCAATATGAGCATCCAGGTTCCGCTATTGGTTATTGACCAAAAACAGTTCTAGGTCATGTCTACATAGTTCACGAACCCGTAGGGTCCGCACGCTTAAGGTTTCGATGACAGTTATATTATGAGTTTATGAGTTTTGATATACCGAAGTTTGTTCGGAGTCCTGAATGAGATTACAGACATGACGAGGAGTCTCAAAATGGTCGGGACATGAAGATTGATATATTGGAAGCCTATATTTGGATATCGGAAGTGTTCCGGGTGAAATCGGGATTTTACCGGAGTACCGGAGGTTACCGGAACCCCCCGGGGGCTTAATGGGCCTACATGGGCCCTAGTGGAGAGGAAGAGAGGAGGCAAGGGGTGGGCCGCGCCCCCTTCCCTCCATAGTCCGAATAGGACAAGGAGAGGGTGGCGCCCCCCCCCCCTTTCCTTCCTCTCTCCCTCCCCTTCCCCCCTTCTCCTACTCCAACTAGGAAAGAAGGGAGTCCTACTCCCGGTGGGAGTAGGACTTCCCCTTGGCGCGCCCTTCTTAGCCGGCCGCCTCCTCCCCCTTGGCTCCTTTATATACGGGGGCAGGGGGCACCTCTAGACACAACAATTGATCTCTTAATCTCTTAGCCGTGTGCGGTGCCCCCCTCCACCATAGTCCTTGATAATATTGTAGCGGTGCTTAGGCGAAGCCCTGCGACCGTAGAACATCAAGATCGTCACCACGCCATCGTGCTGATGAAACTCTTCCCCGACACCCTGCTAGATCAGAGTCCGGGGATCGTCATCGAGCTGAACTGTGCTAGAACTCGGAGGTGCCGTAGTTTCCGTGCTTGATCGGTCGGGTCGTGAAGACGTACGACTACATCAACCGCGTTGTTCTAACGCTTCCGCTTTCGGTCTACGAGGGTACATGGACAACACTCTCCCCTCTCGTTGCTATGCATCACCATGATCTTGCGCGTGCGTAGGAATTTTTTTGAAATTACTACGTTCCCCAACAGTGGCATCTGAGCCTGGTTTTATGCGTAGATGTCATATGCACGAGTAGAACACAAGTGAGTTGTGGGCGATACAAGTCATACTGCTTACTAGCATGTCATACTTTGGTTCAGCGATATTGTGAGATGAAGCGGCCCGGACCGACATTACGCGTATGCTTACGCGAGACTGGTTTCACCGTTACGAGCACTCGTTGCTTAAAGGAGACTGGCGGGTGTTTGTCTCTCTCACTTTACTTGAACCGAGTGTGGCTACGCCCGGTCCTTGGGAAGGTTAAAACAACACTAACTTGACGAACTATCGTTGCGGTTTTGATGCGTAGGTAAGAATGGTTCTTGCTCAGCCCGTAGCAGCCACGTAAAATTTGCAACAACAAAGTAGAGCACGTCTAACTTGTTTTTGCAGGGAATATTGTGATGTGATATGGTCAAGACGTGATGCTATATTTTATTGTATGAGATGATCATGTTTTGTAACCAAGTTATCGGCAACTGGCAGGAGCCATATGGTTGTCGCTTTATTGTATGAAATGCAAACGCCCTGTAATTGCTTTACTTTATCACTAAGCGGTAGCGATAGTCGTAGAAGCAATAGATGGTGTAACGACAATGATGCTACGATGGAGATCAAGGTGTCGCGCCGGTGACGATGGTGATCACGACGGTGCTTCAGAGATGGAGATCACAAGCACAAGATGATGATGGCCATATCATATCACTTATATTGATTGCATGTGATGTTTATCCTTTATGCATCTTATCTTGCTTTGATTGACGGTAGCATTTTAAGATGATCTCTCACTAAATTATCAAGAAGTGTTCTCCCTAAGCATGCACCGTTGCGAAAGTTCTTCGTGCTGAGACACCACGTGATGATCGGGTGTGATAGGCTCTACGTTCAAATACAACGGGTGCAAAACAGTTGCACATGCGGAATACTCAGGTTAAACTTGACGAGCCTAGCATATACACATATTGCCTCGGAACACGGGGACCGAAAGGTCAAACGTGAATCATATAGTAGATATGATCAACATAGTGATGTTCACCATTGAAACTACTCCATCTCACATGATGATTGAACATGGTTTAGTTGATTTGGATCACGTGATCACTTAGATGACTAGAGAGATGTCTGTCTAAGTGGGAGTTCTTTAGTAATATGATTAATTGAACTTAAATTTATCATGAACTTAGTACCTGATAGTATTTTGCTTGTCTATGTTTGTTGCAGATAGATGGCTCGTGCTGTTGTTTCGTTGAATTTTAATGCGTTCCTTGAGAAAGCTAAGTTGAAAGATGATGCTAGCAATTACACGGACTGGGTCCGTAACTTGAGGATTATCCTCATTGCTGCACAGAAGAATTACGCCCCGGAAGCACCGCTGGGTGCCGAACTGCTGCAGATGCTGGCCGACGACGTTAAGAACGTCTGGCAGAGCAAAGCTGATGACTACTCGGTAGTTTAGTGTGCCATGCTTTACGGCTTCGAGCCGGGTCTTCAACGATGTTTTGAACGTCATGGAGCATATGAGATGTTCCAGGAGTTGAAGTTAATATTTCAAGCAAATGCCCGGATTGAGAGATATGAAGTCTCCAATAAGTTCTATAGTTGTAAGATGGAGGAGAATAATTCTGTCAGTGAACACATACTCAAAATGTCTGGGTATAATAATCACTTGATTCAACTGGGAGATAATCTTCCTGATGATAGTGTCATTGACAGAATCCTTCAATCACTGCCACCAAGCTACAAGATCTTCGTGATGAACTATAATATGCAAGGGATGGACAAGACTATTCCCGAGCTCTTCGCAATGCTAAAAGCTGCAGAGGTAGAAATCAAGAAGGAGCATCAAGTGTTGATGGTCAATAAGACCACCGGTTTCAAGAAAAAGGGCAGAGGGAAGAAGAAGGGGAACTTCAAGAAGAACAGCAAACAAGTTGCTGCTCAAGAGAAAAAACCCAAGTCTGGACCTAAGCCTGAGACTGAGTGCTTCTACTACAAGCAGACTTGACACTGGAAGCGGAACTGCCCCAAGTATTTGGCGGATAAGAAGGATGGCAAAGTGAACAAAGGTATATGTGATATACATGTTATTGATGTGTACCTTACTAATGCTCGCAGTAGCTCCTGGGTATTTGATACTGGTTCCGTTGCTAATATTTGCAACTCGAAATAGGGACGACGGATTAAGCAAAGATTGGCTAAGGACGAGGTGACGATGCGCGTGGGAAATGGTTCCAAAGTCGATGTGATCGCGGTCGGCACGCTACCTCTACATCTACCATCGGGATTAGTTTTAGACCTAAATAATTGTTATTTGGTGCCAGCTTTAAGCATGAACATTATATCTGGATCTTGTTTGATGTGAGACGGTTATTCATTTAAATCAGAGAATAATGGTTGTTCTATTTATATGAGTAATATCTTTTATGGTCATGCACCCTCGAAGAGTGGTCTATTTTTATTAAATCTCGATTGTAGTGATACACATATTCATAATGTTGAAGCCAAAAGATGCAGAGTTGATAATGATAGTGCAACTTATTTGTGGCACTGCCATTTGGGTCATATCGGTGTAAAGCGCATGAAGAAACTCCACACTGATGGACTTCTGGAATCACTTGATTATGAATCACTTGGTACTTGCGAACCATGCCTCATGGGCAAGATGACTAAAACGCCGTTCTCCGGAACTATGGAGCGAGCAACTGATTTGTGGGAAATCATACATACTGATGTATGTGGTCCAATGAATATTGAGGCTCGCGGCCGGTATCGTTATTTTCTCACCTTCACAGATGATTTGAGCAGATATGGGTATATCTACTTGATGAAACACAAGTCTGAAACATTTGAAAAGTTCAAAGAATTTCAGAGTGAAGTGGAAAATCATCGTAACAAGAAAATAAAATTTCTACGATCTGATCGTGGAGAAGAATATTTGAGTTACGAGTTTGGTTTACATTTGAAGCAATGCGGAATAGTTTCGCAACTCACGCCACCCGGAACACCACAACGAAATAGTGTGTCCGAACATCGTAACCGTACTTTACTAGATATGGTGCGATCTATGATGTCTCTTACTGATTTACCGCTATTGTTTTGGGGTTATGCTTTAGAGACGGCCGCATTCACGTTAAATAGGGCACCATCAAAATCCGTTGAGACGACACCTTATGAACTATGGTTTGGCAAGAAACCAAAGTTGTCGTTTCTTAAAGTTTGGGGCTGCGATGCTTATGTGAAGAAACTTCAGCCAGATAAGCTCGAACCCAAATCGGAGAAATGTGTCTTCATAGGATACCCAAAAGAAACTATTGGGTACACCTTCTATCACAAATCTGAGGGCAAGATTTTTGTTGCTAAATTCCGATCCTTTCTAGAGAAGGAGTTTCTCTCGAAAGAAGTGAGTGGGAGGAAGGTAGAACTTGATGAGGTAGTTGTACCTGCTCCCTTATTGGAAAGTAGTTCATCACAAGAACCGGTTCCTATGACAACTACACCAATCAGTGAGGAAGCTAATGATATTGATCATGAAACTTCAGATCAAGTTACTACCGAACCTCGTAGGTCTACTAGAGTAAGATCCGCACCAGAGTGGCACAGTAATCCTATTCTGGAAGTCATGTTACTTGACCATGGCAAACCTACGAACTATGAGGAAGCGATGATGAGACCAGATTCCGAAAAATGGCTTGAGGCCATGAAATATGAGATGGGATCCATGTATGAGAACAAAGTATGGACTTTGGTTGACTTGCCCGATGATCGGCAAGCCATCAAGGATAAATTGATCTTCAAGAAGAAGACTGACGCTGATGGTAATATAACTGTCTACAAAGCTCGACTTGTTGCGAAAGGTTTTCGACAAGTTCAAGGGGTTGACTACGATGAGACTTTCTCACCCGTAGCAATGCTTAAGTCTGTCCGAATCATGTTAGCAATTGCCGCATTTTATGATTATGAAATTTGGCAAATGGATGTCAAAACCGCATTCCTGAATGGATTTCTGGAAGAAGAATTGTATATGATGCAACCGGAAGGTTTTGTCAATCCAAAAGGTGCTAACAAAGTGTGGAAGCTCCAGCGATCCATTTATGGATTGGTGCAAGCATCTCGGAGTTGGAATAAACACTTTGATAGTGTGATCAAAGCATATGGTTTAATACATACTTTTGGAGAAGCCTGTATTTACAAGAAAGTGAGTGGGAGCTCTGTAGCATTTCTGATATTATATGTGGATGACATATTGTTAATTGGAAATGATATAGAGTTTCTGGATAGCATAAAGGGATATTTGAATAAAAGTTTTTCGATGAAAGACCTCGGTGAAGCTGCTTACATATTGGGCATCCAGATCTATAGAGATAGATCAAGACGCTTAATTGGACTTCCACAAAGCACATACCTTGATAAAGTTTTGAAAAAGTTCAAAATGGATCAGACAAAGAAAGGGTTCTTACCTGTATTACAAGGTGTGAAGTTGAGTCAGACTCAATGCCCGACCACAGCAGAAGATAGAGAGAAAATGAAAAATGTTCCCTATGTTTCAGCCATAGGCTCTATCATGTATGCAATGCTGTGTACCAGACCTGACGTATGCTTAGCAATAAGCTTGGAAGGTAGGTACCAAAGTAATCCAGGAGTGGATCACTGGACAGCGGTCAAGAATATCCTGAAATACCTGAAAAGGACTAAGGATATGTTTCTCGTTTATGGAGTTGACAAAGAGCTAGTCGTAAATGGTTACGTCGATGCAAGCTTTGACACTGATCCGGACGATTCTAAATCGCAAACTGGATACGTGTTTATATTGAACGGTGGAGCTGTCAGTTGGTGCAGTTCTAAACAAAGCGTCGTGGCGGGATCTACATGTGAAGCGGAGTACATAGCTACTTCGGAAGCAGCAAATGAAGGAGCCTGGATGAAAGAGTTCATTTCCGATCTAGGTGTCATACCTAGTGCATCGGGACCAATGAAGATCTTCTGTCACAATACTAGTGCAATTGCCTTGGCAAAGGAATCCAGATTTCACAAGAGGACCAAGCACATCAAGAGACGCTTCAATTCCATCCGGGATCAAGTCCAGGTGGGAGACATAGAGATTTGCAAGATACATACGAATCTGAATGTTGCAGACCCGTTGACTAAGCCTCTTCCACGAGCAAAACATGATCAACACCAAGACTCCATGTGTGTTAGAATCATTACTGTGTAATCTAGATTATTGACTCTAGTGCAAGTGGGAGACTGAAGGAAAGATGCCCTAGAGGCAATAATAAAGTTATTATTTATTTCCTCATATCATGATAAATGTTTATTATTCATGTTATAATTGTATTAACCGGAAGCATGATACATGCGTGAATACATAGACAAACTTAATGTCACTAGTATGCCTCTACTTGACTAGCTCATTAATCAAAGAGGGTTATGTTTCCTAGCCATAGACATGTGTTGTCATTTGATTAAAGGGATCACATCATTAGGAGAATGATGTGATTGACTTGACCCATTCCGTTAGCTTAGCACTTGATCGTTTAGTATGTTGCTATTGCTTTCTTCATGACTTATACAAGTTCGTATAACTATGAGATTATGCAACTCCCGTTTACTGGAGGAACATTTTGTGTGCTACCAAACGTCACAACGTAACTGGGTGATTATAAAGGAGCTCTACAGGTGTCTCCAAAGGTACATGTTGAGTTGGCATATTTAGAGATTAGGTTTTGTCACTTCGATTGTCGGAGAGGTATCTCTGGGCCCTCTCGGTAATGCACATCACTATAAGCCTTGCAAGCAATGTAGCTAATGAGTTAGTTACGGAATGATGCATTACATAACGAGTAAAGAGACTTGCCGGTAACGAGATTGAACTAGATATTGAGATACCGACGATCGAATCTCGGGCAAGTAACATACCGATGACAAAGGGAACAACGTATGTTGTTATGCGGTTTGACCGATAAAGATCTTCGTAGAATATGTAGGAGCCAATATGAGCATCCAGGTTCCGCTATTGGTTATTGACCGGAAACAGTTCTAGGTCATGTCTCTGTTCTCGAACCCATAGGGTCCGCACGCTTAAGGTTTCAATGATAGTTATATTATGAGTTTATGAGTTTTGATGTACAGAAGTTTGTTCGGAGTCCCGAATGAGATTACGGACATGACGAGGAGTCTCAAAATGGTCGAGACATGAAGATTGATATATTGGAAGCCTATATTTGGATATCGGAAGTGTTCCGGGTGAAATCGGGATTTTACCGGAGTACCGGGAGGTTACCGGAACCCCCCGGGGGCTTAATGGGCCTACATGGGCCCTAGTGGAGAGGAAGAGAGGAGGCAAGGGGTGGGCCGCGCCCCCTCCCCTCCCTAGTCCAAATAGGACAAGGAGAGGGGGGCGGCGCCCCCCTTTCCTTCCTCTCTCCCTCCCCTTCCCCCCTTCTCCTACTCCAACTAAGAAAGAAGGGAGTCCTACTCGCGATGGGAGTAGGACTCCCCCTTTGCGCGCCCTCCTTGGCTGGCCGCCCCCTCCCCCTTGGCTCCTTTATATACGGGGGCAGGGGGGCACCTCTAGACACAACAATTGATCTCTTGATCTCTTAGCCGTGTGCGGTGCCCCCCTCCACCATAGTCCTCGATAATATTGTAGCGGTGCTTAGGCGAAGCCCTGCGACGGTAGAATATCAAGATTGTCACCACGCCGTCGTGCTAACGAAACTCTTCCCCGACACCCTACTGGATCAGAGTCCGGGTTCGTCATCGAACTGAACGTGTGCTAGAACTCGGAGGTGCCGTAGTTTCGGTGCTTGATCGGTTGGTCCGTGAAGACGTATGACGACATCAACTGCGTTGTTCTAACGTTTCCACTTTCGGTCTACGAGGGTACGTGGACAACACACTCCCCTCTCGTTGCTATGCATCACCATGATGTTGCATGTGCGTAGGAATTTTTTTGAAATTACTACGTTCCCCAACAGTTTAAACACTTACATTTTTAATTAGATGAAGAGTTTTTTATCTTAGGCAAGGGTTGCAACCCCAATACCTCTACACCTCTATCCGCCCCCATTTATGTTCCTTCTTAAGACTAACACGATTGCTTAATTAAGTGGCGGCCAAATAAAACATGATCTTAGTCATAGTAATATTTCGCGAATACTTCTAACTCAGAATAAGTTAAATATGTTTGTATATTGGGTCATTTGCATTTCTGTCCCTAACTCGAACCACCTACTCATAGTTGCCCCTAATTTCGAAGCATGCTCAAATTTGCCCCCTCTGTCGTCAAGTCGGCTTATAGAAATGCCTTTCCATGTCGTTACCATCCCGTCAAAGGGCTTTGACCTTCTGAACAAACAGCAAAAAAATCTGAAATTTTGTGGGACCGAAGATACTCGTGGTGTTTGGACATTCCAGGAGCCCGTGCGAAAGGAAAGAATTTAATATATATGCCTGTGAAGAGTAAATTCGAAAAAATAGCAAAATAATAAAAATAATATGAAATTTTGTGAGATCAAAGACGCTCGTGTGTCCAAGGTGCGTGCAAATTTTTGTGGTGTTTGAACATTGCAGGAGCTCGTGGAGAAAAAAAAATAAAAATTTGGCTCGAAAAAACTTTCAAAAAATGCACTATTTTGTTTTGTTGGCTAGAGCTCCTCGCATGTCATTTGATCACAAAAAATTGCACGCACCTTGCACACCCGAGCATCTTCGATCACGCAAAATTTCAGTTTTTTTTATTTTTGTTGCTATTTCTGTTTTAATTTACTGTTCATGGGCATACAGATTAAATTCTTTCCTTTCTCACGGGCTCTTGGAACGTCCAAACACCATGAAATTTGCACGCACCTTGCGCACTCCAGTATCGTCGATCCCATAAAATTTCAGTTTTTTTATTTTTTTGCTATTCTTTTGGACGGTCAAAGCCCTTCGACCGGACGGTAATGGCTCGGAAGGGCATTTCTATAAGGTGACTTCACGGCAAAGGGGTAAATTTGAGCATGCTTCGAAATTGGAGCCAAATATGAGTAGTGGGTTCGAGTTAGGGACAAATGTAAAAGACCCTTGTATATTTGACCATTTTCTTATTGTTGTCTTTTCATTTGCCTTTTGCTAGATTGCGATGTGGTCCCATGTGATAGCCTATCGCTCATTCGCTGAACTTTTATAAGGAGTATTTTTTTTGTAATTACAAGAAACAAGATTGTGTTCCAATTGTTTAAAAAGGTGATTATAAACCACTTCCTGACAAGAACGGTGATGAAATTTTCTTACGTTATAGTTTGTCAATAGGTTGTTGTTCTGTATCTAAAAGTACTTCTCGTTCAATTTATAAGGGACAATATACACATAGTGGATGTCCTTTATTTGCACAGAAACCAAAATAACCAACGTACGACCTTTAGCGGGAATATATTTCTTGGTTAGGAAGATAGAAATTGACATTCTGTATTAGACTGCTCAAAGAAAATACAATATGGGGTTTGACAAAATGTTTTGGCCTAACTCTCCAATAGACGAAAAAAAACACGTACAAGAATTTTACAAAGACCATTGCCCTAAAATATAAAGAGCTTCATAGCAAATTTCCTCCAAGATCCTAGCATTATGAAATTTATGCATAAATAATTTATTTCGATGAAGACCTCAATGTTAGGGATAACAGAAGTTTGATAATATTGCCCAAGTGTGTAACATGGCACTTGCTTATGTTATCTCGTTATTACTACATAAATTTAAGTTCTAAGGATATTACCCGAGGAGTAAAATGCCTCAAATTACTGAATATCAAATGAAATAAAACAATGAGGATTGCTTATAATTCATGTTTTTATGAACGCAAAAAATGGAGGAAATTTCTGATGAGATTTCTGGACTATTTTTCAAAAAGGGGGTTGAAAAAAGAGATGTTAAATTGCACCCAACACCAAAAGGGTTCTTTTAAATTATTTAACAGAACACACAATGCTGAAAGAAACATAGAATTGTATTCCGCCCATATAAAAGATAGTTAATTTTCTTGAATCTCCCTTTGTCAGAAATTAATTACTTTGACTTTGAATACCACTTCAATTATTTAGATTGAAACGGTAAAAAAATGTATATAGCTTTGTCTCAAAAAGTATTTCATCAATATGACTAGTTTATTAGTTTTTATACATGTATTAGAATATAAATTAGTTGTAAAATTACGTCATGGAAACCTTGCCTATATTTGATATGGAGGGTGTAATTGCATGGCTTCCTGGACCTTAGAAGAAACAAGACCACATGAATTGCCTACAATACTTATTCTGATTCATCTGTGTGTGTGCCCACACACACCCACACACACACACACACACACTCAGACACGTGTTGTATTCTCAAATAAATCTGCCCCATATAAATTGACGGTGCAGCCCTATGATCCAAAACACAAGAAGTAGTATTTCCTTTGGATAGAGATCGATAGATTATGTCATGTATAACTCATTTACAATATTTAACTAGCTAATATGTCTTGGTTGGACAAATCAAGATGAGATAACATCACTTGCTTTGTTGTGTTGAAGGCTTGAAGCTATAACTTGTACAGAAAATACAAGTGACATGGAAAATCTGGATTGTACTATCTGGTGCACTCAATTTTCTTCGCCAATCCAGAAAGTTGTGCAAAATAATTTAGTTACTGGCTTGTCCATGGTTTTCATTTTTTGCCTTTTTCGCAGGCATACAGAGGTGTGTTTATTTGGTGAGTATAATTTGCTGACAATATGAATTTGAGTCAGACTCTAGCAAAGATTCTCTGAATCTGGTTCAGATTCTCATATGTTGAGGTATCACTTTACCAAATTGGAAATTAAAATGACCAAGATTTCTGAAATATCAATGATTTCTTTTTTAAAAGGAATATAGTAATATCGAGAAGATACCAATCACGTAATATCAGCACCAACACCATATCAAAAGCTCGTCAAGATATCATGGATGCGCGCAACCAAATTATTACAAGAAAAGCATGACCACAAACACAACTAGGACAACGCATAAATGAGCAACAACACCAACCACTCTCTGGGCATTACATAAAATTGCGTGATATGTTCTTCAATACAGAAGCCTCGAAAGGGAATAACACATTCGTGTCGCCATTGCCAGATCCAAAAGCTAGATATTTGGTTTTCACACCGAAGGACAAGTCTGAGCAAACTCGAAGCAATTCATGGAAGAAGGGAACCAGCTGTAAGGACCTCAATTGCTAGGTACAACCAACTAAGGTCTCGTTTGATTCATAGCATATGAATATATCATATGAAAGTCATAGAAAATAAGGTGGCATGTATCTCTGTTTCTATATAGGAAAAGAAATGCCATTTGGTTCATAGGATATTATTTTCTTCACTGCGCAGATCAAGCTACTACACACTACATGAGCCCGTCCAAGGACAAGCACTCAAGTTTCATCATAGCTTAATAGCCGGCCTCGTCGTTGTGGTGCATCAAATATCCGGTGAAAACTTCCGATGTGACACTCCCGTGCTGCATCTGTACGAGTCACAATATACTGGCCTCAACCTCACCGCCAGGGGCGGACCTGGAGGCTGGAGCTGATGCCACCCTGATGCACCATTTTAACATGGCGTAATTCTAGCAACGTCATATTGAATAAAGATGCGTTTCATAACTTCTAGCACATATTATCGGACATATATAATAGAAGGCAATGTATACAAATAAAATATAGCAGTTAAAATACATAGGATTCGCTACAATTAGGGGTTTAATCGGCTAGTTACAACTTACAAGATCTTTTTTTCACAAACAGTTACAACTTACAACTTCATTACATAATAAAGCGGGTTCATTGTTCATACCAAATCATTTTAGCAACTTACAGGTATGTTTACAAAAAACAAACACCAACTGCGGAGGACAAAATAGGACCAACAATAGTCTGTGGAAATTGTTTACTGCGTGTGGCGTGCCTGCCCGGGCCGTTGGCATCTTCGCGCTAATTGGCTGGTGAAAGGTCGGTGTGCTTGGGTGTGGCCGAGTGGGTGTCCTTGCATGGGTGCTGCCGTGCTGGCCGGCGTCCGGCGTGTCCTTGTCGTCGCCGTTGATGTGGCTGCCGGCGCGACCGAGCGAGGAGTCAGTTGGGAATGGAAGAACCTGCGTCGTAGGATTCTATGAAGCGTAGGCATCTACAGGAGCTCGGGAGCTGAGATCGATCGATCAAATGGATCGATAAAACGATGCTAGGATCGCTAAAACATGGAAGCGGCCTAATAAGGGTCACATGTGCGTTCAGCCCGTTCAAGTAGCCTGGCTGGGGAGCCTGGATAATGGACCCTGACGCAGTCCCCTCGCCCAACGCTGATGCCCATGGGCTTTTTAATGGCAGGCGATTGTGCACCCGCTTGCGACACTGATGAAGTCATCACTATCGAAACTTTGTCTTACGCGTGAGAAAAAAAGGCACGGCCTCGCACCCTTCGCGTATTTGTTACTGATTGAAAAAATACCCGCTCGATTCATAGCGCAGCACTCGAAATGGTCGTTGCTTCTGACCGTTGCGATCCGCACCTATATATACATACTGCCAGGCGGCTAGCCATCCATATCTTGGCAAGAAAACTAGTTAGCCACAGCGTCGTCGCGCTCATCAAAAGCGCAAAACCCTCGCACGACATGACCTCCAACGGCGCACCAAACCCATGGCGGCTGCCTCCTCCTCTGCCGCCGCCGCTGCCACAGGGGGGCTACCGGTGCTATTGGTGCGGTAAGTGGTGGCCAACAGTCCCGGCCCTTGGAGGCCACATGTCCTCTCGTCGCTGCGCCAACAAGCGCCGCCGCCGCCAGGAGGATGCGCCGGTAAGCCAGCCCCTGCCCATCTCGACTGCCCCCGACTCGACTCTGTCTGCTCTAATCGACCATGCCTGTATTTTGCGCAGGTGGGGTCATGGCTATTGGCTCCGAACCGCGTGTTCTGGGAGGAGTACCGCCATGGAGGGCGCCCTCCGGTGGAGATAAACTTCCTTGGGCTTTTGGCGAGCCGGTCATGGAGGGCGCCAGCGCCACAGCCGGTCATGGACCACGAGGATGCAGAGCCGCAGGTTCTCGACCTGACCTTGAGGCTCTGATCGGTCCGTTCAAGGCGCGTATTGCTGGTTGCTGCCTAGTCTGATTAGACAGCAAGGAATATTCAAACTTGGTTCGTGTCAGCGTTTGCTGTGTTTAAGCTATATCTTACTGTGTTCTTCGCTACTCGGATGAATATCGTCCATGTTTATGATTCAATCGCCTTTAGTTTGTTTAATACTATAATGTACTATTCCGCAAAAAAAAAATACTATAATGTACTAAAAGAGTGTTCTTTGCTGTGATCTTCTGATCTTTGGTGTTGGAATAGCTAGATCTCAAAGGAAAGAAATATAAGCCATTATTTGTTGCGTTTGCATCCAAGTTTTTTTAGCACGTGTGTAATATTCAAACTTGGTTCAGATTTTTTGTTCTACAGCAAAACTTGGTATACATTGTCTGTCGTAGATCATTACTTTCTTAAAATGATGAAGCGATAAAATTTTGGCTCCATATCTCGTTTTCACAATAAGTTTCTTTCATCGATGTAAAATGAATCTTTACTCACGCAAAAAGGCAAGTCGATCGACGTTGGGATCGATTGCATGCAGACGTTAACGCGCGTTCACCTGTTTCCTTCTTTTTATCCGTATGTATCTCACTCTCAGCCATTAGCTTCTTACCATTCTAGCTACTTATTACCATTCTATAGGAAGAAGGGTGGACATCCCTGGACTCTCTCTACCCTTCATTGAGCTGGCCTATACTAATGTCATTAACAGTACTATGAGCTGGTTAATTAATATCGTATATACAATTAATCCAAGGAGATCTCATTTTCTTCTCTCAATAGATGGTATAGATTTCATCAACTTATTGGTATTATACCCATGTTGAATATTTGTTAATTCTATATCAAATTTTTTTCACGAGCTAATACCACTTTTAGTACATAAAACCCAACCGGTTTATTTTCACGAGTTAATACGGGACGCCTTGCTAACGAACCCAACCGATAACAACAGTTCTTCAACACGTAAGATGAGCCGTTCATATCTTTGGTACTCCACAGTCCACACAGAGTGAGGCGAGTCGCCGTTGTCTTCACCTTAAGCATGCAACGAGAGGCACATGCCGGCCAGCCTGCGCTCTTAGACGTAGCCGAAGCAGTAGTCCAGCGCTAGAGCTTACACCATGCCCCAATCACTCAAGCTCGTGGTGGGTCTCGCGCGCCGGCGTGGCCATGTACACGTCACGCCGCCGCTGAGCTTCGCATGCGGTCACGTCTTGTCGCTCATCCAGCCCACCCCAGCGCTCTCTAATATGCTCGTCGCCCTGGTGCAACAGCAAGAGGCGCGCAGCAGCCGCCACAGCCGCTCCTTCGCCATCAAAGTGGATCTCGACCAGCTCATCATTTTCATTCTTGACGACCCCGGCCAGCGTAAGCCGCGCGATGCGGGAGGCCAGGTTCTCCAACGCTACCGTCAGGAGCTACCTCGAGGAGGAGGGCGCGCTCACATGATGTCCTCTTACTCGGTGCACGACTGTAGAACCCTATCCGCATGCCTCGCCAAACTCCATGTCGCCAACGCATGCAAGCTCTGCTCGGCCATCGACGTTGGGCACCAATGCGCCTAGGTCGCGTCCGTATATGGACGTGTCTGTCATGGGTCAGAGTTATTGTGTGTTTCTCGCCAGCACACATCAGAAGCAACGTGCGTACATATATGCATCTCCAAGATGAATCAACATGTCTCCTTCACCTCCTCTCGTTCGTTTGCTGCGTGAACTTGTGCATCTACTCCGACGGAAAGTAGTACCGGCGTACTACCTCGTTAGGCAGACCGAGCTCCCGTGCATGTCTCGCCTCGGGCTACCAAGGAAGCACTAGTAAGAGCAACTCCAACGACGCTGATCCATTTCATCCGCGCATATCCGTTTGGATCGCCGTGGACAGAAAAGTTGGTCAAACGGGTTGACCTAAGCGGACACGTGTCCACTTTTCGTCGGTCTGGAGACCCATTTTTGGCCCAAATTTGGGCCTCATTTGTGTCTGCACCGAAACGAAATGGACGCGCGCGCCGCACGCCTATTCCTCCCCCTGGCCCGCTTGTCGGTGGCACATTGACCATTCTCTTCCATCCCATCGACAGCAAGCCCTCGCCCGCCCCACCCCGTCGCCGCCGCCGCCCAGTTTCGGTGCCAGCAATTCATGCCCACACACCTCCCCCGCACACCGCCGCCTCCCACGTTGCCGCCACCATCGCCTCGCCGCCGGGCCACCGCAGCCCCCCCACCCACCCCGACGTTGCCCAGGAGCAAGAAAGTGCTAGGAAGGATATCGAGCGTGCCTTTGGTGTTCTGCAATCTCGATGGGGCATCGCTCGGTATCCCGCTAGAACTTGGACCGCCAAGACGTTGTGGGAGGGTGATGATTGCTTGTGTGGTCATGCACGTACAATATCATCATAGAGGATGAGCGCCCGGAACATATCTATGATTAAGAGTTTCATTTTCAGGGTGACAATGTTGTGCCTGAGCATGGAGGAGGAGCGGCAATGTTTGCACAGTTCATTCAATTTCAACATCAAATGCGTGATTGAAAAACTCACATTCAGCTGCAAGATGATTTGGTTGAGCATATGTGGGCTCATGTTGGAAACCAATAGATGTATCTTTCTTTTAAATATATTTGAGACAGTTTAATTTTTATACGGTTTGTAAACTAGGATAAATTTATTTGGGTTGTGGAACTATACTATATTTGTTTGTTTGTGAAACTAGGCAAAATGTGTGTATATTGGTTGAAACACGACGACAAAACGACCGCACGAGCAAATATGGATATGTGTATTGGACGCACTGTCGACCCAAATGAAAAAAAAGCGGACGCCGAGCGGGCGGCCGACCCAAATAAACGAAAAGCGGAAAACAAGTGTCCGTTTGGACCGGCACGTTGGAGGTGCTCTAACGGCGTACTACCTCGTTATGCAGACCGAGCTCCCGTGCATGTCCCGGCTCGTCGACCTCGGCGTGGTGCAGCTCCCTCCTAGAGCTGCTGGTGGACGTCGACATGGGTAGGAAGGAGAAGGCGCTGGCCTTTCTTGGACTGTCTGATCCTTACAATGCAAGGTGCGCAACCAAGCATCTGCGTAGGGCAGGCGCTTTCTGACCAGTGATCGGAAGTAGCTAGATGTGTAAGACAATAGAGTTGGGGGGAACCGGCTCAACCCTCTAGGGGTGGCCTATCTCATATATATATAACCAACGGGTACAAGTTACATCATACGTATACAACTACAGAGACTATACAGTCTAACACCCTCCCTCAATCTTAGCCACTTCTTAAAGAATCTAGAAGGGTAAGATTGCGCCTACAAGTCTCAAACTGTGGAAGAGGTAATGGCTTGGTGAAGATGTCTGCAAGTTGATCCTTAGAAGAGATAAACTTGATCTGTAGTTGCTTCTGAGATACCCGTTTCCCGTACAAAATGATAGTCCACTTCAATGTGTTTTGTTCGGGCATGGAATACCGGATTAGCAGATAGGTATGTAGCACCGATGTTATCACACCAAAGTATAGGGGACTGTGACTGAGATATTCCCAACTCCTGAAGCAAAGACTGTATCCAGATAATTTCTGCAGTTGCATTAGCCACAGCCTTATACTCAGCTTCAGTACTGCTACGTGAAACAGTAGCCTGTTTCTGAGCACTCCAGGCGATCAAAGTAGAACCAAAGAACACAGCATAGCCCCGTGGATCGCTTGTCATCTGGACTGCCAGCCCAGTCCGCATCGAATCGCCGAGATGACCCCAGAGGATTCGGTCGAATGTGCAAACCATAGGATAACGTGAAACGAATGTAGCGCAAGATGCGCTTCACTGCAGACCAATGAGTATCACGAGGTGCCTGAAGATACTGACATACTCTGTTAACAGCAAAAGAGATGTCAGGACGTGTGATGGTCAGGTACTGCAGACCACCAACAATACTCCTGTACTATGTCGCATCAGCGAAGACAACAAGTCCGGCAACCGCCGAAGTGAGCGACCCCTAGATGGAGGAGAGGTTCGCCTGGTCCTGCCCTGTCCAAACACGGTGCGCCGGATTGTAGACTGGGACGTGCACGCTATCCACCAGCGCAGGGGGACAGGGGAGAGAGCCGTCGACGTAGCCCAGGAGATAATGACTCCCGAGAAGCGGAAGAACCTGCGCACGCCAGAAGATGTAGTTGTCTGCGGACAGCTTGATGGTGATGAGGTTCCCAAAGTGAAACGGCGGCGGCGGCGAGGAGCCCGTGGAGTAGACTACCGGAGGCGGATACGCCGTAGAGGCAGAGGCCGCGGTTGCAGCCACCGTCGCGACCGCAGGAACCGATGATGAAGATGCCGAACCCGCAGCAGCAAACCCCGCCATCATGGCCGACGGGGGCGCCATCAGGGTAACGGCCGAGCCTCCACCAGTCGAGGCGATCGGCGGTTGGCCCCCAGACGGGACGAGCGCCACGTCACTGCGAGAAGCGGGCGAGGGAGCCGGGGCGATCGGCGGCTGGCCCCCACTCGGGGCGATCGGCGCGTCGCGACGAGGCTCAGACGAGGGAGCGCCCGCGGTAGACGGAACGAGCGGAAGCCCCGGAGACGAGGAGAAGAAGGACCCGAGGCTCCTCGTCTCGATCGGGGCAGGGGAGATCGCAGCGGCGTCAATGGGTCGGGACAGGAGGGCCGCGAGAGAGGCCGGCAAGAAGCTAGACATGGTGGAGCCGGAGGCGGCGGAGCCCGACATGGCTGCGGCAGCGGCGGCGCGATCTCAAGGACGGCGGCGGCGGCGCACAGACAGACGGCGGCGGCGGGTTTAGGGTTTGGGCGGAAGCGTGTTGATCTAGTTTGATACCATGTAAGACAATAGAGTTGGGGGGAACCGGCTCAACCCTCTAGGGGTGGCCTATCTCATATATATATAACCAACGGGTACAAGTTACATCATACGTATACAACTACAGAGACTATACAGTCTAACAAGATGCAGACGTGCAGCCGTGCACGTGCTCAACTGTGGTAGAAATTTCTTTTCCCAAAGATAATTTATTAAGTACACTATGCGCTCTAATTTTTAAGCCCTCACACGTAATTTTAATGAAGAAAATACCGTGTTGCAAGATTTAGCTTGGGTCTTCTCCAAATACTATACAAGTTATATCATGCTAATAGCGTGCCATATTTGAAACTAGCATTTTGTAGAAAAATGTCAAATATATATATTAAACAAAAATTAAGGCTTTCATAATTTATAAGGAAAGGGAACACTTCTAATTAAACAGACAACCATACGAAAAATAGGATCAAGGCATGTACACACCTAATTTGCTAGGAAAGGGAATACCCCTAATGAAACAGTGAAGCATCAGTGGCTGACTTGTCGGCGCGGGCGGCATGGTGGACATTCACGTTGTCTTGCTAGAGTTGGACGCGTGGCTGGTGCCGCTAATTGTAGAGGGGATTAAGAGAAGCTGTGGCCACATACAAACTGCCACCACTGCCTCGCTCACGAGCTGGTGGGAAATTGGCGACGATTTGGCTGGGTTAGGCTGTATGTGTTGTGTTCGAGTATGAGAGAGAGAGACAGAGAGAGAGAGACCGATGCCTGATGGGCTGCTGTCTAGAATGCTACAATGCTATTTCGTTTAGCGTCGAAATAGCGCACTATAGCACCATAGCGAGCACATTAACTAAAATGTAACGTGGCCCTTCTAGAAACGTTGCAGCAACACGCACTATACATCGAAATATCACGCTATTTTATCGTTGCTTAATTGAGGCCTTCAATTTAGAATTTGGTCATCCAATTTTGACCGGATCGATAATTTTTCAAGGAGTTCTCTCATCCAATTCTTTTAATTCAGTATAGTCTCTAATTTTGGAGTTCTCCCATTCAATTGAGGTATTCAATTTTGAAATTGGTTCCCAGTTTGACCAGGTCAATGATTTTTTAAATTAGTCAGCAACAACCGGCCTATAATTAGCCAGTGCACGCGAGAGCGACGCTCGCCCCGCCTGTCTCGAGTACACCAGCTTAGCATTGGGCAAAGAGGCCGATAGGCAGATCCGTCCTGCCCATCGCGTGCGTACCCACGCACGCGACCTCGCACGTTGGCGCGGCAATAACCGCCGCATGACGATGGCCCTGTCCGTGCCCACGGTCCACTCGTCTGCCAGGGTGCGCGCCATTCAGGCAGATCGGACATCGCTGAGAGCCCAGAGAGCCAGCCGCAGCACGCGACCACGCATCAGACCCTGCAGAGGGCACTCTTGCCCGCGGAGGCTCCAAGGAGGCGGGTACTCCAATATCCTTTATAGATGCGGCGTTGGCTATGAACTGTGTGTGTTCGTTGTGAATGCGTAAATGTACATGTGAATTGTGTTATTTTTGTTTGCATTGCCAGTACACAAATGTAAATATAGCGTAGACGTGCAAAAGAGAATGGAATTGATATCACTGACTTGCCAGCGGTTAGTATCGTACCAAAAGTGTGTCAGTGTTGATACAATTTGGCGGTTCAATGCTACTCGGATCGGTAGTAGTGAGAGGAGTCAGTGCATGTCATGAATGGCGACGAGCTCAACATCAGATATGGACTATTGTGCGCCAACATGGTTGATTTCTTTCAGGTTTTGTTTAGGGAGTGTTCGAGTTTGCTTTGGGACGGCGAGGCGGCGGCGCTGTTCCCATCTAGGAATAATGTTCTCTCTACTCTTTCCTATTTTTCTTGGTGTGCTTATCATCGACCAAGTGTGTGTGTAGCCAAGCCTCTGACAGGTCTTTTGGGATGTGACCGGTCTAGGTTTCTGGTGAATCCGTCTGGATTCCGCCGGCGTTTGTGGTATTTGAGTTTCAACATGCCCTTATCGGTGTTTTCTTCTTCGGGGCGGCGATTTGCTTTGTAGGTCACGGCTGCCGGCGTCTCCGGTGTGCACTGACAACTTCCCAGCCACTGCTTCTACAAACTCCTCGATTTAAAAAAGTTTGCTCCAACGAGACGAAGACCCAAAGGTGGAAGAAATCTTTGGCACCTCCAATAATTTGAACGTAATTATTATTTTTGTATGAGTTTATTTGCCAGAACACGTGAAACTTAATGTATGGGCTTAGTCCTTTTTCGCCACAACAACAACAACAACATAGCTCACACTGCAAGCACGTTCTTCTGCTTGCAGGCCGATGAACACTTGTGTTTAGAGGACTCATTATATATTGTCTTACTTGCTTCAGAACGCATGAATATATATATACCTTTTTTCTAGTGTACCTCCTCAGTAAAGAAATATAAGAGCGTTTAGATCACTAATTACGGAGGGAGTACTTATGAAAAAGGCACAAGTATTCGCAAAATTTTCTCAGCCTACGGTACCTGGACTTCCGAAGGAAGCAGCATCCGAACTCCCGGAGTGGGTGGATTTTTTTTTTTAGAAAACTGAGTCGCTGGTTGGCTTGACCGTATGTCGCTCGCCTATATAAAGTAAACCCCTCACCACTTCACAGGCCGGCCCTAGCCCTAGGGCTTCTCTCCTGTCGCCTTAGACAATCGTTCGTCATGTCCTCGACCAGCAGCTCACCAAACCCAGGGCCACGCCCGCCGCCACCCCAGCCCGCTAATCCCGAGGTTTTCCCGTGCCCACGCTGCGGCGTGGTGTGGAGAACGCACCAGGCCCTCGGAGGCCACATGTCGAGGAACTCCTGTGCCCCCGGCCGCCCGAACCCGTGGGGGCCGCTCGTCTCCATTGCGCCTGCAATCGCACCTCAAGCGCCAGCGATTGCACTTGCACCTCCAGCGCCAGCGGTTGCACCTCCCGCGGTGCCGACTGGACACGGCGCGAGCTCCATTCCGCTGTGGCTGCTGGCCCCCAACCCTTCCTTTTGGGCGGCGTACCGCAGCGAAGGGCGCCGCCCGGTGGAGATAGACTTCCTCGGGCTGCTGGAGGCGCCTATGGTGAACGGGGACGCGCAGCCCGTCGTTGACGGCGCCGCCGGGAAAGAGGTCAGCCCGGAGATGTCGCCTTGAGCAACTACGTGCTCATCTCTACCTCGACTGCGCATCCTAGTTAGCTAGTCCGATCGATTAGCAACATACTCTGTAAGGGAGAAACTATGATTTGTTTGTTTTCATCTACTTTCGTACTTGCGTTAGTTTGTTTCATCTATTTTCGTACTGTGATCCTTCGTTGTATCATCGGATAGATCTCGATGGGGGAAACATATGTGATTGCCTATTGAATATTGATCGTGTTTTACAATCTAGTAGGCTGTTTATAATTACCTGCTACTTTCCTCAAATGAATGAATGCTGCAGAAAATCTTTAAAATATTCCAGGCATACAGTAATCTTCGATGTATATTGTGAGAAACATTCCCGGGCGAGGTTATATGTGGTAGGTGGTTATTATCGAAATTAATTGTAACCCAGGAAATATCGGAAAGATTCTATTTTTCATCAGCTAGTCGAAGTTGGGACGTTGGGTGGGAGCGCATGCAGACACAGAGCATGATGTTCCCGTGTTTCTTCCCTTTTACGCATCTTTCATTCTTCCAACGTAATTAATAAATACTAACCATTCTCGTCCATATATACGTGCATTAATGGGTTCTTGGGGTGTAATCTCCACATCATCTACCTGGATCCTTTCTATAAAGAAAAGATTGGAAATGAGCCGCGGGCATTAAATTACGAGTTAATTTCATTTTCACCCTTGAGTTTTAGGTTTGTGACATGTTTTATCAAATGTTCTTTCTTTTGCCCAGTTTATGCAAACTGCTTCACTTTTTACCCCTAAAAAATGTTTTTTTTGTGCGGTCTGATTAGCGGGCTGCTCGGCTCGACGCAAGTTCATCCAACGTGAGTGAGCCATACTTGACCCGCTAGCCAGCTTTCTTCCACGCTAGCAGTTAGCTCCTTCCTGGTCACTCGCTCGTCTCAGCTCGCATGCGGTATTGGAGAGAAATAAAGCGGGCACAAGGCATGGTCCAGCCCTCTCGCTCACGATCTCATTTGGACCATCCCATGGAGTCTTGATCGAGAGCACGACAGCCATGCATGGAAGCCATAGAGGATGCGCACGGCAAGGTGGACGACGCTGTTGCAGGGGCCGCTGTGCAGTGGTAGCAGCGTAGCAACTAGCTGAGCTTTGGCAGAGGTTGTACAGACAAGTTGATCGAAAAAAAAACATTATACCGACAACGTCGCCCAGCTCTGCCTCTCGCCGTTCCTATCGGGCACCTGTCGTTCCTCTTCCGCCTGATGCTGCTCCAGTCGCTGCAGCAGGGCGGCTTGCCCTCATCGCCAGCTCCACACTATCGATCGCTTCACACTCATGTTAGAGTTCGACCCAGCCACAGACCTACAGTAGCTTGTCAGTCCGCAGATCCCGCTCGCCCGGAATAGATGGTGCGCGTGGGCCGACGCGGCGTGCGAGGTGCGTGTAGTCGCGAGCAGTCTGGGCGTTGGCAGCCTCGCCGTCGGCGTGCTGTGCAGTGGCGGAGGATGAAAAACATTTAGGATGGGACGAACTGTAAAGTAATTTTTTTTAATACAAAACAATTAGGGCACTGATAGGTGCCGGCGCACCGGCTAAACTTTCGGCCGGTAAATGCGCGGTCTGCGTGTAGCCGTCAGATCACGGCCCCGAATCATTTTTTTCTATAAAATAATCGCATCCAACAAAAAGCAGAGGGGACACACGAAAAAAGTATTGGCCGCCGCCAACACTCTGCCATGGATGACCCAGGCAACAACCCTCAAAGCACCGCCGCCGCAGGTCCCTCGCCGCCGGTCGACACCCTCGCCACCGGTCACAGCCCTTGCCGCCGGTCGCCACCCTCGCCACCGGTCACCGCCCTCGCCATCGGTCGCCGCCCTCCCCGCTGGTCGCCGCATGCGTTTCTCGTCGGCACGCATGCAACAGAGTGCATGGGCACCCTGCTGTTGCAACTCCAGTAGAGATGACCGCAGCTCCGGTGGCGTCGGGCGCCGCAACACCCGTCGTCGAGCTTGTGTTGTACCTCACCCTCGATTTATTGGACGCAGCAAAAATTGCTGCCTGTCGTAGCAAAACCGCATGATGGTTCCAGCAAAAATAAAAAAAACGTTGGTAGCAAAATTGGGAAATTTGGGCGTTCCAACAAACCAAGAAATGGTGTTAGCAAAAATTGGGTATTGTTCCAGCAAATAAAAACACAAGTGGTAGCAAAGATGCAAAACTGAGCCTTGGTTCCAGCAAAATAAAAAAGGGGATGGTAGCAAAAATTGACACTGGTTGTAGCAAACCACAAAACGGTGGTAGCAAAAAATGCAAAAAATGGTGCATTGGCTCCAGCACCGGGAATGCTGGTTCCAGCTTCCGGTGATGCCCGCTGTAGCACCACGAATGCCGGTTGCAGCATCTCGCCCCCCATTGTCGCCAGTGAGGTTCCCCAGCGTCCAATATCTACTCTCGCCGTCCTGGTCGCTCGTCGGTCGTTGCTGTGGTGGTTGCAACACCGGATTCGCCTTCATGTTGCTTCAACCATCGCCGCTCGCCCTTGATCCAGCGAAAAATAACGAAGATTCAAGCAAAAATCATGTCAGAAACAACTCAACCTTGAAGCTCCCCAAAACGCTGGTGGTCAGATGAAGCAAAACCAAACACTAGTTCCAGCAAAAGAAAACTGCGGTTCCAGCAAAAACAACATGAGCAACTAGGAACTCCAGTGAACGTTTGGAGCAAAAATTTACCCGGGTTCCAGCAAAAAAAGCTCCGCTTCCAGCAAAACTCACATCATAGGAAAAGAACAGACCTTGCAGCTCCCAAAAACGCCGGTTGCAGCTCCGGCGTGCACGGATGCAACTCCGCTGTCGAAGGGCGCAATTGATTGCAACACCAAAAAGGTTGTCCACCTTGTCACCGGCGGTGGTAGCACAACACTAACTCCGGCGCGAGGAAGCAGATTTGTGCGGCCGCACTGGCGGCTCGGAGTAGTCAACGCCGTGCGCCGCTGTGGCTGGCTGACCACAAATCCGGGGAGACACTCGCATCGGTGAGAAACAAATGGTTTGCAGTGGGGGACGGGAGTTGTGTGCCGCGCCGGCGAGGATGCGGATAGAGATAAGAACTACCACAGATGTGTTCTGGGGGCAGAAGAAAAAGGGGTGGAGGAGAGCGCATCCCACGTGTGACTGAATAGATAAGGTAGCCAAAGCGGTGTGTGGGTCCAACAAAGTGCGTTTGTGCTGCGCGAGTGAGACCGGCGCAATGATTCGGCCGGTGCGCCTGTTTTAAACGTTTACCAAACAATTATAGTCAATACATGCTAAACGCTAACGATAAACACAATGTATCCGTGTGATCCTCGAAATAATTAAAATACAATGAAAATGTAAAACATATTTAAATAGAAGCAATCTAAAACATATGGATAATGAAGCTTCAATGACATCTAGAAGACCCAGGCAATGGCAGTGCCCTACCCTCCTGAAAATCTCCCTTAATTTTATCAAGATCAAGACTTTTGAATATCCCTCTCTCAACGTAGCACATCATCAAATCACTAAGCCATGCACCAGATATCTTTGCTGCACAACTCGGTCTTGATGATTTTCATTGCTGAGAAAGTCTTCTCAACGGTTGCCGTCACTACCTCTAGTAGCAATGCCACAATGAGGCAATAAACTGTGGGAAACATGATGTGCTTTTCAGGTTCAACCATGTTTTTAGTTAGGCTTGCAATATCATGACAAATCTAAAGTCAGCAATTCTTCTCATATGAATAATGAATAGATCAAGGTTATCTTCTATACGTTAGGTTCATAATTATAGAAAGCCTCATGATAAATCTATGTGAGTCCGAGCAAGCTTTTTCACATTGAAGCTAGAAAACAAGTCTCTAGGGTCAAGACAAGAGAAGTCTTAGGGTAACTCTCAAAACACCTCATTAAAACGGTGATCAAACTATGTGGTGATTGAATCTATGGCAGCATAGAAGGTGTCCAGACGAAAAAAATATGATCATCGGTGACATTGTTTCGTCTAGATTTTCTTGATTTTACCCATTTTGTAAAGATTTCAACCATATTGGATATTAAAATATCTTTTTAGTGCAAAAGGCTTTTTCATTTTCCAAGAGTGGCTCCCAACCATCGTTTCTCCAGTTGATCAAATGTGTTCTCACATCCATAACCAATGACATTGCCTGGAGTGATACAATTATAATTTTGGATACATGTATGTTTAAATGAAAAAAGTATCATGCAAATTAAATATATGTAACTTACTCCATCAAATACCTGACAACATTTTGATACTTATTTCCTAATAGAAGAGATAAATCATTTGTCAGACAAAGGATTATTAATATCATCTTCATGATGAAAATAAAGCCAAAAGTCACCATTTGAAGAACCTTACTGCCCTACATGGAATACGCACATCATCCTAAAAAAGCCCAAAACATCTATCACAATTCAGAAGCGAAATAACACAATAACTTAGTTCAACACATACCTATCAATCACGACCATTTGTTCTTTCACTGGCATATCAGGAGAGTCATCAATAAGAATAGAGAAAAGACAAGCACCCATATCTTCTTTGATTTCTTTGGTGACAGCATTTGCACAATGAGAAGCAAGGATATTTCTTTGAATTTCTCCGGAAGTCATTTTGTCATTCTTCGGACATAGCTCATCAAATGCAAGCTTCACATTTGCATTTCTGTCTTTGAACCAATCAAGCATCTCTAAAAAAAATTCATTCATTCAAAGTAGAACAATCAGTGTATCCATAGAATGGTTCACCTTGCATTGCTAGATAATTTACAATGCACAAAGATGTATCCGCACGTGTTTCATACTTGATAAGTGAATCTTTGTTGTAAGTTGTAACTTTTACTTTTCGCAATTTCCCCTTGATTTCTAAAATCATCACGCAATGTTTTTGAAATACTGTCAATGCTACATGCACCATGAACATGCTTACAAAATATTGAGACCGTGTTTTTCCAACAGTCAAAACCCAATTTGAAGAAGACATCATGAACAATATTTATCATCCACTCGACAATGCTTGGGTACTGTTCTTATTTGAACAAGCCTCCCACTTATGATTAACCCCTCTCGCAAGCATAACAACTACGGAAAGAAGAATTAAGATAAATCTAACCATAACATGAAACATATGGATCCAAATCAGCCCCTTACGGAATAGTGCATAAACTAGGGTTTAAGCTTCTGTCACTCTAGCAACCCATCATCTAATTACTACTCCACAATGCCTTTCATTATGCCCAAGTATGGTGAAGTGCATGTAGTCGACATTCACATGACACCACTAAGGGAAACAACAACAACATACATACCATCAAAATATCGAACGAGTACGAAATTCACATGATTACTTATGATAAGACTTCTCCCATGTCCTCAAGAACAAAAGTAATTACTCACAAATCATATTCAAGTCCAAGATCACAGGGGTATTGAATAGCATCAAGGATCTAAACATATAATTTTTCACCAAATAAACCAACTAGCATCAACTACAAGATGTAATCAACAATACTAGCAACCCAAAGGTACCAATATGAGGTTTTGAGACAAAGATTGAATACAAGATATGAACTAGAGTTTGAGATGAGATGGTGCTGGTGAAGATGTTGATGAAGATCGGTCCTCCGAGGATGAGAGGGTTGTTGGTGATGATGATTGCTTCGATTTCTCATTCCCGGAGGGAGGTATCCCTAGCAGAATCGCACCACCGGAGAGCAAAAGTGCTTCTACCCAGGTTCTGCCTCGAGAAGGCGGCCTTCGTCCCGAAATTCCTCTGCTGATTTTTTTCTAGGGGAAATGAGTTCATATAATAGAAGATGGGCCACGGAGGCAGGCCAGGCCCCACAAGCCACTGTGGCGTGCCTAGGGGGTGGGCCCGCCCTGGTGCCTCATGGGCACCTAGTGGGCCCCCTCTGGTATTTCTTTCTTCCAGTATTTTTTATATATTCCAAAATAATTCTCCGTGAAATTTTAGATCATTTGGAGTTGTGTAGGATTGGTATCTCTAATGTAGCTTTTTCAGGGCCAGAATTCTAGCTGTCGGCAATCTCCCTCTTCATGTAAATCTTGCAAATTAAGAGAGAAAAGGCATTAGAATTGCACCACAAAGTATTACATTGATCGAAAACATCATAAATAACAGTAGGAAATCATGATGCAAAATGGACATATCAACTACCCCAAGCTTAGACCTCGCTTGTCCTCAAGCGGAAGCCGATATAAATAATCATGTCCACATGTTTAGAGAGAGAGGTGTCGATAAAAACAAAATACAGACATAGTAGCATCATGATCAATATCATAGCAGCAATATATAATATCATAAAACTTCTCGTGGGAAAGATAAAAATTCATCAAAATAATGAAGTATAAGGCATAAATTCTCTTGAAAACTAACAAATTATGTTCTCAGTAAACAAGAGAATTGCAATTCATCATATTTTCAGGAAGGGTCTCATGTAATGTAAGAGATTTTGTTTAGCAAGTCCACATACTCAACTATCATTTATACTTCTATGATTGCTGACACTCATGACATATATATATATATATATATATATATATATATAGTAGCAACTTTATTATGCCGTCCGTCGCTTTTATTTCTTTGCCATCACAAGATCGTACAAAGCTTATTGTCCCTAACAATAAAAGATCATACACATTTAGAAGCAATTTGTATTGCTTTATGCACCAATGATAACTTACTTGAAGGGTCTTATTCAATACATAGGTAGATATAGTGGACTCTCAAAACATGAAACTTGGTTTAAGGGTTTTTGGATGCACAAGTAGTATCTCTACTTGGTTCGTATTTTTGGCTAGCAAAGATATTGGGAAAACACCACATGTTGGAGGATCTATAACAATATAACTTCTATGTGAATATAAGAAAACATAACACATTACGTTGTCTTCCTTGTCCAACATCAAAAACTTGATATAGAATACTTAATGGGGGGTCACAATCATAAAAAATGTCCAAGATAGTATATTTATATGTGAATCTTCTCTTCCCTTATTAACTTTTTCATGAATTGCATCATTGACCAATGTTATGTTTGTTAACTTCCAATAAATTTTACCACTTATACTTTTCTTTATGTAAAGTCATTACTTTCCATGGGATTAGCATACGATCCTTCCATTATTTCCATTGCTAGGATTGAAACATAAAAGTAAAGAAACAAAACTCAAACTACTCTTTATTATGTAACTCTCAATTCGATTACATAGATAGATAGATCACAAAACTACTAGTCAAAAATAGATCATACTAAACTTTTATTCTATATCAAATCACAAAATAACTAAGGGTTGAACTAAGATAGGTAAACACAATAAAAGTAATGGTGATACGGTACCGGGGCACCTCCCCCAAGCTTGGCACCAGCCAAGGAGAGTGCTCGTACCCGTGTACCAAAGTTTCTTTCTTTGGTGATGATGGTGATGATGAGGTAATGGACTTGTCCTCCATCTTCCATGACATAGGTTCCCCATCATAAAAGGACGAACAAGTCTTTGGTATCTTGAAACTTGTAGCTAAACTCATACCTTTAAATCTTGCCTCATAATCAAAATTTTGATTTTGGAGATCATAGATTTGGGATTGGAGATAGTCAATTCGATCGTTGAGCTTGAAGGTGGTGTCTCCAATCTCCTTTCCATCCACCGGGTGCTCACAGGTGAATTCCGTGATCATGGAGTGGTTGGCATTGAGTCCGTGTTCCACCATCCCTTAGCACTTGAAGATCTCCTGATCCACTTCCTCGAGCCTGCCTCCACGCTTCCGGTCTTCTTGGGCCCTTGGACGTTCGGATGTGAAGCACTCCCTAACGCATCTCAATGGCTTGAGGGTGTTTCATCACCTTTGAAAGGTAGGGGCTGATGACCTTCTCATAGAACTTGTCTTTCGAGGAGCTTGGTTGAGCCATGGTGACCTAGATCTTTTAGAAAAATAGCACAAATCAAGAAGAGAGGATATTTCTATGATATGGTGGACAAAGCGTCCAGGAGTATATATAAAGAATTTTTATCTTGCAAAACAAGTATTCTAGAAGAAAACGCAGTCGGGAAGGCACACGAGGGGCCCATGAACTGCCAGGGCGCACCCAGGGGGTGGGCACACATAGGTGCCATGTGGGCACCTGGTGTGTCCCCTCGGTTGTTTCTTATTTTGGTACTTTTTCTAATATTCCAAAACGGACATAAACTATTTTATGGAATTTTTGGAGTCGATTTACTTACCTTATCACATACCTATACCTTTCAAGGTTCTGGAGTGTTCTCGAAGGTCTCTCTTATGTGTTCCTCTATTGTCATAGTTTGAACAATGTTAGTTTCAACATTAAGAGATGTACATGAGATATAATGCTTAATTCTTTGTCCATTGACCACCCTCAGATTAGTGCCTTCGGAGTTATTGATCTTGATAGCTCTGGGACAATAAACTTCTTCGATGATGTATGGTCCTTCCCATTTAGAGAGAAGATTTCCTGCAAAGAAACTGAAACGAGTGTTGTACAATAGAACATACTCGCCCACGTTGAATTCCCATTTATGAGTTCCTGTATCGTACCATCTTTTAACCTTTTCTTTAAACAGCTTAGCATTTTCATATGCTTGGGTTCTCCACTCATCTAACAAGCGAATATCAATAACCTCTTTTCACCGACAAATTTGAAGTCATAGTTAAGTTCTTTAATTGCCCAATACGCTTTATGTTCTAGCTCAAGCGATAAATGACATGCTTTTCAATAAACCATTTTATACGTGATATACCCATAGGATTCTTATAATTAGTTCTGTAAGCCCATAATACATCATCAAGTTTCTTAGACCAACTCTTTTGAGATTTATTAATGGTCTTTTCCAAAATTAACTTTATTTCTCTATTGCTCAATTCAACTTGACCACTAGATTGAGGATGATAAGGAGACACAATTCTATGATTAACATCATATTTAACAAGAAGTTTACGTTAAGCACCATGAATAAATGTGAACCTCCTTCAATCATTAAGTATCTAGGGACTTGATACGTCTCCAACGTATCTATAATTTTTGATTGTTCCATGCTATTATAGTATTTGTTTTGGATGTTTTATATGCACTAATATTCTAGTTTATATTATTTTGGGACTAACTTATTATCCTAGAGCCCAGTGCCACTTTTTGTTTTTCCTTCGTTTTTTAATTCTACAGAAAAGGAATATCAAACGGAGTCCAAACGGGATAAAACTTTCGCAATCATTTTTCTTGGACCAGAAGACACCCGCAGGACTTAGAGATGAAGTCAGAGGAGTCCCGAGGAGACGACAATCCTCAGGGGCGCGCCATAGGGGGGTGCCCTGGCTTGTGGGTCCCTCGCAGGTCCTCTAACCCTAATCTTTGTCCTATAAATTCCTAAATATTACCAAACGACCAGAAGTGTCCAGATAAATACTTTTCTGCCACCGTAACCTTCTGTTCCCGTGAGATCCCATATTGGGGCCTTTTTCGGCATCCTGCCGGAGTGGGATTCGATCACGGAGGGCATCTACATCAACTTTGTTACCCTTTCGATAAAGTGTGAGTATTTTACCACAGACCTACGGGTCCATTGCTAGTATCTAGATGGCTTCTTTTGTCTCTTTGATCATCAATACAATGTTCTCCTTGATGTTCTTGGAGTTCTATCCGATGTAATCTTCTTTTGCGGTGTGTTTCTTGAGATCCGACGAATTGTGAATCTTCTCTGAATTCTTATATGCATGATTTGATATCTTTGTATTTCTCTTCGAATTATCGGTTTGGTTTGGCCAACTAGATTGGTTCTTCTTGCAATGGGAGAGGTGCTTAGTTTTGGGTTCAATCGTGCGGTGTGCTTACCCAGTGAGAAAGTAGGGGTAGCGAGGCACGTATTTGTATTGTTGCCATTAATGGTAAAAAGATGGGGTTTTCATCATATTGCTTGAGTTTATCCCTCTACATCATGTCATCTTACTTAAGGCGTTACTCCGTTATTATGAACTTAATACTCTAGATGCATGTTGGATAGCGGTGAGTAATAGTAGTAGATGTAGGCAGGAGTCGGTCTACTTGACACGGACGTGATGCCTATATTCATAAACATTGCCTTGGATATCATCATAACTTTGCGCTTTTCTGTCAATTGCTCGACAGTAATTTGTTCATCCACCCTATTATTTTCTTTCAAGAGAGAAGCCTCTAGTGAAACCTATGGCCCTCGGGTCTATTTCCCCTCATATATTTTCATATCTATAAACCGAAAAACCCAAAAAATACCTTGCTGCAATTTATTTACTTTTATTTTGTTTTATGTTTTAGTTATGTTTTACATCTATCTCTACCAGAATCACCTTTGCAAGTGATTGTGAAGGGATTGACAACCCCTTTATTGCGTTGGGTGCAAGTGTTTGATTGTTTGTGCAGGTGCATAGATTAGAGACTTGCGTGTAGCTCCTACTGGATTGATACCTTGATTCTCAAACTTAGGGAAATATGTATCTCTACTTTGCTGCATCACCCTTTCCTCTTCAAGGGAAAAACCAACGCAAGCTCAAGAATTAGCAGGAAGAATTTCTGGCGTCGTTGCCGGGGAGGTTCTACATCAAGCCTACCAAGTACCCATCATAAACTCTCATCTCTTGCGTTACATTATTTGCTATTTGCCTCTCGTTTTCCTCTACCCCACTTCTAAAACATTTTTAGAAAAGCACAAAATATTTGCCTTCTTTCCGTTTGCCTTTATGTCTTACTTGGCTTGTTTGCTTGTTCGCTTGGTATAATTGTGCATTTATTGAAAATCTGAATCAAAAAGGTTTATCGATCCACTTAAAGTTTTCTACTTGGATCATCTTCGATCCATATGTGCTCGTGCTGAAACCCCAACTAGATTAGTTGAGGGAAAATCTTTAGATGAGCATGCTCATTTTGTGCATCATTATTTGTCTCAAAAAGGGAGACTATTATGGAATCAAATAAATTGTTTGCTATGTTATGCCTGGAATGTTTGTCAACTTTGTGATTTTACTTGTTGCTCTAAGAACCCTAAAAAACACCTTCCTTACCTATGTGAGTTTAATGATAATGAAATCTTATATTCTTATGAAAAGGGTGTTTATAGTTACTATGATATTGAAAAAATTGAAGAATTTGTTGCTTTTAAGGGTGCTTATGAAGTTGCTTCTTTGATTGAAAAGTATGATATTACTCTCTACAAATCTGAAATTTTTGACATACTTAAATATTGCTATGAAAATATGCTCATAATGCCTATGTTAAGGAATTTATTGAGAGAATGACCATTGTGTTGGAAGAAAATAATGATGTGCATGAATCTATAGATAATTATGATTTCGTTGATTTGATTGAGATATCCTCCCTTGATGAACATGATGCTTGCTATTTTTATGGCCATGATGCCAATATAAATTATGCTTATGGAGATGAACTTGCTATAGTTCCTTATGTTAAACATGAAATTATTACTATTTTACCCATACTTGATAGTTCCTTGAATCAAAATCATGATTACAATGATGTTATTATAAATTCTATTAATGTCAATTGTGCAAATAATATGCAAAACCCCAACCTTGGGGATGCTTGTTTTGCTATGTCCGCTACTTATTGCAATGATCATGATTGGGGTGATAATGCTTCTTATGATCTTGAAAATTTGTTTAAGCCTCATGATGAATATGTTTTCAATAATATTGAAAGTGGGTTTGGAAGAGTTTCAACTCTAGGTAATAATGATCCCACTACTTTAGATAATTATCAATCTTATGAAATTTTTGATAATAGTGGGCTTGGAGATGTCATTACTTTATTTGATGATAATTCCACTATTTTGGAAGAGTGTCATCTTTGCATGCATGTGGATCATGAAGAGAATTTTTTTGTGATAGCTATATTGTTGAATTTGAATATGACCCCACATGTAATTATTATGAGAGAGGGAAATATGGTTGTAGAAATTTTCATGTTACTAAATTACCTCTCGTTATGTTTAGGTTGCTATTGTTTCTTTCTTCTTCCTTGCAGATGCTAGTTTTTGCTTGTATTGATAATTTGTTTCCTTATAAGATGCCTATGCATAGGAAGTATGTTAGACTTAAACTTGCTTTTCACATGCTACATGATGCTCTCTTCGTTTCAATTGCTATCTTTTATGTGAGCATCATTAAAATTATCAATGCTAAGCTAAAAGGCTTTAAGGAAAAGAGCTTGTTGGGAGACAACCCAACATTCTTACTTTTAGTTTTTATGAGTATTCACATTGTTATTTCTGCAATAATTTTGTTTTAGTTTTTTTTAGTGTTTGAGCCAAGTAAGACCTTTGGGATGGCTTACGGTGATAGTTGATTTGATCTTGCTAAAAGACAGAAACTTTTGCGCCCAGTAAAATAATTTTCAAACATTACAGAAGTGTGATTTTGATCTGGATTTTTTACACAAGATTGATATACAAATTACCAAGGTTTTCCAATTTTTCAGAAGTTTTGGAGTTACAAAAGTATATGAAGTTTACATACAGACTGTTCTATTTTTGATAAATTCTGCTTTCTATGTGTTCACTAGTAGAAAAATTACTTTACGTGAGGGACATTAGTCCTGGTTTGGAAACGGAAAGGCACTCATGTGACCATTAGTGCCGGTTCCAACAGCTAGGGGTGCGGTCATCATTTGTCCCGGTTCATGTTGAACCTCTAGTACCGGTTCGTGACACGAACCGGGACTAAAGGGAGGGTGGCAGGCTGGTGTCAGGCTGGGGCCCCACTAGAACCTTTAGTCTCGGTTCATGTCACAACCTAGGACTAGAGGCTAACCTTTAGTCCCAGTTTGTGTCATGAACCGGGACTAAAGATGCTCCTATATAAACCCTCTGTCCAGCCTGCGAGCTCTCTATTCTTCCCCTTTCCTCTCCTCTCTATTTTTTCCTCTCCTCTAGAGCTCCTCCTCCATTTTTGCCAAAATCTGTCAAGATTTGAAGGCACCCCATCCATCCAAGTTTTCACAAAGGTTAGCAACTTTGTCCTTTCATCTCTTATTGCTAGATTAGCTCTTGCAGTGCTCTATAAGTATAGTGATTTGTGGGTTTTAGTTTGGGAGTATTTATATGTGGTAGTTTATTTGATTTATATGCAATTTGAGCTCAAATTAACTTCTTAGTTTTCATATGAAGGTGTGGTTTACTTAGTGCCTTCTCGTCCCCGTCATAACCACTACCGATCGCCCGCACCGTCCAGTCGCTGGCACGACCTTGGTGAGCCTCTTGTTCTTATCTTTTTTATGAAAAAGATAATCATGTCTGTGTGATTTAGATAGTTACTTGTATAATTTTCTTACCCGTACGTTGTGTGTTATACATAGTCACACGGTTTTGATATCCATCCCCGTCGACCCTCGTCCGGTTTACGATTCAGATGTGGTATATATTCTCTTTTATAACTATTTGTTGCATTTCGTGTTTATGACAATTATGCCGACCAACGTGACATAGATGTTTTTATCTAGGAGGTATGTGAACCAGAAATTACAACCAACCCCCTTGTCGAGAGGTTAAATTTAGTTGAACAAGAATACAAGTATTTGAAAGAAAAATTGAAAACAATTGAGGAAGATAAGATGAAACTGGATTTGTATTTTGCCGATGTCGTTGATGATCACAAGGTCAAGATGGATGCAATGCGCTTGAAGATTATAAAGATTAGAAAATATGCCATTGATAGTGAGGCTTGGTATCATTATGCCGTTGTATCAATTGTTACCATAGTTGCGATCTTGATCACATTAGCTAGAGAGTTTGTATGTTGTTTTATGAGAATAAGTGTGTATGAACTTTATGTATGAACTTGCATTAATTTGGTCTTTTCGGTGTTGTGTAATGAAGATGAGCCTGCAATGGATGTATGATCGATGCTCTCCCTTGTTCATTAAGGGCGTGTATACTTTTCTGCTTGCGGCTGAGGCAAACAAGCGGGCATATGGTTTTATGTGTTGTCCATGTGCTGCTTGTAAGAATGATGGAAATTACTCTAACTCAAGAACCATTCATGTCCACCTGTTTGAGTCCGGTTTCATGTCCGGCTATAACTGTTGGACAAAGCATGGAGAAAGAGGGGTCCTAGTGGAAGAGAATGAAGAAGAAGAGGATGAAGACATCTATCCTGGCCATGCACTAGTAGAAAAGGGGGCAATGGTCCAGGCCGGTCCAGCCCATTAGTCCCGGTTCAATCCAGAACCGGGACCAATGAAACATCGAACCAGTTCATGAGCCCCGGGGCCGTCCCGCCACGTGGGCCATTGGTCCCGGTTCGTCTGGACCTTTTGGTCCCGGTTGGTGGGATGAACCGGGACCAATGGTCTCGCTCTGGCCCACCACCATTCGTCCGGTTTGTGGCACGAACGGGACCAAAGGAACTCCTTTAGTCCCGGTTAGATGCGACCAACCGGGACCAATGGTGGTGCCTATATATACCCCTCGCGCAAGAGCAGAGTCTGCTCTGTTTTTTCTGGCCGAGGGGGAGAGGGCTTGGTGGTGCTCTAGCTCACCTCATATGCACACAAGGTGTTCGATGGAATGCCCGAGCCACACTACTTAAGGTTTCTCCTCTCCAAGCTCGACCGCCAAGCTCCATTTTCCTCCATATTTGTCTAGGTTTAGCGGTCCGTCACGCCCGTCCCGTCTTCAATGTAAATCGATCACCCTTCCGATCTCATCGGCGGCACCACCGTGGTGAGCCTCTTGTTCTTATCTTCTTTCGAAAGGAAAAATATTCTTATTTGTATGTTTAGATAGATATATACTTGTATAATTTTCTTACTTTTATTATTGCATCTTATATAGTGCGATGGTTTTGGTATCCGCCCCCGTCGGCCCTCGTCCCGTCTATGATTCGGATGTGGTATATATTATCTTTTCATAACTATTGGTTCATTTATTGTTTATGACAATTATGCCGACCAACGTGACATAGATTTTATTCATCTAGGAGGTTGTTGAACCGGAAATTCCAACCGACCCTATTGTCGAGAGGTTAAATTTAGTTGAAGAAGAAAACAATTTGTTGAAGGAAAAAATTAGAAAAATTGAGGAGGAGAAGATGATATTGGAGTTGCATGTTGCGGATGTCGTCGATGATCACAAGATCAAGATGGATGCAATGCGCTTGAAGATTAGAAAGATTAGAAAATATGCCATTCATACCGAGGCTTGGTATCATTATGCCGTTGGATCAGTTGTTCCATTGGTTGCGATTATGATCGCATTTGTTTTAGCATTGAAATGTTTTACATAGTTTCATGTATGGTTTAATTAATTTAGATGCTCTCTGAGCTTTATGTTGTTAGATGAGAACTATGTATGTACTTTGGTTTTAATGTGATGATGAACTTCTATTAATTTGGTCACTTAATTAATTATCTATTCATGATGTTCTCTAATGATTTTTGACACATAATTATATATAATGCACAGATGAACTGGCAATGGATGTACGGTTCAAGACACACCTCCGAGTACATTAAGGGCGTGCATAATTTTCTCGAAGTGGCTGAGGCAAACAAGCGTAATCGTTTTATGTGTTGTCCATGCCCTATATGTGGGAATACGAAGTCTTACTCGACGGAAAATCCTCCACACCCACCGCTTTACAAGGGTTTCATGCCACACTATAATGTTTGGACGAGGCACGGAGAAATAGGGGTTATGATGGAAGATGGCGAAGAAGAAGAGTACGATGAAAACTATGTGCCCCCTGAATACGGTGATGCTCCAGAAGATCAAGAGGAACCAGACAATGTGCACGATGATGCTGCAACGGGAGAAGCTGCTGAAGATCAAGAGGAACCAGACGATGTGCCCGATGATGATGATCTCCGCCGGGTCATTGTCGATGCAAGGACACAATGCGAAAGTCAAAAGGAGAAGCTGAAGTTCGATCGCATGCTAGAGGACCACAAAAAAGGGTTGTACCCCAATTGCGAAGATGGCAACACAATGCTTGGCACCATCTTTGGAATTGCTGCGGTGGAAGGCGAGAGAATCTTGTGCTCGATAAAGGATTTGAGAAGCTACTTAAAATATTGAAGAAGAAGCTTCCAAAGGATAACGAATTGCTGACGGTACATACGCAGCAAAGAAGGTCGTATGCCCTCTAGGATTGGAGGTGCGAAGATACATGCATGCCCTAATGATCGCATCCTCTACATGGTGCGTACAAGGATCTGAACGCATGCCCGGTATGCGATGCATTACGGTATAAGATCGACGAGATGACCCTAGTGATGTTGACGGCGAGCCCCGGAAGAGGGTTCTGCGAAGGTGATGTGGTATGCTCCTATAATACCACGGTTGAAATGTCTGTTCGAAACGGAGAGCATGCCAAGTTGATGCGATGGCATAGTGAGGACCGTAAGAAAGGCGGAAGTTGATGACACCGGACGGGTCGCAGATGGAGAAAAATCGAGAGAAATCTTGGGATGAGTTTGCAAGTGAGCCAAGGAACGTATGGTTTGCTTTAAGCGCGGATGGCATTAATCCTTTCGGGAGCAGAGCAGCAATCACAGCACCTGGCCCGTGACTCTATGTATGTATAACCTTCCTCCTTGGATGTGCATGAAGCGGAAGTTCATTATGATGCCGTTCTCATCCAAGGCCCTAAGCAACCCGGCAATGACATTGATGTGTACCTAAGGCCATTAGTTGAAGAACTTTTACAGCTGTGGAATGGAAACGGTGTGCGTCGTGGGATGAGCACAAACAGGAGGAATTTAACCTAAAGGCGTTGCTGTTCGTGACCATCAACGATTGGCCCGCTCTCGGTAACCTTCGGATGCGGACAAACAAGGGATACCACGCATGCACGCACTGTTTACTTGACATCGATAGTATATACCGCAAGCTGCGGGAAGAATGTGTACAGGCCATCGTCGATTTCTTCCGACCAACCATCAATGTCGAAAGAAAGGCAAGCATTTCAAAGCGAGGCAGATCACCGGAAGAAGCCCGCCATGCGTCTCGTGATCACGTACTTGCTATGGTCAATGATTTACACGTAATCTTTGGAAAGGGTCGGCGGACTAGCTGTTCCGAGTGACGCCGAGGGACACGCACCCATGTGGAAGAAGAAATCTATATTTTGGGACCTACCCTCTGGAAATACCTAGAGGTCCGCTCTTGATCGGCGTGATGCACGTGACGAAGAACCTTTGCGTGAACCTGCTAGGCTTCTTGGGCGTGTATGGGAAGACAAAAGATACAGGTGAGGCACGAGAGGACCTGCAACGTTTGCACGAAAAAAGACGGCATGCCTCCAAAGCGAGATGAAGGTCCTGCCACTATGCTCTTACCAAAGAAGAGAAGGAAATCTTCTTTGAATGCCTGCTTAGTATGAAGGTCGGACGGCTTCTCGTCGAATATAAAAGGAATAATAAATATGGCGGAGAAAAAGTTTCGAACCTAAAGTCTCATGACGCCACGTGATTATGACGCAAGCGCTTCGGTTGCATTGAGGGGCTTCTACCGAAAACGTCCGATTAGCCATTGTGAAGCTATGTGCATTCCTCAATGCAATATCTCAGAAGGTGATCGATCCAGAAACCATACCAAGGCTAATGAGTGATGTGGTGAAACCATACCTTCTTCCTTCTTCCTCTTTTCTTCCTTTTCCTTAATTATTTTCCTTTCTCGAGGGAGAAGAAGAAAAAGAAGAGGAGAAGAAGAAAGAAAGGAAAGGAGAAAGAAGAAACTTCAACACGAGGGGGTGGTACCGATACCCCCTCCCCGATAACATTATTTTCCCATGTATATGTATGTCGCGTCGTTGTCGATATAACCCCCTCTAGATACAACTGCAGCACCCCCCTCGGCCCTCTCGCTCGACCAAAACTCTCGAGGACACCCAAACCCTAGAGAGAAAACGATGTTGCAGGTCTCCTACGTACCCCCTCCCGCCGCGCTCCTACCCGACAAATTAACTCTCTCGAGGCCACCCAGATTTATCAAGTTAAAAGAGCGTTATCGTCAAGGCCACCCCAAACCCTTGAAGCTTTGTGTCGAGGCGACCCCAAACCCTAGAGAAGCAGCGTCGAGGCCACTAACATGATTCCTTATTGACATGTTTGCCAGTATGTACCATGTTTGAATAATAATTTACATGTTGTCAATATTTGCAGAAACTATGGAGCACTCCGAGACGAAGAAAGCGAAGCGATGTTGGAAATAATCGCAAATGGAAGTGATGATGTTAAGCGTCATTTCTCATCGACACCGTTGGTCGATGGATGAAGAAGAGGGCTATGATTATGATGGCTTGAGCCATTAATGCGGTACAAGAGGAGGACTATGTTCATGATGGCTCTGGTGACACAATGGAGGTACACGACGAAGGAGACCATGCCGAGCGAAGTCACCGAACCGAGTCCGCCAGGTATATATATATTAGTTAAGCCCGTCTTGACAAGTTAATTGATGCATCCATTGTTTTGGTATATGTACACATATTAAGTCTTGTCGTCTTTCTTCCTTATAATTTCTAGCCCTCCGGATCGAGCACAACTTCGTAAGGAGACGAGGCCCAAGAAAAGTTGAGCTCGGATGAAAAGTTTGAGATCATAGAAATCGCGCCCGACGGCGAACCGATTGAACCCATCCGGACAAAGAAGGCATTTTCTACTCGGTCAGGGGTTCTTGTTAGGGACAGGGATCGATCAGCATCCAGCAATGGTATAAGCCTGCTAAGGATGAAGACGCTGAGGTGTCTTATGTCAATGATATGCAGAAAGAAGATCTTTGGAATGAGCTGAAGGCAAATTTCACCCTACCGCCAGAGGAGGATCCGGAGAAGCCAGTTAAAGAGCAATTAATCAAGTCTTGTGCTCTTAAGAACATGGCTGGCCTAATGAGGAGGTGGAGGAAAGAGCTGAACCAGTTTGTCACGAAAAAAGAGACACCAGAATTCATCGGCAAATATGAGAAGATCAAAGATCACTAGCCCGCATTTGTGGCCCACAAGACATCAGAAAAGAGCAAGAAGATGTCGGAGACAAACAAGAAAAATGCTGCGAAGAAGAAGCTTCACCATCGCACGGGGTCAGGTGGCTACCTCAAAGCCCGCCTAAGTGGTCAAGGTTGAGCATGATCTGCTTGAAAAGGGATCGAACCGAGAGGCGATCGCTGGCAGCACCGTTGCGGGACTTGGTTCTTGAGGCTGGCGGAACCTTGGACCTATGTAAGAGGCGATGTCGATGGGCGGACGAGCAACGCAAACACCAGTCAAGAAACTTCGACACTATATCGATGCAGTTGGTCAGCGAGGGACGTTCCTTCCAAGCAGGGAGAAGGACGAGCTCACAATGGCCCTTAGGAATCCCGAGCACCTGGGCGGACACGAGGCACGCCAGCTCCCTTCCGTGGAAGGTTGGTTTTCGGACGCAGGGGTTACAAAACCCACGAGAGGAGGAAGAAACTGGAGCAGGACCAAATGCAGGCGCTGCTTGGAAGGGTAATGGGGCTAGAGGATCGAGAAGAGGAACGAGAAGCAGCAGATCGCAACAAACGACATGCCGAAGCTTCCCCAGAAGCTACCCCGCCATCTCAGCGGAGAAGCAGCGTTGCTTCCACCGAGCTGCTTCAGCCGGAGCATGTCTTGACGGCTCCTGCCAGCTATCCTGTGGATGGTATCACGGAGTCTCAAAATTGCCACATTATGGCGCGATGCATGAATTTGAAGGTCAAGGCGGCTGTTGGCCAAGTTTATCCTAGTGGACCCGGCACAACTTATCACTGCCAACCGATTCGGAATGATTTGCTAAGGTGATGGTGGATGAAATAACGGAGGATTTGAGGACCTCGAGCTTGAGCACCCTACCGGTGAAGGGGAGACTAGGCTGGGTTACGCTCAAGACTCCATGCCTATGGCGGAAGGAGCTCATCGACCTTATCAACTGGATGCCTCCGCCTCCTCCTCCTCCTCCGGCGAGTCAGGGCACTCCGCCTCCTCCACCGCCTCCTCCTTCGGCGAGTGACGATCAGGGCACGCGTGGCGGCACTCCGCCTCCTCCACCGCCTCCTCCTCCGGTGAGTGAAGATCAGGGCACGCGTGGCGGAACTCCGCCCCCTTCTCCGGCGCGTGGCGGCACTCCGCCTCCTCCTTCTCCGCCTCGCCAGCAAGGGCGGAAGAGACCCGCCGCCGCCCCGGCTGCTCCGACGCGTTGTAGTCCTTCTCCTCCGCCTCGTAAGCAAGCACGAAAGAAGATAGACGCCGCAGCCACTCCGTCTGCTCCGGCGTCTAGCAGCACAAGAAGAGAGAGGCAATCTGATCGGTCCACCTCTAAAGCCTGTAGAGAAGTTACCGTCTGAGAGGAGCAAGGAGGAAAACGATCGATCGTGCAGACCCAAGTGAAGGAGTTCTTTGAAGGGGTTAAAGCAAAGATACATCCACCTCCGGAGGAGAAGGTCGATCCGGTGAAAGCAAAGCGCACTCTCGCGCCCGAGGAAACCACCAAAGTCTCCGCCGAGAACCAACTATGAGCGCATTCTTGAACAGACATATCTCCAAGCCAAGCGGTGGGAACTCATCGCGATAAAAGGTTAAAAGAACAACGGGCAAGGGGAAAAAATTGCCCAGCTCGGCGAACAAGCACAGCAATCGTGCCCCCCGCTGAATGTGTCTAATCCTCCGGGGACGGTGGCCGGTTATGGCAATCTTGGAGATTGCCTGCCTGACGATGCACTTTCTGATTTCATGGAGGTGGACTTATTCAGATACAAGTACGGGAAGCCTCTCATGAAAGATGAAAAGTCTCTAACAACAATGATGCGAAGATTCCACAGTTGGTACATGAAAACCTGTAGAGAATCTGAGGGGACGAACACTTTGTATTTGAAAATTAAAGAGGAGCACGATCTCGTTTCAAATGATGTGTTGTCCATTCCATTTGAGGAGTTCTTCGAGTTCTTCAATCAAAAGGCCCTCGATAAATTAATGGTATTTTGCTACTGCCTATAAGTACTATTTCTGTCATTAGTCTGTATATATAGCTTGGCTCTTTCATTGCATGTATTTATAATTAATTATCCTTAATATATTATGCAGATTGAAGATCGTCGAGTGCAAAAAAAATGAAATCTATGATATTGGGTTCATTAACACAAATATCATAGATGTTTTTTTGGTTAAAAAGCGCGCCGAAGAGGCCGAGGACAACTTTCTACAATCATTGATCAAAAATCAAAACAAAGATACCATACTCTTTCCTTACCACGGCCCGTGAGTGTTACTATCGTGTGCATATTCGGTTTTCCTTATTACTCGAGCGAGGTTAATGTAATTGATGAGTTATGCATGCGTGCAGTACCACTATATTCTTACGGAGATTAAGCTTGAGCGTGGACTAGTAACCGTCTTAGACTCGAGACGGAAAGATCCCAGCACCTATGCGGACATGACTGAAATGCTCATCAAGTAAGTTCAATCGATCATTATCGCACCATATCGGCAACTTTTGTTCATTTCCTGATATCTCAAGTAATAACAAATATTTTCTTTGTCTTGCAGGGTTTGGAAATAGTTCACCGCACAAGCTCCGGATCTGCCGAAGGAGCTGCGATATACATACCAGTAAGTACTCTTCGCGCGCATCTCCGTTGATTCTATAGCTATACTTTCATCAATGCCATTTATATAATGCTTCATTATCAGTTTGATTGACCTCTATTTCTCGTAAAGTGCTTGTGGCAGGAGGAAGGGAATGATTTCTGTGGATACTACGTGTGCGAGTTCATCCACAACGCGACTTTGAAAAACAAGCGGGGCTACTCTAGAAGACAATATGAAGTGCGTAAGCAATAATATTCACAATTTCATTTTATTACACCATCATTTATGTTGAGTTTCATTCATATATATGTATTAATTAACCTCCTTCTTCAAATTAATTAGACGTGGCAGATGCGGGATGAACTCCTAGAACCAGATCGCATGAAAGCAATTCAAGAGGAATTGGCGGGATTCTTTCTTGAACACGTCATCGAGAAAGCCGGAGAATACCATGTGGAACTTGAATTCAAATGCTAGTGGTTTGTAATTAAGAGATCTTATATAGATTGTACATGTATGTAGCCAGTAAAACTTGTTGTTCGACCAATCTCTCGGAGAAGGAGAGGTCGATCGATCACTTCTCTCGGTATGCATGACAAACTTCATCTTGAATGGTTCTCTCGATCACTTATGTATATATACTACGTAGCGTCGAGCAAGCACGGACATAAGAGAGGACACTTCTCTCTATTAATTAGCTAGCTAACACAATATACGAAACACCTAAATTAACCCCCCAAAACCCCCCAACCCCCCTCCTTTCAAAAAAAAAACAAAAACCCCAGCCACTGGAATGCAGACACGTGGATGCCTTTTGGTCCCGGTTGGAGCCACCAACCGGGACCAAAACCCCGGCTGGGCTCGGCGCCTGAGGCCACGTGGAGGCACATTGGTCCCGGTTCGTGTTTGAACCGGGACTAATGGGTTGAGGTATTAGTAACGACCCATTAGTCCCAGTTCCCGAACCGGGACTAAAGGCCCTTACGAACCGGGACTGATTGGTGGTTTTCTACTAGTGATGGGTTCCCTGAATATGATGGTACAACAATGGGGGAGGAACTTGAGCCGGCAATGCGGGAAGAAGCTGAAGAAGAGGCATCAGATGAGCCCGCTGATGATCTTGATCGGGCCATTGCCAATGCAACGAGAAACTGCACAATTGAAAAGGAGAGGCTAAAGTTGCAGCGCATGTTAGAGGATCACAAGAAATTGTTGTACCCAAATTGTGAAGATGACAAGAAAAACCTGGGAACCACACTGGAATTGCTGCAATGGAAGTCAAAGAATGGTGTATCTGACAAGGGATTTGAAAAGTTGCTGATAATGTTAAAGAAGATGCTTCCAAAGGACAACGAATTACCCGACAGTACGTACGAAGCAAAGAAGGTTGTCTGCCCTCTAGGGTTAGAGGTGCAGAAGATACATGCATGCCCTAATGACTGCATCCTCTACCGCGGTGAGTACGAGGATTTGAATGCATGCTTGGTATGCGATGCATTGCCCTATAAGATCAGCCGCGATGACCCTGGTGATGTTGAGGGCGAGCGCCCCAGGAAGAAGATTCCTGCCAAGGTGATGTGGTATGTTCCTATAATACCACGGTTGAGACGTTTGTTCCAAAGCAAAGAGCATGCCGAGTTGATGCGATGGCACAGAGAATACCATAAGAAAGACGGGAAGTTGAGAGTACCCACTGATAGGTCATAGTGGAGAAAAATCAAGAGAATGTGGCGGGACTTTGTAGATGATGCAATGAAAGCATGGTTTGGTCTAAGTGCAGATGGCATTAATCCTTTTGGGGAGCAGAGCAGCAATCATATCACCTGGCCTATGATTCTATGTATGTATAACCTTCCTCCTTGGTTGTGCATGAAGCGGAAGTTCATTATGATGCCAGTGCTCATCCAAGGCCCTAAGCAACCCGACAACGACATTGATGTGTACCTAAGGCCATTAGTTGAAGAACTCTTACAGCTATGGAATGAAAAAGGTGTACATGCGTGGGATGAGCATGTATAGGAGGAATTTGACCTACATACGTTGCTGTTTGTGACCATCAATGATTGGCATGCTCTCAGTAACCTTTCAGGATATACAACAAGGGATACCGCGCATGCACGCACTATTTAGATGATACCGACAGTATATATTTGGATAAACGTAAGAAGAATGTTTACCTAGGACATCGTCGATTTCTTCCGAGCAGGCATCCCGTAATAAAGAAAGGCAAGCATTTCAAAGGTGAGGCAGATCACCGGAAGAAGCCTCGCCACTGTACAAGTGATGATGTACTTGATATGGTCAAGGATTTGAAAGTAATCTTTGGAAAGGGTCCTGGTGGACAATCTGTTCCAAACGACGCTGACGAGCGTGCACCCATGTGGTAGAAGAAATCCATATTTTGGGACCTACCCTATTTGAAAGACTTCAGGTCTGCTCTGCAATCGACATGATTCACGTGATGAAGAATTTTTGCGTGAACCTGCTAGGCTTCTTGTATGGGAAGACAAAATATACATGGGAGGCACGGGAGGACCAGCAACGTATGCACGGAAAATACGGCATACATCAGGGTCGTGCCAGCTACGCTCTTAACAAAGAAGAGAAGGAAATCTTCTTTGAATGCCTGCTCAGTATGAAGGTCCCGTCTAGCTTCTCGTCGAATACAAAGGGAATAATAAGTATGACAGAGAAAGAGTTCCAGAACCTTAAGTTCATGACTACCACGTGATTATGATGCAACTGCTTTCGGTTGCATTGTGGGTGCTTCTACCAAAAAACGTTGGATTAGCCATTTGTAATGCTATGTGCATTCCTCAATGCAATCTCTTAGAAGGTAATCAATCCAGAAATCATACCAAGGTTAAGAATGATTTGTTCCAGTGTCTTGTCAGTTTCGAGTTGGTGTTCCCACCATCATTCTTCAATATCATGACGCACGTCCTAGTTCACCTAGACGAAGAGATTGCCATTCTGGGTCCTGTATTTATACACAATTTGTTCCCCTTTGAGAGATTCATGGGATTCATAAAGAAATATGTTCATAACCGTGCTAGAACAGAAGGAAGCATCTCCAAGGGCCATGAAAATGAGGAGATCATTGAGTTTTGTGTTGACTTTATTCCTGACCTTAAGCCGATTGGTGTTCCTGTCGTGACATGAGGGCAGACTGGGTGGAAAAGGCACACTAAGACCAAAAGCAATAATATGTATGGACAGACATTCTCTCACTCAAGCACACTACACATTTCTAGAAAATTCCTCCTTGGTGGCTCCGTATATCGAGGAACACAAGAATATTCTATGGTCCGAATACTCGGAGCAGTCTGACGACTGGATTACACATGAACAAACGGGGACTTCCACCGGTTGGTTGCAGACATGTCTCATGCATTACGACGTTGTTGATGATGAGTTGTACTTGCTCTTCAAGTTACCATCTTCGAATATATTGACTTTCAAAGGGTACGGGATAAATGGGAATACATTTTACACGATCGCCCAAGATAAAAAGAGCACCAACCAAAACAGTGGTGTCCGCTTTGATGCAGCAAACACCAATAGGCCAAAGGACACATATTATGGTTACATAGAGGAGATACGGGAACTTGACTATGGACGTGATTTGGAGGTCCCTTTGTTTCGGCGTGAATGGGTCAATATGAGAGGAGGCGGGGTAACGGAAGACCCGCAGTACAAAATGACAATAGTGGATCTCAACAATCTTGCGTACGCAGACGAACCATTCGTCCTAGCCAATGATGTGGCGCAGGTTTGCTATGTGAAGGACATGTCTACCAAGCCGAGTCAAAGAAAAGATAAGGAAGCGAATACATCATATGATGAGACAAAGTGTCACACAGTTCTTTCAGGGAAAAGAAACATCATGGGAGTGGAGGACAAGACAGACATGTCAGAAGATTATGAAAAGTTTCATGAAATTGCTCCCTTCACAGTGAATATTGACCCGAGCATCCAGTTAAATGATGAAGAGTGTCCATCGTTACGGCGCAACGGGACACACGTCAAGAAAAAGTTTTATACCCAAAGATCCCACTCTGGGATGTGACCGGCTTCACTGTCATCACTTTCTTCTCTAGTGAGTTTCCAGACTTATATATCTGGAAAGTGCCACTTCAAACAAACAGGAGGGAATATTTGTAATAGTTAGGGTACTTATGTGTTTTCGCATTTGAAACGCGAAGAAATATTATGTACAAACAAATTTTCAACCCTTTCTGACTTTATTTGCTATTTTTCATGCATTTACTGATTTTTTGAGCTAAATGACCCTGAAATTGAGAAGAACTACAAATGAACTCTTAAAAGGTTGAAAGTTGGCGTGGTATCATCATTTCACCCACGTACCATGTGCTAAAAAGTTGAGAGGGTTATGGCAAAATCTGGATGCACTTCATGTACAAAATGGACAATCTCTTTCGAAGTATTAGGGTTTTTGACGAAAACTCGTCTGTTACAAAGGGATTTCATTTTTTAAATAATCAAAGAATTACCAAATTGAATATAATGATAAAACACACTAATATTAAACAACAGAAAAAAAAAGAATCGCTAAAAATCTATTTTTAAAGTAAAGTTATTCACAAACTACTGATTCACACAAATTTCAAATAATTTAAATTTAAACTATTCAAATTTGAAAACTACTGGCACTAACAGAAAGTTTGTAATTTTTTTACCTAAAGTAAAAAGATTCACAAAGAAACTCTAACTAAAGCAAAAAACAACTCAAAAACAAAAGCAATTAATAAAGCAGAAAACAAAAAAAGAGAAGTAAATAAATTTAAAAAGCCCACCTGCTGGTCCACAACGGCCTACATACGACTAGAAACCCAACCTGTAGTTGGGCCAGGATGCAGGCCCGCAAGGCCCAATAGTCCCAACAAGTCAGCACAGGTGAGGTAGGCCTAGAAGTCCTGCATTAGAGAGGATCTCGATGCAGTGGCTGCGCCGGGGCTTATAAACAGGTGATGGCTACTCTCAATTAGCCAGGTGGGACTAAACATCCACGGCGCCCCTCGCTTGGCAGCACGCCATCTTTAGTCGTGGTTGGTGGCTCCAACCGCAACTAAAGGCCCCCCTTTAGTCGCGGTTGAAGCCACCAACCGCGCCTAAAGGTCTGCACTTCCCGCCGCTTCGGCTGGCCAAAAGTGACCTTTAGTCTCGGTTGGAGCCACCAACTAGGACTAAAGGTGTTTGTATATAAGCTCAGACTTTGAAAATTTCACCCAAATTCCCCATTCTCTCGACGATGCCAGACTGCCAGGCTGCTGTGCCGCCTCGTCTCGTCGTCGCCGTCATGTCGCCGTTGCGTCGCCTCGCCTCGCCGTCGCCATCAACGTCACCTCGCCTTGCCTCGCCGTCGCTTTCATCTCAACCCGCCGGCCGCTCTCTCCCTCGACCTCACCATCTCCGTCCCCTCGCATCACCTCGTCGTCGCTGTCCCCTCGCCTCGCTGTTGCTACCTCTTGAGCATGCGTTGGTTTTTCCCTTGAAAAGGAAAGGGTGATGCAGCAAAGTAGCGTAAGTATTTCCCTCGGTTTTTAAAAACCAAGGTATCAATCCAGTAGGAGGCTACAGGCAAGTCCCTCGTACCTACACAAACAAACAAGAACCTCACAACCAACGCAATAAAGGGGTTGTCAATCCCTTCACGGCCACTTACGAAAGTGATATCTGATAGAGATAATAATAAGATAAATATTTTTGGTATTTTTATGATATAGATTGAAAAGTAAAGATTGCAAAATAAAGTAGATCGGAAACTTATATGATGGAAAATAGACCCGGGGGCCATAGGTTTCACTAGTGGCTTCTCTCAAGATAGCATAAGTATTACAGTGGGTGAACAAATTACTGTCGAGCTATTCGTATATAGGCATCATGTCCGCGACAAGTAGATCGAAATAATTCTGCATCTACTAACTATTACTCCACACATCGACCGCTATCCAGCATGCATCTAGAGTATTAAGTTCATAAGAACCGAGTAACGCATTAGGCAAGATGACATGATGTCGAGGGATAGACTCAAGCAATATGATATAAACCCCATCTTTTTATCCTCGATGGAAACAATACAATACATGCCTTGCTGCCCCTACTATCACTGGGAAAGGACACCGCAAGATTGAACCCAAAGCTAAGCACTTCTCCCATTGCAAGAAAGATCAATCTAGTAGGCCAAACCAATCTGATAATTCGAAGAGACTTGCAAAGATAACAAATCATACATAAAAGAATTAAGAGGAGATTCAAATATTTCTCATAGATAAACTTGATCATAAACCCACAATTCATCGGATCTCGACAAACACACCGCAAAAAGAGTTACATCAAATAGATCTCCAAGAAGACCGAGGAGAACTTTGTATTGAGATTCAAAGAGAGAGAAGAAGCCATCTAGCTAATAACTATGGACCCGAAGGTCTGTGGTAAACTACTCACAACTCATCGGAGAGGCTTTGGCGTTGATGTAGAAGCCCTCCGTGATCAATTCCTCCTCCAGCGGAGCACTGGAAAAGGCTCCAAGATGGGATCTCACAGGTATAGAAGGTTGCGACGGTGGAAATAGGGTTTAGTGGTGCTCCTGGTTGTTTTCAGGGTATGCAAGTATATATAGGCGAAAGAAGTCGGTTAGGGGAGCCATGAGGGGCCCACGAGGGTGGGGGGTGCGCCCACCCCCCTAGGGCGTGCCTCCCTGCCCCGTGGCTTCCTCGTTTGCTTCTTGACGTCTACTCCAAGTCTCCTAGATTGCGTTTGTTCCAAAAATTACTCTCCCGAAGGTTTCATTCCATTTGGACTCAGTATGATATTCCTTTTCGGCGAAACACTGAAATAGGCAAAAAAACAACAATTTGGGATGGTCCTCCGGTTAATAAGTTAGTCCCAAAAATGATATAGAAGTGTATAATAAAGCCCATAAACATCCAAAACGGGTAATATAATAGCATGGAACAATCAAAAGTTATAGATATGTTGGCGACGTATCAAGCATCCCAAGCTTAATTCCTGCTCGTCCTCGAGTAGGTAAATGATAAAAAAAGAATTTTTGATGTGGAATGCTACCTAGCATATTTCTTTATGTAATTTTCTTTATTGTGGCATGAATGTTTAGATCCAAATGATTCAAGATAAAAGTTCATATTACACAAAAATAGTAATAGTTCAAGCATACTAACAAGTAATCATGTCTTATGAAAATAACATAGCCAAAGAAAGCCTATCCCCACAAAATCATATAGGCCATGCTTCATTTTCGTCACACAAAATACTCCCATCATGCACAACCCCGGTTTCAGCCAAGCAATTGGTTCATACTTTTTAACGCGCTTCAACTTTTTTTAACTCTCACGCAATACATGAGCGTAAGCCATGGATATAACACTATGGGTGGAATAGAATATGATGATAGGGATTGTGTGGAGAAGACAAAAAAGGAGAAAGTCTCACATTGACTAGGCGTATCAACGGGCTATGGAGATGCCCATTAATAGATATCAATGTGAGTGAGTAGGGATTGCCATGCAACGGATGCACTAGAGCTATAAATGTATGAAAGCTCAACAAAAGAAACTAAGTGGGTGTTCATCCAACTCGCTTGCTCACGAGGACCTAGGGCATTTTGAGGAAGCCCATCATTGGAATATACAAGCCAAGTTCTATAATGAAAAATCCCCACTAGTATATGAAAGTGACAACATAGGAGACTCTCTATCATGAAGATCATGGTGCTACTTTGAAGCACAAGTGTGGAAAAAGGATAGTAACATTTCCCTTCTCTCTTTTTCTCTCATTTTTTTGGCGGGCTTCTTTGGCCTCTTTTATTTTCATAAAGTCCGGAGTCTCATCCCGACTTGTGGGGGAATCATAGGCTCCATCATACTTTCCTCACTTGGGACAATGCTCTAATAATGAAGATCATCACACTTTTATTTATTTACAACTCAAGAGTTACAACTCAATACTTAGAAAAAAATATGACTCTATGTGAATGCCTCCAGAGGTGTACCGGGATATGCAATGAATCAAGAGTGACATGTATGAAAGAATTATAAAGGTGGCCTTGCCACAAATACGATGTCAACTACATGATCATGCAAAAGCAATATGACAATGATGGAGCGTGTCATAATAAACGGAACGGTGGAAAGTTGCATGGCAATATATCTCAGAATGGCTATGGAAATGTCATAATAGGTAGGTATGGTGGCTGTTTTGAGGATGGTTTATGGTGGGTGTATGATACCAGCGAAAGTTGCGCGGCACAAGAGAGGCTAGCAATGGTGGAAGGGTGAGAGTGCGCATAATCCATGGACTCACATTAGTCATAAAGAACTCATATACTTATTGCAAAAGTTTATTAGCCCTCGAAGCAAAGTACTACTATGCATGCTCCTAGGGGAAGGGTTGGTAGGAGTTAACCATCACGTGATCCCGACCTTCACACAAAAGGAAGGCAATCAAAAGAACACCCCATGCAACAAGTTTGTTACACAACTTTTACCATACGTGCATGCTACGGGACTTGCTAACTTTAACACAAGTATTTCTCAATTTCCTAATTACCCAACTAGCATGACTCTAACATTACGACCTTTATATCTCAAAACAAATATCAAGCATCAAATTTCTCATAGTATTCAATGCACTTTCTATGATAGTTTATATTATACCCAACTTGGATGCCCATCATATTAGGACAAATTTTATAACCAAAGAAAATACCATGCTGTTCTAAAAGACTCTCAAAATAATATAAGTGAAGCATGATAGATCAATAATTTATACAAAATAAAACCACCGTCGTGCTCTAAAAAGATATAACTGAAACACTAGAGAAAAATTGTCTAGCTCAAAAGATATAAGTGAAGCACATAGAGTATTCTAATAAATTCCGATTCATGTGTGTCTCTCTCAAAATGTGTGTACAGAAAGGATGATTGTGGTAAACTAGAAATAAAATACTCAAATCATACAAGACGCTCCAAGCAAAACACATATCATGTGGTGAATAAAAATATAGCTCCAAGTAAAGTTACCGATGATTTAAGATTTAAAGAGGGATGCCTTCCGGGGCATCCCCAAGCTTAGGCTTTTGGTTGTCCTTTAATTTACCTTGGGGTGCCTTGGGCATTCCCAAGCTTAGGCTCTTGCCACTCCTTATTCCATAATCCATCAAATCTTTACCCAAAACTTGAAAACTTCACAACACAAAACTCAACAGAAAATCTCATAAGCTCCGTTAGTGCAAGAAAGCAAACAACCACTTTAAGGTACTATAATGAACTCATTATTTATCTATATTGGTGTTAAGCCTACTTTATTCCAACTTCTCTATGGTTCATACCCCGATACTAGCCATAGATTCATCAAAATAAGCAAACAACACACGAAAAACAAAATCTGTCAATAACAGAACAATCTGTAGTAATCTGTAACATTCGAGTACTTATGGAACCTTAAAAATCCTACAAAAGTAGGAAGTCGTAGGCAATTTTTCTATTAATCTTCTTCAAAAAGAATCAACTAAATATCAGGTTTCTGTGATTTACTAAAATTATTCTCGTGAGTGCAAAAGTTTCTATTTTTCAGCAAGATCAAATTAACTATCACCCAAGATGATCCTATAGGTTCTACTTGGCACAAACACTACTTAAAACATAAAACCACATCTGACCATAGGCTAGATGAATTATTTAATACTAAACAGTAGCAAAGGATAAAGAACAAAAATAAAATTGGGTTGCCTCCCAACAAGCGCTATCATTTAACGCCCCTAGCTAGGCATAAAAGCGAGAATAGATCTAAGTATTGCCATCTTTGGTGTTCGGAAAGAAAAGAGAAAATTTCTTATCTATAGCATTTATCCTTCTATTTTGGGAAAGCACATTGCCATTAATGGTGGAATAAAGATTATGCACGCTACGGAAATTTGCATCTAAGCTAGCCTTCATCTCTTTGATAATTTCGTTTTGATAGAAGCATAAAAGAGAGGTGGATTCAACCATCTCACTCATGGGGTGCCCAAATATAGTTTTCATTTTTTTCATAGGTATCTATAGCAAATCCCTCAAGAAAACCTTCTTCAAAAATAGAATCTAAAACTTGCTTGAACGAAGAGGGTAAGCCAACATAAAAGCTTTTTAGGTATATCTCAATTTGATATTGTGGCACGTAGCTAGCTCGAATCCTTAATAACCTATCCCAAGCATCTTTTAAAGACTCATCGAGTAAATAACGAAAAATTGCAGATTCATCTTCATTGAAGTTGTTCAAACTCTCATTGATAACCCTGGTAGGTCTTTCCATAGCATCATTATTTATGAGCTTAGAGAGGACAGAGGGACTATCCAAAGTACTAAAACCCTGGAGAGAACCCTTAGCTCTTTTTGATTCGGCAATGGCAAAGGGAAGGCAAATGGTAAAAAGAGGGCGAATAAAATGGCAAGGGTGAAGTGGGGGAGAGGAAAACGAGAGGCAAATGGCAAATAATGTAATGCGAGGGAGAAGAGTTTGTGATGGGTACTTGGTATGTCTTGAATTGAGCGTAGACATCCCCGGCAACGGCGCCAGAAATCCTTCTTGCTACCTCTTGAGCATGCGTTGGTTTTTCCCATGAAGAGGAAAGGGTGATGCAGCAAAGTAGCGTAAGTATTTCCCTCAGTTTTTAAGAACCAAGGTATCAATTCAGTAGGAGGCTACACGCAAGTCCCTCATACCTACACAAACAAACAAGAACCTCGCAACCAACGCGATAAAGGGGTTGTCAATCCCTTCACGGCCACTTGCGAAAGTGAGATCTTATAGAGATAATAATAAGATAAATATTTTTGGTATTTTTATGGTATAGATTGAAAAGTAAAGATTAAAAAATAAAGTAGATCAGAAACTTATATGATGGAAAATAGACCTGGGGGCCATAGGTTTCACTAGTGGCTTCTCTCAAGATAGCATAAGTATTACGGTGGGTGAACAAATTACTGTCGAGCAATTGATAGAAAAGTGCATAGTTATGAGAATATCTAGGCATGATCATGTATATAGTCATCTCGTCCGCGACAAGTAGATCGAAATGATTCTGCATCTACTACTATTACTCCACACGTCGACCGCTATCCATCATGCATCTAGAGTATTAAGTTCATAAGAACAGAGTAACGCATTAGGCAAGATGACATGATGTAGAGGGATAAACTCAAGCAATATGATATAAATCCCATCTTTTTATCCTCGATGGCAACAATACAATACGTGCCTTGCTGCCCCTGCTGTCACTGGGAAAGGACATCGCAAGATTGAACCCAAAGCTAAGCACTTCTCCCATTGCAAGAAAGATCAATCTAGTAGGCCAAACCAAACTGATAATTCAAAGAGACTTGCAAAGATAACAAATCATACATAAAAGAATTCAGAGGAGATTCAAATATTTCTCATAGATAAACTTGATGATAAACCCACAATTCATCGGATCTCGACAAACACACCGCAAAAAGAGTTACATCGAATATATCTCCAAGAAGATCGAGGATTACTTTGTATTGAGATTCAAAGAGAGAGAAGAAGCCATCTAGCTAATAACTATGGACCCGAAGGTCTACGGTAAACTACTCACAACTCATCGGAGAGGCTTTGACGTTGATGTTGAAGCCCTCCGTGATTGATTCCCACTCTGGTGGAGCGCCGGAAAAGGCCCCAAGATGGGATCTCACGAGTACAGAAGGTTGTGGCGGTGGAAATAGGGTTTTGTGGTGCTCCTGGATGTTTTCAGGGTATGCAAGTAAATATATAGGCGAAAGAAGTTGGTCAGGGGAGCCACGAGGGGCCCATGAGGGTGGGGGCGCACCTCCCTGCCTCATGGCTTCCTCGTTTGCTACTTGACGTCTACTCCAAGTCTCCTGGATTGCGTTTGTTCCAAAAATAACTCTCCCAAAGGTTTCATTCCGTTTGGAATCCGTTTGATATTCCTTTTCTGTGAAACACTGAAATAGGCAAAAAAACAGCACTTTGTACTGGTGTCCAGTTAATGGGTTAGTCCCAGAAGTGATATAAAAGTGTATAGTAGAGCCCATAAACATCCAAAACGGGTAATATAATAGCATGGAACAATCAAAAATTATAGATACATTGGAGTCTTACCAGCTATCGCTTAGACCTCACCCGCGTTGTGAGCCCCTCTCCTCCCTCCAGTCGAAGCCACCGCGGCACCGCAGGTGCACACACGCGTGCACACACACACACGCACAATTCATCTTTTTTTTCATTCATAGATTGATTTTTTCACTAGATGTTGTGTATGATGTATATATGTATGAATACAATGTATGATGTATGTATATAATATATGTATGTCTTTATACAATTTGCATAGAAAACATTTGACCACATGTATGTATGTATGTATATTTTAATGTTGTATCTTAAAAATATTGATGAAAAACATGTTAATATCTTAATGTTGTAATTTGAAAAAAGTTTGTATATGTATGTATCTAAATTTGCACTAGATGTTGTAGATGGCTTAGCTAGTATATGACTAGCTTAGAAAAAAAGTTGCATACAAAACATATGACCATGTATAGTAGAATAAATTTGCATAGGAATTTTTTTGACCATATGTTGTGGGAAACCACGACAACCTATGGGACCAGGATGGCCCTTTGCTAGTTCGGTAGGGGGGCATCGCGTTGCATAAAAAGCAGACGAATGTGAGGTAGCACGACAGAGATTACACGGGTAGTTTTACCCAGGTTCGGGCCACCACGAGGGGTAAAACCCTACTCCTGCTTTGGTGGATTGATAGGCGTAAAAGCCTCAAGGCGGCAGCGACTACACGGGTATGAGGGTGTGAGTTATCCAACCTTATAACCTCCCAAACCCTTCTACCATTGCCATGGGCCTCCTTTTATAGCCACAGTGGCAAATCGCTCATTAGACACTGATAAGATAGCAAATAGTGCTATCATACCTAACTCTGCAGGCTAATTGGGCGCATTTAATGCGCCGCTTAACGTCACGTTGTTGGTTTCCCGGCAAGGCTTCCGGGCCATCTTGCCAGCTCCACACATGCTCATCTGACACGTCATAGGACAGGTGTCATCTGTGGGTTTTCTGGTAGAAAGGGGATGCCATGTGGCGAATGGATACCACTTAATCACTCTGCGGCTTGACAATGACGTGAGCCATGGTGGAGTGGTTGGTAAGGTGTTTTAGCCTCCGCAAGTCCCAGCAGGCCTTGCCGGGACGCCTTGGTTGTCTTCTTCTGGGGGTGGCCTTGCCCCTTGCCGGGCTCGCCTGCCCAACAAGGGAGGCCTTTCTCTCGAGATATCTTGCTTATATGGCTTGGTCTTGGTCCCTCTGATATGCTCGTTGGTCCTTCGAATCTCTTGGTTTCTTATACTCTGTCTTGGGTTGGTGCTTCAATCTTGATCCTGCGCCTGTGCACAGTCAGGGAAACAGACCTAGGGTTTGTTGCACCGACACCATAGGGTGCAATTTTGACCAAGCATAGGAAAAAGTTCACCATATGTATAGTATATAATAAAGTTTTATTTAGATGTTTTAGTTGTTGTAGATGAACAGTGGAACTTGCATAGATTTTCTGTTTTTTAGTTTTTCATACTTATATAGAAAAGTTGCATAGAAAAAAGTTGACCATGTATTGACAATCAAGCTTTTAAAAAATGTTAAATTTGCATAGATTTTTTTCTCGACGTCAATGATGCTTGCCCCGCATCCTCATCGTCGACTCCTTCGCGACGACGTCCTGCTTCAGAGGCCCCATGTCCGAGACTGGGCTCCACCGGGCTGGCACTAGGAGGTGCTACCTTCAGGGGCACGCAACTTTGTGAGGAACCCGCCCCGGGTCCCATTGTCGACCCGGAACTCCTTTGGTGGCGTTCGCATGGGCCACTTTCGGTGCGGAGACAGCTGGCCCCACCGGAGGTGGTACGTCACTGTGTCAGGGAGGACGACGAGCACGTCCGTCGCTACATGGATGCGTTGGACGTCAGGTTCTCCAATACTTGGCAGGTTCTTTAGGGATCTCACCCAAGCTATGATCCTGTGATCGTTCCTTAGGAACCGCGAGTGAACTAGATTCTTCGATTGTATTCGATCTGTATTAGCTAGTGATGTTATATATATATATATGGTAATATTCGAAATGTATTAGTGATGATACTCAAGTTTATATTCGATAATATTCGAGATTCTATTCGATGATGCATATTAATTAATTATCTAGATTATTCGAGATGTATATATATTATCTACTATGATTCAGTTTTTCCTTATTGATTTCATATGCATGCATTCTAATTTGAATACTAAATCATTTTATCTTTCTTCTAGAACAGATGAGAAGGAGAAGAGGCACTGCTCGAGATCATACACTCCCCAAGACCAGATGAGAATGAAGAAGATGATGGCTCGCAATATCTGAACAATACCAGTGATGGTATGATGTTCGATGAAGACGAACGAATAAATGAATTCCAGAACAATGATGACGAAGGAAATGTTGTTCTTCAAATAACAAAGATCAGCAAGGTATATTTATGTAAGGCATCTGGTGATCATCACATGTTTTTGTATATATATTAACGAATCGATCTTTCTTATTTTAGCCCTTCGGATCAAGCAAATCTTATACAAGCAGCAGGACAGTTCGTGGCCTGGCCAAATTGCTGCCGGATGGTGTAAAGTACAACGTCGATGCCATAAAACCTAATGGCGAACCTGATGAACCTAAGAAAATGCGAAGAAGTTCATTCGTCAATGCGGATTTATTGTCAGGGACCAAGTCCCGATCTCCGTTCGAGAATGGAAAAAGCCAGCAAAGGGAGATCCAGATGTTACTTTTGTCGACCAAAGAGCAAAAGATCTGCTTTGGCAATCGCTCATGTCACATCTCACCCTACCAGATCATTTGACATATGCAGATATAGAGAAAGTCAAGAAGAGTGCTCTCAAGAAGAATAGAATTCAACAACCACGAGAAAAATAAATGGGCCGCGTACGTCAATGAAGGAAAGCAAACTCTAGAATTCAGGGGAACACGGGAGAAGGCAAGAGCTCACTGGGACGCTTTTGTGAACTTCAAGGAATTGGAAGTAGCTCAGGAATAGTCGAGAAAAAACAAGAATAATGCCGTGAAAAAGGAGTGGCACCATAAGCTGGGCCAGGTAGCTACGAGGTGGCCCAACCTAAGTGGGATCTCGTTGAGCAAGAGATGATGGATGCAGGGGTCACTCTAGTTACATTGAGCTATCCCCCCAGGTGCAGGACTTGGTGTTAGGGCATGTCTCTCTCTAAGTGGTTTTGGTGATTGATGACAATGCATTTGCGTATTAATCATGTGCATTGAGGTTTCAGATATTTATTCATTGGAATGAGACGATTCTTTCCCCTCGGTGTTTAAGGAGAAGATGGTGTGTTTTCTTCATTTCTGTTTTGGTGAACTTGAGTCGTAGGAAATAACATACTATCAAGAGGGGTCTGTATTGGAAAGGTTGGGTGGAATCAACACGTACACGTCCCGTTTTGCACCTCCCAACTCTTTCCCGCATCTTTGGAGGATCCTTCGTTGTCTTGGAAGTGGGCTTGAAAGTGATCCAGTAGCAGTACCGCGACGCCGAGCGGCAATACCGCCCGAGCCACGAGCACAAAGACCGCTGCAAAGAATGTGTAGCGACCATACCTCAAACGATCCGATCTCACGTGCATCGTTGTCATCCTCGGATCGGTAATCTTGACACGCACGATGCTTGAGGATTTATAACAGAGTTTCAATCACACACTTAGTACATCGAATGTCTCAAAAGAGAACTTATTACAATAATATGGCTTAAGGCCTTCTAAAAACGATTACAGCGGAAGGCTTGGAAGAAAAAGTGAGTCCATCAACTCCAACGACATAGCTGAGTGAACGACAACGACCTATGGCACCTTACTCGTCGTCAGTAAAGTCTGCAACATGAAATGTTGCAGCCCGAAACGGGTCAGCACATGGAATATGCTAGCAATGTAACACATAGTCTGATGAACAGAATAAATTATATCATTACATGCATATATGGCTGGTGGAAAGCTCTATGGTTACAGTTTTGCATAAAGCCAATTTTTCCCTACAACAAAGGAATAAAATTTTGTTTATCTATCATGGTGGTTGTTAAACATTGAAAGGGTTCCTCCAACTCAATCCCAATTAAACATCATTATTTAACCCAACAAATTAATATAGAGTGACGAGATCAACATGATAATCCAAAAACCAGATACTCAAGATGTCCATAACCGGCGACACGGCTAACCATGATTAGTTTGTACACCCTGTAGAGGTTTGTGCACTTTTCCCCACAAGACTTGATCTCCTCCATTGAATTTCTCGCATTACATGTTGTTTGAGAAATGGATGATCGAGACCCAGTCTTTCAGAAGCATTAACTCTTTACTCTGGGTAGACAGTACCACCTACATCCCCTACATCTGCTAGTCGACCTCTTCAAGAGCTCACGCAACTTACTCAGCTATGCCAGAGCCCATAATGGCTTGTGGCTGCACACAAAAGTTTCTAGCATGAATAATCTTATGATCCCTTTGAGTCTGGGTGGCGAACTCTGGGATGATCACACGGGTACTCCGGGATATCCTAGGAAAACACGGGATTCTCCAGGTGCCCTGACAACCACCGGGTACTCCAGGGTGCCTCAACCAATCCACCCAGATGTGTATTTAAGTAGCCACCTTAAGTTAACCATTAATTAACAATACTCACTTCTGTCATGGATACACTCACCCAATCCACGTCTATGAGCATACCTTAGCAATCTAGAGCATAACATAGAAGTAACTCCCAAAGGTTTGATAATAAAAGGGAAATAGGTTCTACCTCATCAACTACTTCCCAAACCCACATGTTAAATCAGATCCTAACCATGCAATGTTTGAGGGTTGAGACAAATGCATAAAAACTGGGTATTAAAGAGGTATGATCAAAGTGTTACTTGCCTTGCTGATGATCCGCAAAACCTTAAGACTCGTAGTAGCACGCTTTGCACTCTGGGTATTCTATCGCAAACAAACAATATAGATAAGCACTCAAACTAGAAGCACGGGTAAAACTCAAATAAGATCTAACCAGAAAGTTCAACTGAAGAACTCCGGTTTGCACAAAGAATCAAATCAAACGGAGCAACGGAACTCAAACTACGAAAGAAACAAGATCCGTTTACTAATCTGGACTAAATTCAAATTTTACAGTACAAAAATCTTGTTCAAGTTGGTTAAACGGAAAGATGGCTTCGAGACGAAGATCTAGGCGCTTGTTTCACCCGATTCGGATAAACGAGCGAAAAGATAAACTAAAACGAAGATCATGGCAGAAACCGCGATCGAAAATAATCGCGGAAAAACCCTGGAAAATAAAACGAGACGAACAGGCTAACGAACGAACGTTCACTATCTGCGGCTAACTGACAAACAACGTTCATTAGAACGAACGTACGAACGAACTTCCGCTATTTAACTAAAGCGAAAAAACAAACCGATCTGAAAAAAAATCTAGATCTAGGGTTTCGAAAAAAATCAACGGTTTTCCCCAGACAACCGAGTCGGCGGCGGCGGCTACCTCGGCGGCGGGGTCGGATGGGGCGGTCGGCGGCGGCGGCTCCTCCGACGACGGTCGACGGCGATGGCGGGTCGGCGGCGTCCGCGGCGGCGATCGCGAGAGGCGGCGGCGGCGAGAAGCGGCAATGGCGCGCTTAGGTTGGCGGGCAGCGGGCGGCTGGGCGGTGTCCGACGCTGCTTTTAAAGCCCGGCCGGGCGAAGTGCGGGTCGGGCACGGCCCGGCTAGGTCGGTGCAACTTTTTTTTAAAATAATCATGACGCGGGAAAACTAATAAAAGAAATACTAAATGGAGTCCAAAAATCCTGAAATAAATTTTCACGGTCGTGAAATAAAATTACGGACAAAGTGAACATTTATTTGGGCCTCTAATGCAATTTTGAAAAAACACATTTTTTTCCTAATTCAAATAAAATAGCATTAAAAATACAAATAAAATTCTTATTTGATTTTAATACTTTTCCTCCAATATTTCTTTTATTTGGAGAAGTCCTTTTATCCCCTCTCTTTTATTTTCATATTAGAAATATTTGAAGAGAAAAATACTAATTAAAACCAAATGATCCTCTTTTCAAAATTTGAGAAAACTCAAATATGAAAATAACGAAATCCCCAACTCTCTCCGTGGGTCCTTGAGTTGCTTAGAATTTCTAGGATCCACCAAAATGCATTAAAATAAGATATGCAACGATGACCTAATGTATAACATTCAAATTGAAAATTTGGGATGTTACAAACCTACCCCCCTTTAGATGAATCTCGCCCTCGAGATTCAGGTTGGCTAGAAAATAGGTGCGGGTGGTCCTTCCGTAGGTCTTCCTCTCGTTCCCAGGTGGCTTCATCCTCTGTGTGGTGGCTCCACTGAACTTTGCAAAACTTGATAACTTTACTGCGTGTGACTCGGCTGGCAAACTCGAGAATCTTCACTGGTTTCTCCTCATAAGTCAAATTGCTATGCAGATGAATCGTTTCCAGTGGCACTGTATCTCTCAAAGGAATATCGGCCATCTCTGCGTGGCACTTCTTCAACTGGGAAACGTGGAACACATCGTGAACTCCTGACAATCCTTCTGGCAATTCCAACTTGTAAGCAACCTCTCCCATATGCTCCAAAACTTTGTATGGTCCCACAAAACGTGGTGCTAACTTTCCCTTAACTCCAAAGCACTTAACACCTCGAAGTGGGGAGACACGAAGATATACTGTGTCTTCGAATTTGTAAACTGTCTCCTTGCGTTTAGAATCCGCATAACTCTTCTGCCTGGATTGGGCTACCTTGAGACTATCGTGAATCAACTTAACCTTTTCTTCAGACTCCTTAATCAAATCTGGTCCAAACAACTGACGGTCTCCAACTTCATCCCATAGCAATGGTGTCTACACCTCCTTCCGTACAAAGCTTCGAAAGGGGCCATCTTTAGACTGGCTTGATAACTGTTGTTGTAAGATAACTCTGCATATGGCAGATTGTCGTCCCAATTAGATCCATAATCTATCGCCCAAGCTCTCAACATGTCCTCCAGAATCTGATTAACTCTCTCGGTCTGTCCATCTGTCTGTGGATGAAAGGTTGTACTGAACTCTAGCCTAGTACCCAAAGTCTCATGCAACCGATTCCAAAACTATGAGGTAAAATGGGTTCCTCTATCTGATACAATGGTCCTCGGAACTCAATGCAGACATACGATCCTAGTCATGTATATCTTTGCCAACTTAGCACTGGTGTAAGTGCTCCTCACTGGGATGAAATGAGCTACCTTCGTCAACCGATCGACTACAACCCATATCGAGTCATAGCCCGAACGAGTCCTAGGCTATCCTATGATAAAATCCATGCCTAGCTTATCCCACTTCCATTCAGGTATCGGTAATGGTTGTAGCAAGCCTGCTGGCTTCTGATGCTATGCCTTTACTCTCAGACATACATCATGTCGTGGAATTACCACGTCAGATGTCCTCATGAAAGGACTTAGTCGTGGAGCCATTGCAACGGGTTAGCTGGAAGGGGTTAAACTGGACCAGGGACATGGGAGTTTTATACTAGTTCGGCCCCTTCGATGAAGGTAAAAGCCCACGTCTAGTTGTGATGGGATTGATTGGATTTCGATAACCAGGGAGCAAATACGCTTGCCTGAGTCTCGAGTTGTTGTTCCTTGTCCCTGAACTGCCGCCGGGTCGTCCCTTTATATACATAGGTTGATGCCCGACCGGTCTACAAAGCCCCGAGGCCGACTCATACAAAGTGTTCGGCTCGGTCTCTCCTTTCCTAACTTACATTACAAGTTACATAGTCATGGCGGTTTACCACTATGGGCCCTAATCCGCCTTTGGGCTCCGGGCCTCTAAGCTTCATTAGTAAAGCGCCATCTTCTGGATCTTCATGGGCTTCAACATTGGCGGGTTTACACTCAGTAGTTATATCCCCAACATTAGGCCCCAAATTGGTTTGAACCTGTTCATGTCAACCTTCAACACTCAAAGAAATCTTGTAAACATCTCCTTATATTCTCGTAAACCGCCATGTTCACTTCCTGTAAACTTTATTAAACCGTCGTGACATCATCCTATGGACACAGCAACGGCCCATCATGACATCATCTCTGCATAAAAAAGATTAAAAAGATTCCCCTCATTTAATGATATCCCGAAAATCGAGGCGACAGGAGCGCCATCTCTGCCGCTTCAGGCTCCTCGATTCTTGCACCTGCCCTTTATCCTTTTCTCCTTATAAATAAAACCCGAGGGTCCTTTTCTTTCTTCCCCTCCCGTGCCTTCTTCTTCCTCGCAACACCCAAGCTCTGAAGCTCCGCCGCCGCCCTCGACCCTTGAGAACTGCATCGACGAAGGCCGCTGCATCAACCTGAAACGGACCAGAGTTCGCCGCATCCCTCTGCAGTAGATCTGCACTAGTAGGTTTCCTCTTTCCTGCATCTTTAGATCTATGCTAGGGTTCACGAGTTCGTCTATACAGTTCTTCATTTTCCTTCTCAATTCTTCGTTTTTCCTTCTGTCGTGGTTGCTTTGATCCAATAGTAGCGCAAATCTCGTGCGGTAGTTACTCTGCATCCATTTTTAGTACTAGTAGATCTTCCCTTTCTTTTGTAGAGCGCACGACCTTCTCTGTTCTTGCTTAATGCCATTATAAGTCGCAGTAATTTTTCTTTACTGAAGCATAGTAGATCCAAATAAATTTCGTCCTTGTGTGGAACCTGTTTCTGCCAACACTTAGCAAATTTTCATTCCTGTCTCCTCCACCTAAGGGCAGTTTAAACTTTTAGCAGTTGGTAATCTGCCACCTATCATTAGCCCTCACTTTAAACCGCCAGTTTGATCTGAATAGCAGCTTCCGGTTTATCTCACACATATGCCTTGACCAAATTTTCTGGTTTAACACCAACTAATACTTCTTGAACCGTCAATCGTAAACCGGCCTTCATTTTACCTTTACAGTTTACTGTTCAAGATGACCAAGCAATTCGCCGCTTGCAACTGGGTTCCGTCCCGAATCACAGAAACGCAGATCAATGGATATGTAGTGATGGGCACTTTAGCATGAAAAAATGCCCTTCACTGGTGAGTTCCTGGCCCTGAGTGCCCTCCTGAGCCTCAGGATGGCGAAGTTATTGTTTTTATGCAGCACTTAGACCGGGGCTTCAGCCCTCCTGGATCAAAAAAATTCTGGGATGTCCTTGCGAGCTTTCAACTCCATCCGCAAGACATTGGCCCAAATTCTGTATCAAATATATGCAACTTTCAAGTATTTTGTGAAGTTTACCTTCAAGAGGAACCATCTGTCGCGCTGTTCTGGGACTTCTTCCACTTAAACCGCCGAACCGAGTTTTCTGATGGCCCTAACACAGAACTTTGCGGGGTATCAATCCAGAAGAGGAAGGAGGTTGATTTCCCACATGCATCATACCACAGTCATCCCAAAGACTGGAATCAAACTTGGTTCTACTGTCAAAACACTGCCCCTGCTGAAGAGAATCCCTTGCCGGGTTACCGCCCTCATCGGCTTAGCAATGGCCACCCGTTACCTAAACGATTAGCTGCAAGAGAGAGGCAAACTTATGCCCCTCAACTCGCCAAGATCCAGGCTCTCATGGCCAATGGTTTAACTGGCGTTGATCTCGTTCGCTGCTGGGTTAAATGGCACATCCTGCCCTTAAGTCACCGCTCTGGATTAATGCATGAGTATACCGGCAACTCCAATGATCCTCAACGGTTTACTAAGATAGAGGTGACCGATGACGAAGTCACCGAATCAGTAAAGAAGATGTTAGACGAACCCATCGCCATATGCAGTCAAACCGGGCTGGCTCCTTTTTACGCCGCCAACAAACCGCCAGCAGTAAGTCCTTTAACCTTGTATTTTCTTGATCCACCTCCGCTTTAACATTGTTCTAATAATCCTTTGTTTAACTTTCCAGGCCAACAGCTCCTTTTGGAAAAATAAGGCTTCAAAGAAACCGGCAAGAGCTCCTCGTGCCAAGAGTAAAGCTGTCAAGAAATCAACCAAGAAGAAAATCGGCGAAGCTGCTGATCCACCCGAAGATGCTGAAGATTCGGATCAAGAGGTAGAACTTGACTCCCTTGGCTCCTTTTTCATACATCTTATTAACAACGACTATCATCAGGATGCTTCGGAGGTCAGCCGTGCGGACCATGTTGAGGTAATCTCTCTCTCCTCCGGTTCAGATCTTGTGCCGGTTCAAAGATTTCGCCATGCAGTTCGGAAAGTGAAACGCTCTCACCCTCTTGCTTATTTGGATCCAAAATTTTCTTTAAAGAAACAACAACCTGAAGGGCGCCACACAACCCGACACAGTGGCCAGCAAGTCACTTCTTCCGGTTTACCGGATACTCCACCCCCGAAGCGTCGTCCAGAGGTTATTTGTTCTCCCGAAAAACGTTATCCTTTGAAGGGTTTCTTCCGATACCCACTTAATCCGTCTGATCCGAATTACCAGGCATCTTCTAACTCGTCTGGCGGTTCATCAACCACACAACTGCCTCCCCTCAAGACCGTCGCTGGGTAAGTATATTATTTTTCGATCTATTTCTTCTTGTGTCGGTTTATAATACAGATCTTTATTTTGATGTTGCAGTGCTAAGGCTCAATTGAGCAAGAAAGCCAAGACCAGCGGTCCCTCTGAAGATGTTCAACTGGAGATGACCCCAGATAATGCTGGTGAAGATCCTGATAATGTCATGGATGAGTCCGCTCCACAAGATCCAGCTGCTGATGCCAATCCGCCGGAGGTTGTTCCGGAAACACATGTTGACACATCAAGTCCCCATGCCCCACCTCCAAGTCCAATTGCTGATCCGCTGGGTTCAGCTGCTAATCCGCCAAGTTCTTCTGCCAATCCGCCAAGCCCTGCTATCAAACCGCCAAGCCCAGCCAAAGACAAAGTCAATCCACCAAGCCCAGCCAAGGATGATGATGACGTTGTTGTGACTGGTACTTCTTATACCGCCCTGGGCAATCCAGTTGCTTTATCAAAGCACACTGCCAAGGACGAATTTGCTGCTATGAGCAACGGGAAGGGGAAGACCGACTTGTCAGACTATGTTAACCATTCTGCTCAGGATCTTCATTCTGGATTCCTGAACCGGCTTTACACCAGCCGAGATTATGAGGCCGGTTTGGTGAATCTGATCAAGATCATGGTATGAGGTAATCTACCAAACACCATCTTATTTCTGCACATTCACTGTATTGTAGCCCCCAAGTGTCGTTTTATCTCTTAAAGGTAAACCGAGTCTTTAAAGATAAAGAACACTTTGACCTTGTAGCCCCCAAGGGCCGGTTTGTCTTGTGAAAACAAACCGGGACTTTTATATTCCATACCGTACCTTGTTGCTTTCCTTGTGTAATTTTTGGATCAAACACACATTAGCCCCCAAGTGCCAAGATTAAAACTTCTATTGATCCTTGGGACTTTAAACGATTAGTAGTAAAGAAGAAATCCGCATTAGCCCCCAAGTGCCAAGTGTATAACTAGTTATATGCTTGGGACTTTGACAATATTTACATGCTCCTCCTCTGTCTGTAACAGGCGGATATAAATCGCCAAGGCACTCAAATTGCCGATCTTCAAGAAAATATCAAGACCCAACAAGCAGAAACATCCAAGGCAAAAGATGAGCTTAAAACCGCTTTGGCCGCGATGGAGCAACTCAAAGAAGGGTTCCAGACAGAGCGTGCCAACTGGGAGACGGAGAAAAATGCATTGTTGAAGCGGGCGGAAGACGCCGAATCAACTCTTAAACCGGTGGCGGAAGAGCTAACTGGGTTGAAGCGCCAAGTGAATGCAATGACTTCTGCAGTATTTGGTAAGTAGTTTTGCCAAGACTTCTTGAATAACCATGTTTGTAATTTACCGGTTTAACATGAAATTCTTAAACCGTTGTAGGTGGCCGCATTGCTCATCCGGGTTCTGATATGCGGATGAAGCTGAAGGCAGCATACACTCTAATTGAACAATTATATACCGGTGCCCAACGGGTTATCTGTGCAGCTTGATACAACAATCCGGCCCCTACTTTGATCAAGGATACTCTAGCAAAGTTATCTGTCACGCTGGCGCAGATAGAAGAGATGAATCGATCTGCTGCCAAGGCCGGCGCTTTGTTGGCACTTACCCGAGCCAAACCATGGATAGCTGACCTTGATCCGGTGGATATTGCCAAGGGCTTCCCCAGTGAACAAGAGAATGGGGCAGAGTTTGACAACGAAGCCCTCAAAACTGTAACAAGGGAGATGCACCCTCTGGCGAGTCAACTGGTAGAAGAAGCTAATTTGACGGTTCACTGGTCTTTCTACGATGCCAACAACAAATGGGTTGACACTGTCATACCGGAAGTGCAAAATCTTATTCCGCCAATTCGTAAGCACACTTACGCCCTTGATATTGATCCGGCTGAACTTATAAGTGAAGAGGATGTCTTTCAGGCTTTAATCTGGATTGACTGGACCACCACTGACTTCCAGCTACTGGATGAAGAAGAGGAGGCTGAACCAATGCCAGATGATCCATCGACATCACGTCAACATGGTGATGAATCCTGATCCGACAATCTGATTGATGTGTCATGAACTTTGATATGTGGAAAGAACAAGTCCACATTTTGGGCCTTGAAGTGCCTTGTAATAGGCTAGTTAAAATACTGTGATCTGCTGCCATCGTGCACTGTGATATACTTTGCTTGATCCGCCATGCCGATTCCAATGCTGGCTTATATATCTTTATAATATTTATGCAATCCCTGTGTCTGCATGTAAAAGAGCTGTCCTGGCGGTTTAATGCTGGACGGGTCATAGTGCCCAAGATAAAGCCTGGTTAATAACCAATGCGGAAGAAATATGAAATAACTCATACCTGTGATATGGAATCACTTAATAAGGGTAGAAACCCACATTTTTGAGCTTCAAAAACCCTTATCCTATTATGATAGGATGAATAAGTCATGTCGGGTGATAATGAACACCAGATGATCATACTGGCGACATATAGTCAAGGCCAGACCGGGTTAACAAACACCGGTTTGATGAGATGGTCTGACAACTTATAGCTGAAAGCCAAGCCGGGTTAACAAACACCGGGTTAACAATATGACTGAAAAGTCACACGGGGTCAAAGAACACCGGTTTAAGACAAATTCAAAAAGGTGAAAAACTTAGCAAGAAAAGCAAAGAAGAAACCATGTAGTCAAGGCTTTTCAAGGGCTGCCAGGCCCAAATTCGAGGCTTTTCATGGGCTGCCAGGCCACTGAGTTAAACAATTTTGCAAATCCTTTTAAGATGGGCCTCCAACTAACCAGTCGTCGTTTTAACTTTGACAAATTCAGGGTCTTTATAAGATTGACTTGTCAAACGTTCGGCGGGTCGTGCCAGGATTACCTGGATAGGAGTGGCTTACTTGATGAAGGCACGTTAACCCGGGGTTTTAGGTGAATACACCAGGCTTCCAAGCCATGGGTCAATACCCAATTACAAGGGTCCCTTCAAGCTCTTTGTGGCTTTTGCACAAAAGAGCCCACAAGTAACTTTGTGAGCCGTGCTTAATGGATGCCTATGTTTGAGCTGTGCATAACATCCAGACTCTCTTTGGCCCCTTGGGTGTGAAGCTCCCAAGCTATGTTGTGGCGTGATAGCCGGTTCAATGGATAAGGTGAGTCATTGCTTTGAGAGCAGAAGCTCCCTTGTAACTAAGAAATATTGGAAGAATGGCAGATGCCCTACTTGTAGCAAGGATGCCGGTTTATTATATTGATCATAATATATACATTGTCATAATATGTACATAAGGAAAGCCTATGGCTCAGGTGTAATAAGGCCGAAGGATTGCTATGTTCCACGGCCGCCGGGTCTCCTCCTCAGAACTGCGTGAGTCTTCTCAAACGTCAATGAGGTAGTAAGATCCATTGTGCAGATTTTTGCTGACCACAAAGGGTCCTTCCCAAGGTGGGGATAACTTGTGCACATCGATCTGATCTTGGATGAGCCGAAGCACTAAGTCGCCTTCTTGAAAGGTTCGTGTTTTAACCCGGCGGCTGTGATAACGCCGCAGGTCTTGTTGATAAACCACCGACCGAGCCAAAGCCATGTCCCGTTTCTCATCTAACAGGTCCAACGCCTCTTGACGTGCTTGCTCATTGTCCGCTTCAACATAATTGGCAACCCGGGGCGAGTCAAGACGAATATCACTTGGGAGGACAGCCTCAGCCCCGTAAACCATGAAGAAAGGTGTATAACCCGTGGATCGGTTTGGGGTGGTGTTTATACTCCATAACACAGATGGTAACTCTTCCACCCAACAACCCGGCGTCCGCTTCAAGGGAACCATAAGCCTGGGCTTAATACCCTTCAAGATCTCTTGATTCGCCCTTTCAGCTTGACCATTGGACTGGGGATGAGCCACGGATGCTACATCAAGCCGGATGTGCTCTCGTTGGCAGAACTCCTCCATCTCACCTTTACAAAGGTTTGTGCCATTATCTGTGATGATGCTGTGTGGAAACCCAAAACGGAAAATGATCTTTATGAGAAATTGAACCGCCGTGGCTGCATCACACTTGCTGACAGGCTCCGCTTCAACCCATTTAGTGAACTTGCCAACCGCCACCAACAGGTGGGTCTTCTTATCCTGGGAGCGCTTAAAAGGTCCCACCATATCAAGACCCCAAGTGGCAAATGGCCAAGTGATAGGAATCATCCGTAGCTCCTGAGCCGGAACATGAGCTCGATGTGAAAATTTCTGACAAGCATCACACCGCTTTACCAGATCCTCCGCATCAACATCAGCTGTCAACCAATAGAACCCATGACGAAAAGCTTTCGCCACCGGGGATTTTGAACCGGCGTGTTGACCACAATCCCCTTCATGGATTTCACGTAGAATCTCTTGTCCTTCTTCAGGGGAAATACATCATTGAAAAATGCTTGAAACACTGCAACGGTGTAACTCGCCATTGTGAATAACCATGGACTTGGACCACCGGATTATCTGTCGAGCGAAAACCTCATCATCTGGTAACTTGCCCCGGTTTAAATAAGCCAAATATGGAACCGTCCAATCCGAAGTAGTGTGTAAAGAAGCCACCAATTGGGCCTCCGGATCAGGAACAGCTAAATCCTCCTCTGTAGGCAACTTAACAGACGGGTTATGCAAGATATCTAAAAAGGTATTGGGTGGTACCGGTTTACGCTAAGATCCCAGCCGGCTTAAAGCATCTATTGCCTCGTTTTTGCGCCAGTCAATGTGCTCCACCTGATAACCCTTAAAATGACCTGCCACAATATCCACCTCCCGTCTGTAAGCCGCCATTAGTGGGTCCTTAGAATCCCAAGTACCAGAAACTTGATGAGCCACCAGATCAGAGTCGCCAAAACAGCGAACCCGGCTTAAGTTCATCTCCTTAGCCACTCGGAGACCGTGGAGTAAGGCCTCGTACTTAGCTGCATTGTTGATGTCTACTACACAACCTTTTTCTTGTAGACGTTGTTGGGCCTGCAAGTGCACAGGTTTGTAGGACAGTAGCAAATTTCCCTCAAGTGGATGACCTAAGGTTTATCAATCCTTAGGAGGCATAGCATGAAGATAGTCTCTCTCAAACAACCCTGCAACCAAATAACAAAAAGTCTCTTATGTCCCCAACACACCCAATACAATGGTAAATTGTATAGGTGCACTAGTTCGGCGAAGAGATGGTGATACAAGTGCAAAATAGATAGTAGATATAGGTTTTTGTAATCTGAAATAATAAAAACAGCAAGGTAACAAGTGGTAAAAGTGAGCGTAAACGGTATTGCAATGATAGGAAACAAGGCCTAGGGTTCATACTTTCGCTAGTGTAAGTTCTCTCAACAATAATAACATAGATAGAACATCTGACAAGCCCTCAACATGCAACAAAGCGTCACTCCAAAGCCACTAATAGCGGAGAACAAACGTAGAGATTATGGTCGGGTACGAAACCACCACAAAGCTATTCTTTCGGATCGATCTATAAAAGAGTTCGTACTAGAATAACACCTTAAGATACAAATCAACCAAAACCCTAATGTCACCTAGATACTCCATTGTCACCTCAAGTATCCGTGGGCATGATTATACGATATGCATCACACAATCTCAGATTCATCCAACCAACATAAAAGTACTTCAAAGAGTGCCCCAAAGTTTCTACCGAAGAGTCAAGAACGTGTGCGAACCCCTATGCATAGGTTCCCAAGTGTAACGAAACCCGCAAGTTGATCACCAAAACATACATCAAGTGGATCAATATAATAACCCATTGTCACCACGGTTATCCCACGCAAGACATACATTAAGTGTTCATAAAAGACTCAAACCAATAAGATAACTTCAAAAGGGGAAACTCAATTCATCACAAAAGAGTAGAGGGGGAGTGAGGGAGTCCTGGACTAGGGGGTGTCCGGACAGCCGGACTATCATCGTCCGCCGGACTCCAAGACTACGAAGATACAAGATTGAAGACTCCGTCCCATGTCCGGATGGGACTTTCCTTGGCGTGGAAGGCAAGCTTGGCAATACGGATATGTAGATCTCCTACCATTGTAACCGACTCTGTGTAACCCTAGCCTTCTCCGGTGTCTATATAAACCGGAGGGCTTTAGTCCGTAGGACACAACATACATTACAACAATCATATCATAGGCTAGCTTTAGGGTTTATCCTCCTTGATCTCGTGGTAGATCCACTCTTGTACTACCCATATCATCAATATTAATCAAGCAGGACGTAGGGTTTTACCTCCATCAAGAGGGCCCAACACAGGTAAAACATCGTGTCCCTTGTCTCCTGTTACCATCTGCCTAGACGCACAGTTCGGGACCCCCTACCCGAGATCCGCCGGTTTTGACACCGACATTGGTGCTTTCATTGAGAGTTCCTCTTTGTCGTCACTGATAGGCTCGATGGCATCTTCAATCAACGACGCTGTCTAGGATGAGATTTTTCTCCCCGGACAGATCTTCGTATTCGGCGGCTTCGCACTGCGGGCTAATTCACTTGGCCATCTGGAGCAGATCGAAACCTACGCCCCTGGCCATCAGGTCGGATTCGGAAGCCTAAACTTCACGGCCAACGCCCGCGGGGACTTGATCTTCGACGGGCTCGAGCCATAGCCAAGCGTGCCGCACTGTCACGATGGGCATGATCTAGCTCTGCCGCCGAACAGTGCCTTGGTGGCCGCACAAGAATCCGCTCCGGCCCCTGGTCCGGAGCCGGTCGCCCAGATCAAGGACCGGTGGTTGGACACCGCCTCAGGGGCTGCAACTTCTATGGCGATAGAGCCGAACACTAACCTTGTCCCTCGCAAAGCTCGTGATTCCGAGGTGCCAAACTCCTTGCCGGCCTCCGGACCTCCCGCGCCCCTGCCAATCAAATCTGATTGGGCGCCGGTTATGGAATTCACTGCCGCGGACATCTTCCAACACTCGCCCTTTGGCGACATCCTAAATTCACTAAAGCATCTCTCGCTATCACGGAGAGTCTGGCGGATTATGGCGGGATGGTTGGGATACGGACGATGAAGAAATTCAGAGCCCACCCACCACCCACTTTGTAGCCACTGTCGACGATCTAACCGACATGCTGGACTATGACTCCGAGGACATCGATGGTATGGACGACGATGCCGGAGATGAACAAGAACCAGCGCCTACAGGGCACTGGAAGACCACCTCGTCATACGACGTATATATGGTGGATACCCCAAAAGGAAGCGATAAAGAGGACCAACGGGCCACGGCAGAAGATAACCCCACCGACAAACAACCAAAACAGCGGCGCAGACGCCGCCCTAAGTCCCGCCTCGACAACAACAGCGCTCCTAATGACCCAGCAATATAGCAGGGCAAACAAGTGGACGAGGAACATGCAGACAAGCAACCGTCCGAACAGGACGAGTCAAATAATCAGTCCAGGCCCGGCGAAAACAACAGTCCAGACGACCTCACGCCGGACACACCGCCGGAGAATAAAAACCTTCGGAAAAGACTCGTCACCACCGCAAGAAGCTTGAAAAAGGAAAAACGGAAGCTCAAAACAGCGGAAGATACACTCATAATGAGGTGGAGCAAAGTGCTCAAAACTGCAGACAAATACGGCAATGGCCGTCAATCAAAAAGCCACCTGAAGCGCAAGCTGCTGCCAGAATTTGACGAGGAGGCCATAGAGCCCCCACAGTCAAAAAACAAAGAGGCTGCCTGGTTGGATAGACGGCCAGATGATAGGCCAAAATCAGAAAGCGGCGCCGCACATAAGCCGACTAATGACCCTGGAAAGACAGATGGCCCAGCCAGGTCCATTTACGGGCCAAAGAATAGGGCCCCAGGAAGCAATGCAACATGCCAAGTGTCCGAAGACATCGGTGCACCCAAATACAGGGGCGCCGCACACCCACTATGTTTCACCAACGAGGTGCTGGATCACGAATTCCCAGCAGGGTTTAAACCCATAAACATAGAGGCCTACGACGGAACAACAGACCCTGGAGTCTGGATAGAAGATTATATACTACATATACACATGGCCAGAGGAGATAATCTCCACGCCATAAAATACCTACCCCTCAAGCTCAAAGGGCTAGCCCGTCATTGGCTCAAAAGCCTCCCAGAAAACACTGTTGGAAGTTGGGAAGAGCTCGAGGACGCGTTTAGAGCAAAATTTCAAGGAACTTATGTCCGCCCTCCGGATGTAGATGATCTAAGTCATATAACTCAACAGCCCGAGAGTCGGTAGCAAAATTCAGAACAGGTTCCTCACCAAAAAGAACCAAATAGTCGACTGTCCGGACGCCAAAGCCTTAACAGCTTTTAAACACAACGTCCGAGACGAATGGCTTGCCAGACACCTCGGCCAAGAGAAGCCGAGGACAATGTCCGCGCTAACAAGCCTCATGACCCGCTTTTGTGCGGGAGAGGATAGCTGGCTGGCAAGATGCAGCACCAGCGACCCAAGTACATCCGAGATTAGAGATGGAAACGGAAAATCACGGCGCAGAAAAGAGCAGCGCCGGAATAAAGAGAAAAGCCCGAAGAGCACGGCAGTCAACGCCGGATTCAAAAGCTCGCGGCCAAACAACAAAACACCACCCCTTAAGGATAACAGCGATGAGCTATCCAACTTAAACAAGATTTTGGGTCGGATATGTCAAATCCACAGTACCCCCGGAAGGCCTGCAAACCACACCCACCGAGATTGTAGGGTTTTCAAATAGTCCGGCCGACTAAACGCCGAACACAAGGGGCTCGACGCATCAAGAGAAGATGATGATAAACCCCACCAGCAGAGCACCGGAAAACAAAAGACTTTCCCACAAGAGGTCAAAGCAGTAAACTCACTTCATGTGATAATACGGCAAAACAGTGCGGCACCCGTTGAAATGGGTCTCGCACGGTCCAACCCAGCGGAACATAGAGATTGGACATCAAAACCAATCACTTTCGACCACTTGGATTATTCCAGAAGCATTCGAAACGCAGGATGGACTGCCCTGATATTGGATCCTATAATCGACGGAGTGTAATTTACACAAGTCCTGATGGACGGAGGCAGTGACCTAAACCTGCTGTATCCAAACACAATCCGCATGTTGGGGATAGACCTTACTAAAATTCGACACAGCCGCACTTCCTTCAAAGGAGTGACGCCAGGCCCTTACGCCAAGTGCACAGGCTCCTTATTACTAGAAGTTGTGTTGGATCACGAACAACTTTCGACGCGAAAAACTAATCTTTCATATCGTCCCATTTAAAAGTAGCTATCAAGAACTCTTGGGACGAGAAGCTTTTGTCCGCTTCAACGCCATACCACATTACGCGTCTCTTACACTTAAGATGCCGGTCCACGTGGCATCATTTCAATCTTGGTCATTTAAAGACCCGGACACGGTTAAACGAGTCCGGCATAAATAAGCTAGGGGCTCCCTAGCCGCACACCCTTCACAAGGGCTGTGCGCTAAGCAACAATGAGCTCATCTGAGACTCCGCTTTACTTATTCATATTTCTTCTTTCGTATATATTTTTTCCATACGAGTTCCTTTCAAACTAAGTTCCTCTCTTTTTACAGATGAACAACGTGCACACCGTCCGAGATAACGGCTGCGCGGAGACACGGCGCAGACGTGTAGTAGGGACCCGTCGCGAGATTCTTTTGATTAAGACCTGCATAAACCTTTTTTGTCTCTTGTTGTTATAATCCCTTGGTTTCTTATTATAACCAAAGCGGAGCCTGACGTTTTGGCATCGGCCGCGTCAGAGGACCATGCCCGTACCTGGACACTAGGGGCTTAGGGCATTGTTCTGCCCATTATTACAAAGACCGAACACCTTAGGGTGAGTTCGGCGTCTCGAGTTAGGCCTTATATGCATCAGCTCCGAATCATGTCTTTGGTCAAATGTTGGGTTTGCCCGGCTCCTGTGTTTTGCTGCCTTCGTTACGTATCATCGGCTAACGGCACCGAGAACTCTGCGATTGTGCCCCGATTCGGTTTGGCGAGCACCTCAATAGAAAAGCGGCTGATCATCATGATACTGCGAGAGACTGGTCAACCACTCGATCGACTACTGGAATGTTTAGAATTCCCCGCTTTGACGAAGGACCGTTTCCCGGTCAGGCACACACGCGCCCCGAATTCGGAGAAGCGCGGTGCCCCAAGGGGCTATATCGTAGCCCCACCCTCGAACTCCAATGGCTAAGTGAAAGTGATAAAGCATCATAGTCCGGATTGCCTCGTTTGCTATGCTACCACCTCCTTAATAGGACCGAGACGTCGGATTAAGTGTGAAAACGTGCTATTTTTATGAACACCCCGCACCTTGTGCGTGGGGCTGAAGTCAAGATCGCAATCTTCGGGTTATACAAGCGTATATATAAGCGGCCGCATAGGAGATATTTTAATACTTGGAACGCACAAGTATAAAAAGCGGTTACTGACATAATCATTGTTTTACAAGATAAAGCGTTCATTTGAGCGTGACATTTTTCGAGCATCGCGACTCTATTACACGAGCGCCACGCATAACTTCCCCAAAATAGTGCTCGGCGGGTAACCGCTTTCGTTCAAACCCTGGGCTGCAATAGCGGTGGCATCCATCTCGTCCAATGTGTCTTCACACGGGCAAGGGCCATCCGCGCACCTTCTATGCAGTCGACCGCTTCATCTCCTTGATATGCGGCACCGCTCCAAGAAATTACTGCAATAAGCGAAATAGCTCGTCGCCTTGGGCCTCTCGGCGGACGCGAGCCACGATATCGATCATGGCAAGTCCGGACAACCTGTTCAGCTCAGCCCGTTCGCCAACCGAGCGGTCAGCGAAAGTGAGCGGTCCGGACTATGGAATTGAGACCAAAATAGCTCTTCCGTCTTGTGATCCTTCCGGCTCCGGGTGCACTGCGGCATCAACCGCACTTGCCGCTAAGTCCATATATGGATCCTCCGGACCCCACAACTGGCCAAGTTGGGTATACTTTGGATCCGTAAACAGGCGACGCAGCGAAAAGGCCTGCCACCACAATATCTCCTACTGGCGCAGCTCCTCCTTCATAGCGCGCATTGCAGAACGGGCATCCTTGGCCTCGGCGGTGGCCTTCCCCAGGTCTTCCCGCTCCGATAGGCGCTCCTTTTCAAGAGCCTCATTGCGGTCGGCAGCATCCTTCAATTTCACGGCCAATTCGGCCATCTTTTCCCTGCTTAGGCAGTGTGCAGCCTTTTTGGCTTTCAACTCCTCGGCCGCCCTCGAGGCAGCCGCATCACTCCTTCGGGCTTGCTCCTTAGCTTGAGCAAGCTCGGCCCGAAGGCTCTCCACAGCAGCAGCACCGTCTGTATCACAGCATATATATTGTCAGAAGCGGGCTTTGACTCCCTTAAATAAGTGACTGCGGAGAATTCATTTACCTTGCGACTTGTCAAGTCGCCGGTTGACAAGCGCGATGTCCGCATCCGCCACATCGAGTTGCCGCATTAACTCGACAACTCCACTAGTCCGGCTAGCCCCCGGACTATCTGCCACATGCATAGGAACGGCGACATTCATTACCTGCGATTTTGATCCTCGGCACGCTGTCGCTTCCGACAACCTACCGAGTCTCAGGGGCTACTATCTATACAAGGCGCACTTCTATGTGCCAAACTGTCAAAAAGGTGCGTCGTTCTTGCGTACCTCAAATCCCGCCAGCAAACTCCTGACGGCATTATGCAATCTGCTTTCGGCGGACGAAATCCTTCCAATCATCATACTCATCAAAGCACGGTGATCTTCTGAGATGGACGCCCTCTCAAGCAGATTCTTCAGCTCCCCCGGCCGGACACTAGTTGGTGCCGAAGTCTCCGGCCCCACCGGACTCTGGGATACCCTCGTGATGATACTTCAGGCTCGTCTGCCCTATCCGACAGCGCAGCAGACGGAGGCGTTTCGCTCTCCATCATCTCCGGACGAAGATCCCCCGAAGACGAACTCATCTGAGAAGGCCGCAGATCCGAACTGTAAGGTAAAAATTTCGGTCATCCATAGAAGCACAAATAGGGTATTTTCTTATTAATGAACCCCTTTTTCCTACTCACGGCTCATTGGAGGGCTGATCCTTTAGAGACGATTATGCGTCCGGGCTTTCCCGGACGCAGGACCTCCTAAAGATTTCTTCCCCGCTTAGGGCTTTGGCCTCCGGGTCTTGGAGGCAGTCCTCTTCTCCCCGGAAGGAGGGATTTTCGATCCCCCCTCTTGAGCGCCCCACAGGGTGAGGTGATAGCTCTTCTATTTTCCCCATCGCCCCTTCTCTGGCGCGACCTCCAACATTCTGACCAGCACGGGCTCCGGTGCGGTCTCTGGGAGGGGGGCCGGACACCTTATCAGCTTCGATCGCGCTACCCACTCCTGATGAAGAATAATGGGTTAGAAGGCGAATTTCAGAAAAGCAAACAAACAGAACGTCCGGACTCTGAGCTACTTACCTATGTATCCGGGCGATTGCAGCTTAGGCCTGCGTCCTCGGTCAATTCCGGACACGCCACCTGCGGTCCGAAGAACAACTTGTACATCTCCACGGGCGTCATACCCATGAAGTGTTGGAGAGTTCGTGGTCCCTCCGGATTGAACTCCCATAGCTGGAGAGGACGGCGTTTGCAGGGCAGAAGACGCCTGATTAGCATGACCTACAACACCACAACCAGATTGATCTCCCTCGCTTGGAGGTCTCGAATCCGGCCCTGCAGTAAAGGCACGTCTTCGGACGGCCCCCAATTGAGCCCTTGGTTGACCCACGACATCAATCGGCGTGGAGGTCCCGGGCGGAATGAAGGCGGCGGCTTTTGCTTGCTGCCCTTCGGAGCGGTGATATAGAACCACTCCTGCTGCCACAAGCTGAGCTCCTCTTGGAAGGAGCCCTCGGGCAACGGGGCATCGGCCCTCCTGCTTATGGCCGCCCGCCACACTCCGCTTGACGCCCCCCGATCATCTTCGGCTCCACATTGAAGGTCTTCAGCCACAGGCCGAAGTGGGGGGTGACGCGGAGGAAGACTTCACAAATAATGATGAATGCGGAAATATGGAGGATGGACTCCGGAGCCAAGTCATGAAAATACAGCCCGTAGTAGAACATGAGCCCTCTCACCAAGGGGTCCGTCAAGAAGCCTAAACCCCGACGGAGGTGGGATACAAAGACGACGTACTCACCGGGCTCGGGAGTGGGTACGGCCTGCCCTTGGGCGGGCAACCTGTGCGAAATCTCGTAGGACAGGTACTTGGCCTCACGCAGCTTTAGCACGTCCTCCTCCTCTCCACCGGCCCTGAAGGTCGAAGCCGGACATTGTTGAAGATCCGAAGCGCTCGAATCTGGGGCTCTGGGTGTTGGAACTTGGAGCAAGGAGAGGATTCGATGGAAGATTGAAGAAAAGAAACGAGCCTTGGTCCCCTTATAAAGGGGGAAAAATACCAAGAGCCGTCTCCGTGACCGTTCGGGATTCACCTTCGATAGAGGACATGGCGACGGGCACGGTTGGGTTACCCATGCTCGTATTGATGAGAATCCCGAAATAAGGGGAGCACGATCTCTGCTTCGACAAGACGTGCCAAGGAAACTGCTTCGCTAAATGTGCTGAGGTGGTATAATAAAAAATGATTCAAGTAAAGGCTTGGTAGCGGTGTGATGTCATGCCACAAAATACGTCAGCAGATTGGACTTATGTGCATTTTATTCTCTCTACGGTGGAATGTGGAATTTATTTTGCAGAGCCGGACACTATCCTGGTGTTCATGATCTTCTCCAGATTATTCAAAGGAGGAACCCGCCTTGCAATGCCGAACATTATGCGCACCGGACTTATCGTCATTGAAGCTTGGTTCAGGGGCTACTGAGGGAGTCCTGGACTAGGGGGTGTCCGGACAGCCGGACTATCATCGTCCGCCGGACTCCAAGACTACGAAGATACAAGATTGAAGACTCCATCCCGTGTCCGGATGGGACTTTCCTTAGCGTGGAAGGCAAGCTTGGCAATACGGATATGTAGATCTCCTACCATTGTAACCGACTCTGTGTAACCCTAGCCTTCTCCGGTGTCTATATAAACCGGAGGGCTTTAGTCCGTAGGACACAACATACATTACAACAATCATACCATAGGCTAGCTTTAGGGTTTAGCCTCCTTGATCTCGTGGTAGATCCACTCTTGTACTACCCATATCATCAATATTAATCAAGCAGGACGTAGGGTTTTACCTCCATCAAGAGGGCCCAACACAGGTAAAACATCGTGTCCCTTGTCTCCTGTTACCATCCGCCTAGACGCACAGTTCGGGACCCCCTACCCGAGATCCGCGGGTTTTGACACCGACAGGGAGAAACATCATAAGATCCAACTACAATAGCAAAGCTCGGGATACATCAAGATCGTGCCATAGAGGAACACGAGAGAGAACACGAGAGAGAGAGATCAAACACATAGCTACTGGTACATACCCTCAGCCCGAGGGTGAACTACTCCCTCCTCGTCATGGATAGCGCCGGATGATGAAGATGGCCTCGGTGATGGGATCCCCCTCCGCGGTGTGCTTGGAACAGGTCCCGATTGGTTTTGGTGGCTACAGAGGCTTGCGGCGGCGGAACTCCCGATCTATCTTCATTACGGAAGTTTTAGTGTACGTAGGTATATATCGGTGCATGGAGAACGTCGGTGGAGCTCGGGGCCCCACGAGGCGGGGGCGCGCCCATGGGGAGGCGCGCCCCCACCCTCGTGAGCACCTCCGTATCTTCGACGTGGGGTCCAAGTCCATCGGTGGGTTTCCTTCCAAAATAACTTCTCCAGCTTGGTTTTGCTCGTTTGACTCCGTCGATATTCCTTTTCCTCGAAACACCGAATAGGCATAAAACAAAAATCTGGCTGGGCCTCTGGTTAATAGGTTTGTCCCAAAAATAATATAAAAGTGGATAATAAAGCCCAATATTGCCTAAAACAGTAGATAAAGTAGCATGGAGCAATCAAAAATTATAGATACGTTGGAACGTATCAAGCATCCCCAAGCTTAATTCCTGCTCGTCCTCGAGTAGGTAAATGATAAAAGAGAATTTTTTATGGGAGTGATACTTTGGCATAATTTCAATGTAAATCTTCTTAATTGTGATATGAATATTCAGATCAGAAAGATTCAAGACAAAAGTTCATATTGACACAAAAATAATAATACTTCAAGCATACTAATCAAAGCAATCATGTCTTCTCAAAATAACATGGCCAAAGAAAGTTCATCCCTACAAAATCATATAGTTAGGCTATGCTTTATTTTCGTCACACAAAGATGTTCCCAACTTCTATACCCCCGATGACAAGCCAAGCAATTGTTTCATACTCAAATAATCTCAAACTTTTTCAACCTTCACGCAATACATGAGCGCGAGCCATGGATATAGCACTATGGGTGGAATAGAATATGATGATGGGGATTGTGTGGAGAAGACAAAAAAGGAGAAAGCCTCACATCAACGAGGCTAATCAATGAGCTATGGAGATGCCCATTGATTTATGTTAATGCAAGGAGTAGGGATTGCCATGCAACGGATGCACTAGAGCTATGAATGCTCAACAAAAGAAAACTAGTGGGTGTGCATCCAACTTGCTTGTTCATGAAGACCTAGGGTATTTGAGGAAGCCCATCGTAGGAATATACAAGCCAAGTTCTATAATGAAAAATTCCCACTAGTATATGAAAGTGAAAAAATGAGAGACTCTTTATTATGAAGATCTTGGTGCTACTTTGAAGCACAATATATGAGACTCACTACATGAAGAACAAGGTGCTACTTTGAAGCACAAGTGTGGTAAAAGGATAGTAACATTGCCCCTTCTCTCTTTTTCTCTCATTTTTTTGGGCCTTCTTTTTTTTATTGGCCTTTCTCTCGCTCTCTCTTTTTTATTTCGTCTGGAGTCTCATCCCGACTTGTGGGGGAATCATAGTCTCCATCATCCTTTTCCTCACTAGGGCAATGCTCTAATAATGATGATCATCACACTTTTATTTTTCTTACAACTCAATATTACAACTCGACATCTATAACAAAGATATGACTCTATATGAATGCCTCCCGCGGTGTACCGGGATGGTGCAATGAATCAAGAGTGACATGTATGAAAAATAATGCATGGTGGCTTTCCACAAATACAATGTCAACTACAAGATCATGCAATGGCAATATGACAAAAGTAAAGTATGTTATGATGATGATGAACGGAACGGTGGAAAGTTGCATGGAAATATATCTCGGAATGGCTATGGAAATGCCATGATAGGTAGGTATGGTGGCTGTTTTGAGGAAGATATAAGGAGGTTTATGTGTGAAAGAGCGTATCATATCACGGGATTTGGATGCACCGGCGAAGTTTGCACCAACTCTCCATATGAGAAAGGGCAATGCACGGTACCGAAGAGGCTAGCAAAGGCGGAAAGGTAAGAGTGCGTATAATCCATGGACTCAACATTTGTCAAAAGAACTCATATACTTATTGCAAAAATTTAGAAGCCATCGAAATTCAAGTACTACGCACAATGCTCCTAGGGGGATAGATTGGTAGGAAAATACCATCGCTCGTCCCCGACCGCCACTCATAAGGATGCACAAGCCAGGTACACTTCATGCTTCAAATTTGTTACACAACTTTACCCATACGTGCATGCTACGGGACTTGCAAACTTCAACACAAGTATTTCTCAAATTCACAACTAATCAACTAGCACGACTTTGATATTATTACCTCCATATCCCAAAACAATTATTAAGCATTAAATTTATCTTAGTATTCAATTCACCCAAAAGAAAGTTTCACATATATCGAACACTAAGTATATTAACATTAAGCAAATTACCATGCTATTAATGACTCTCAAAATAATCTAAGTGAAGCATGAGAGATCAAGTTTCTTTAAAACAAATCCACCACTGTGCTATAAAAGATCTAAGTGAAGCAGTAGAGCAAAAATTATCACGCTCAAAAAGATATAAGTGAAGCACATAGAGTATTCTAACAAATTCCAATTCATGTATGGCCCTCTCTCATTAAAGAATTTCAGATCTTGATACTTCATTCAAACAGCAAGCAAATCTAAATAAAACTACATTGCAAGGATAGCACAACTCATGTGAAGAAGCAAAAACTTTGGCTCAACCGATACTAACCGATAGTTGTTGAAGAAGAAAGGTGGGATGCCTACCGGGGCATCCCCAAGATTAGATGCTTGAGACTTCTTGAAATATTATCTTGGGGTGCCTTGGGCATCCCCAAGCTTGAGCTTTTGTTTCTCCTTAATTCCTCTCATATCATAGTTTCTCTTTTTATCAGAAGCTTCATTCACAACAAACTCAACAAGAACTCATGAGATAGGTTAGTATAAACCAATGCAAAACCTTATCATATTCTACTGTAACAAATCACTTAAATTATTATTCAACATTGCATACTAAATGCCTCTGCATATTTAATACTCCTATCCTCAAATAGAATCATTAAGCAAGCAAACATATGCAAACAATGCAAACATAACAGCAATCTGTCAAAACAGTACAGTCTGTAAAGAATGCAAGAGTATCGATACTTCCCTGACTCCAAAAATTATGAACTAAATTTCCCACTGTAATAAATTTATCAGAGCTCAATATTCAAAAAGATTCAACGTTATACCATGCTCTGACTTTTCTAGGGAATTTTTGCAACAGCGGTAAACTTTCTGTTTTTCAAACAACAACATGTATATTAGCAAAATAAGCATGGCAAAGGCTATCCTTGACTTTTTTATTGAAACTAAAGATGCAAAACATTAATCTAATTAACAGCAAGAAAATACTAACAAGAGAAAATGACGCTCCAAGCAAAACACATATCATGTGGTGAATAAAAATATAGCTCCAAGTAAAGTTACCGATGAACGAAGACGAAAGAGGGGATGCCTTCCGGGGCATCCCAAAGCTTAGTTGCTTGGTTGTACTTGAATATTACCTTGGGGTGCCTTGGGAATCCCCAAGCTTAGGCTCTTTCCACTCCTTATTCCATTGTCCATCGAATCATTACCCAAAACTTGAAAACTTCAACCACACAAAACTCAAAACAAAACTCGTAAGCTCCATTAGTATAAGAAAATAAAACCACCACTTAGGTACTGTAAAGAACTCATTCTAAATTCATATTGGTGTAATATCTACTGTACTCCAACTTATCTATGGTTCATACCCTTCGATACTACTCATAGATTCATCAAAATAAGCAAACAACACATAGAAAACAGAATCTGTCAAAAACAGAACAGTCTGTAGTAATATGTATAAAACGTATACTTATGGAACACCAAAAATTATTAAATAAATTGCTGGACCTGCGTAATTTGTCTATTAATCATCTTCAGAAAGAATCAACCTAAAATCACTTTCCAGTAGAAAATGGCAGCTAATCTCGTGAGCGCTAAAGTTTCTGTTTTTCACAGCAAGATCATATAAACTTCACCCAAGTCTTCCCAAAGGTTCTACTTGGCACTTTATTGAAATGAAAGCTATAAAACATGATTACTACAGTAGCATAATCATGTGGACACACAAAAACATTAAGGGTACATATTGGGTTGTCTCCCAACAAGCGCTTTTCTTTAATGCCTTTTAGCTAGGCATGATGATGATAATGATGCTCACAAAAAAGATAAGAATTGAAACATAACGGGAGCATCATGAAGCATATGACTAGCACATTTAAGTCTAACCCACTTCCTATGCATAGGGATTTTGTGAGCAAACAACTTATGGGAACAATAATCAACTAGCATAGGATGGCACAACAAGCATAACTTCAAGATTTTAAGCACATAGAGAGGAAACTTGACATTATTGCAATTCCTACAAGCATATGTTCCTCTCTCATAATAATTTTCAGTAGCATCATGAATGAATTCAACAATATAACCAGCACCTAAAGCATTCTTTTCATGATCTACAAGCATAGAAAATTTTCTACTCTCCACATAAGCAAACTTTTTCTTTATAGCATACGTATCATCACAATAATCATCATAGATAGGAGGCATGCTTTCATCATAGTAAATTTGCTCATCAAAGCTTGGGGGACAAAAAATATCAGCTCTATCAAACATAGCTTCCCCAAGCTTGTGGCTTTGCATATCATTAGCATCATGGATATTCAATGAATTCATACTAACAAAATTGTAATCATTCTCATCAAATGAAAACATTCTATAGATTTCTTCTTCTAGTACTTGAGCACAATTATCCTTTCCATCATACTCACGAAAGATATTAAAAAGGTGAAGCGTTTGAGACAAACTTAACTCCATTTTTTTTGTAATTTTCTTTTATAAACTAGACTAGTGCTAAAACAAGAAACAAAAAGATACAATTGCAAGATCTAAAGATATACCTTCACTTACCTAGCCTCCCCGGAAACGGCGCCAGAAAAGAGCTTGATGTCTACTACACAACCTTCTTCTTGTAGACATTGTTGGGCCTGCAAGTGCACAGGTTTGTAGGACAGTAGCAAATTTCCCTCAAGTGGATGACCTAAGGTTTATCAATCTGTAGGAGGCGTAGGATGAAGATGGTTTCTCTCAAACAACCCTGCAACCAAATAACAAAAAGTCTCTTGTGTCCCCAACACACCCAATACAATGGTAAATTGTATAGGTGCACTAGTTCGGCGAAGAGATGGAGCTACAAGTGCAAAATAGATAGTAGATATAGGTTTTTGTAATCTGAAACAATAAAAACAGCAAGGTAACAAGTGGTAAAAGTGAGCGTAAACGGTATTGCAATGATAGGAAACAAGGCCTAGGGTTCATACTTTCGCTAGTGTAAGTTCTCTCAACAATAATAACATAGATAGAACATATGACAAGCCCTCAACATGCAAAAAAGAGTCACTCCAAAGCCACTAATAGCGGAGAACAAACGTAGAGATTATGGTCGGGTACGAAACCACCACAAAGCTATTCTTTCGGATCGATCTATAAAAGAGTTCGTACTAGAATAACACCTTAAGATACAAATCAACCAAAACCCTAATGTCACCTAGATACTCCATTGTCACCTCAAGTATCTGTGGGCATGATTATACCATATGCATCACACAATCTCGGATTCATCCTACCAACATAAAAGTACTTCAAAGAGTGCCCCAAAGTTTCTACCGGAGAGTCAAGAACGTCTGCCAACCCCTATGCATAGGTTCCCAAGTGTCACAAAACCTGCAAGTTGATCACCAAAACATACATCAAGTGGATCAATAGAATAACCCATTGTCACCATGGTTATCCCACGCAAGACATACATCAAGTGTTCATAAAAGACTCAATCCAATAAGATAACTTCAAAAGGGGAAACTCAATTCATCACAAGAGAGTAGAGGGGGAGAAACATCATAAGATCCAACTACAATAGCAAAGCTCGGGATACATCAAGATCGTGCCATAGAGGAACACGAGAGAGAACACGAGAGAGAGAGAGATCAAACACATAGCTACTGGTACATACCCTCAGCCCCGAGGGTGAACTACTCCCTCCTCGTCATGGATAGCGCCGGGATGATGAAGATGGCCTCCGGTGATGGGATCCCCCTCTGGCAGGGTGCCGGAACAGGGTCCCGATTGGTTTTTGGTGGCTATAGAGGCTTGCGGCGGCGGAACTCCCTATCTATGTTCTGTCCTGGAAGTTTTAGGGTACGTAGGTATATATGGGTGCAGGGAGAACGTCGGTGGAGCTACGGGGGCCCCACGAGGCAGGGGGCACGCCTCCCACCCTTGTGAGCACCTCCCGTATCTTCTGACATGGGGTCCAAGTCCATCAGGTGGGTTTCCTTCCAAAAATAACTTCTCCAGTTGATTTCGTTCCATTTTGACTCCGTCCGATATTCCTTTTCCTCGAAACAATGAAATAGGCATAAAACAGCAAATCTGGGCTTGGCCTCCGGTTAATAGGTTTGTCAATTGTTAGTATAAGGGATAATAAAGCCCAGTATTGCCTAAAACAGTAGATAAAGTAGCATGGAGCAATCAAAAATTATAGATACGTTGGAGACGTATCAATTGTTAGTATAAGGGAACATTAAGCGGAGAACATAACAAATTTTATCACCTCGAGGGGAAGTAAGAACAACTCCAGCCCCCGAGCCCTCCAATTGCCTGGATCCATCAAAGTGAATGGTCCAATATGTATTATTTCGTTTGTCCTCTGGTGCTTGTAACTCGGTCCAATCATTGATGAAGTCAACAAGTGCCTGTGACTTGATTGATGTTCGAGGCATATACATCAATCCGTGCGGGCCAAGCTCAGTTGCCCACTTTGCAACCCGGCCAATTGCCTCCCTGTTCTGAATTATATCGCCCAAAGGAGCTGAACTGACCACTGTAATGGGATGGCCTTGAAAGTACTGTTTGAGCTTCCGACTTGCCATAAAAACCCCATAAACCAGCTTCTGCCAATGCAGATATCGTTGCTTTGACTCGATAAGCACTTCACTGATGTAGTAAACCGGCTGTTGAACCGGGTATTCCTTACCAGCCTCCTTGCGCTCCACCACAATTGCCACGCTGACAGCACGGGCATTAGCAGCCACGTATAATAACAAGGGCTCGTTGTCAACTGGGGCAGCAAGAACCGGCGGTTCAACCAACTGCCGCTTTAAGTCCTCAAACGCCGCATCAGCTGCATCACTCCATACGAAATCGTCTGTCTTTTTCAACATCTGATATAAAGGAATCGCTTTCTCTCCCAAACGGCTGATAAACCGGCTTAGGGCGGCAATTCGACCCGCCAGACGCTGAACATCAATGATACACTTCGGTTTAGCCAAAGATGTAATCGCTTTGATTTTTCCGGATTAGCCTGAATGCCTCTGTTGGACACCAGAAAACCTAGGAGCTTGCCTGCCAGAACACCAAAAACACACTTGTCCGGATTAAGCATCATTTTGTAAACCCGAAGATTGTCAAACTTTTCCTTGAGGTCATCTATCAAGGTTTCCTTCTTCCTGGATTTTACCACAATGTCATCCACATAGGCATGAACATTACGCCCAATCTGCGTGTGAAGACAATTTTGCACACAACGCTGATAAGTAGTCTGGGCACTTTTGAGCCCAAAGGGCATAGAAACATAGCGGAAGGCTCCAAAGGGAGTGATGAAGGATGTCTTCTCCTGGTCCTTAACTGCCATCTTAATCTGATGATAACTTGAATAAGCATCCAAGAAACTCAGGCGCTCACAACCCGCCGTCGCATCAATGATCTGATTGATACACAGGAGAGCAAAAGGATCTACTGGACAAGCCTTGTTCAAATCTGTGTAGTCCACACACATGCGCCAAGTGTCATTTTTCTTATGTACGAGCACCGGATTAGCCAACCCAGCAGCCAACAGCCGGTTTACCTCTTCACCAATGGCCTTGCGTCTTTCCTCGTTAAACCGCCGAAGAATTTGCTTGACCGGTTTAATGGGATCAATATTGAGAGTGTTCTCAGCGAGTTCCCTCGGTACACCTGGCATGTCAGAAGGCTTCCATGCAAAAATGTCCCGGTTCTCACGGATGAACTCGATGAGCGTGCTTTCCTATTTCGGATCCAGATTGGTGCTGATGCTAAACTATTTGGATGAATCGCCAGGAACAAAGTCAACAAGTTTAGTCTCATCAGCCGGTTTGAACTTTAGGGTCGGGTCATGCTCAGTGGTGGGCTTTTTCAAAGGAGTCATGTCAGCTGGATCAACATTGTCCTTATAAAACTTCAGTTCCTCTGTAGCACAAACCGACTCAGCGTAAGCCACATCACCTTCCTCATAGTCCAAAGCAATCTTTCGACTTCCATGTATTGTTATAGTCCCCTTGTGACCCGGCATTTTGAGCTGTAAATAGATATAGCAGGGCCTCGCCATGAATTTTGCGTAAGCCGGCCGTCCAAACAGTGCGTGATACGGGCTCTGGATTTTTACCACTTCAAAGGTGAACTTCTCAGATCTGGAATCATGCTCGTCCCCAAACACAACCTCCAAAGAGATCTTGCCAACAGGGTATCCCGATTTACCTGGTACTACACCATGAAATACAATGTTGGACGGTGTAAGACTTTTGTCTGTCAACATCATGCGACAAAAAGTCTCATAGTACAAGATGTTGATACTGCTCCCTCCATCCATCAGGACTTTGGTAAACTTGTAACCTCCCACCTAAGGTGCTACCACCAAAGCTAGTTGACCTGGATTGTCAATCCGGGGTGGATGATCCTCTCTGCTCCACACAATGGGCTGCTCGGACCACCGTAGATAACGTGGCACTGCCGGTTCAATAGCATTAACTGCCCTTTTGTGAAGCTTCTGATCTCGCTTACACAGGCTAGTAGTGAACACATGATACTGCCCACCATTCAACTGCTTGGGGTGACTTTGATAACCTGATTGCTGCTGATTCCCTTGATTATTCTGTTGGCCATTACCACCTTGGTTATGTTGGTTGCCCTGATTATTCTGAAATCTAGAGCTTGAACCGCCGCCACCATGAAAACCTCGACCTGAACCTCCCGACGGACCCTGATCATACCGAAAAACATCGGAATTCTTGAACTCCTTCATGATATAACAACCTTTCCACAAATGTGTAGAAGGGGCCTCCTTGGTTCCATGCTTTGGGCAGGGCTGGTTCATCAAACGTTCCATGTTCATCCCTCCACCGCGTTGGGGTGGTTTACCTTTACGACGCTGCATATTGGTGTTAGCCACAAGATCTGAATTATCTGCCTTGCGCTTACCATTATTCCCATGGCCTCCTTGGTTGTTATGCTGTCCCTTTGCACCACCTTCTTCTTTCCCTTCTCCGGTTTCTCATCATCAGAATCGGGATCCTTGGTATTATCAGAATCGGCATACTTGACCAAGGCTGCCATAAGGGTTCCCATGTCGTTGCAGTGGTGCTTGAGCCGTCCCAACTTCATCTTCAGTGACTTAAACCGGCAATTACGCTCCAGCGTTATGATCGCTTGACCAGCGTTAATCCGATTGACGAATGCAAAACTTCTGAAACCTGGTGTACCCAATGAGTTGTTGACTCGTTCTCCCCTTGAACACAAGCATCCAGATCCACAATGGACATGTGTTTTTTGCACGTGTCTTTGAAATTGGCTATAAACCGGGCCTTCAACTGATCCCATGACTCGATGGAGTTAGCTGGTAAATTTTTCAACCAAGTACGGGCTGTCCCTTCAAACATCATCGTGAAATACTTTGCACAGGCCGCTTCATCCACATCTAGCATCTCCATTGCCATCTCATAACTCTCGATCCATGCCTCAGGTGGCTGATCACAGTGTAATTAGGTACTTTACGTGGACCCTTGAAATTCTTGGGCAGACGCACATTACGGAGAGCCGGAATAAGACACGGCACTCCCCAGGAACTGAAGGCAAGCCCGGTGCCTCGGTCTACTGATGCCGCTGGCTGAACCGGGGCGGGTTGATGACGACCCAAAGCGGCCTCCGTTCATGCTCTGCCATTATCCACCACATCTTGAGCATTACGACGCCGGGCACTGGTAGATACTTCCGGTTCATCCATGTGCCGGCTATAGCTTGGGCTCGGATGGGGGGTTGAATGAATTCTATCCCGGCTATAAGAATAAGCCTGCTGCTGCACCATGGTGGTTTGAAGAAGATCCCTAGCCCGTCGTGTTTCAATTGCTGCTAGTGAATCGCCTTCCATCGGAATGGCTGCCAGGCGCGATGATGCACCAATCATGTTATCCAGAGGACTCGAGAAGTGACCTAGTGGTGTGGACACGTATTACGACGGGTTATCGGTTCGTCGGGGTGGTTCCGTTATCCGTAGTTGATCCAGAGCTGTCCTAGGCGCATCAATCCGGTTTGCAGCTGCCGGATTGCTCGGCCCAGCGCTTGGTGTCTGAAAGAGGTTCAGTCCTTCGTAGACCGATGGCAGACGAGACCGGTACTTCCTTCGCATTACATCTTCCGATGCGGTGTGATCCAGCATGAGCTGATAATTCTGCGCCTCTATCTGCTGTGACTGGGCATCCAAAGCAGCCCGTTCTTCTGCCATCCTAGCATCCTCAATTGCTAGGTCCTACTTAGCCTGTGTTATCTGGTCCTTCAGCTTCGTAATGTCCGTGTTGTGCTGATCACGTGTCTCCGCGGTGACTACCGTGGTTAACAAGGTCGCCCAGGCATCCATCAAACCGGAGAGGACTTGAGCCGGTCGGCGCGCTGGGGATCCTACCGCGGCTGCTGATCTGGTATTCATTGCCGCTGTAGATGAAGAGTGCAAAGTGGGTTGCGTTCCGGCCATGTAAACAGCAACCCGACTTGGCGGTTTAAGGAGGTCCGGAATACTGTTGCCATCGGAATATCCTTCAAACACACCATTATGAATCTGGTACAAGGACGCGGTTTCGCCAGTGGAGGATTCGCCGTCGGAATAAACAGCTGTCTCGCCTTCAGACACCGGTTCAGATGCGATCTCATGGACACATCCTACGAACGCACGCTTCATGGCGGGCTCAAACCGGGCTGGACTCACACGCTGAGCCGTCTCGACGAGGTTGGTGCAGATGTCTGGCTCAGGGCCCGGTTCACCGATCTTGCCGATGAAGACATGAATTCCGCCAAAGGGGACCCGGTACCCGTACTCGATTGAGCCGGCCTCGGGGCCCCATCCTTCGTCGTCTATGTAGAGCTTGCCGCGACGACTCTTGTTCATCCGGCCAACCACGTACCCCTTGAGTCCTTGAAAGTTGCCCTTCAAGAACTCGAAACCATCGTGCGATAGCCCCACGGTGGGCGCCAACTGTCGTGGAATTAACACGTCAGATGTCCCCATGAAAGGACTTAGTCGTGGAGCCATCGCAACGGATTAGCTGGAAGGGGTTAAACCGGCCCAGGGACATGGGAGTTTTATACTAGTTCGGCCCATTCGATGAAGGTAAAAGCCTGCGTCTAGTTGTGATGGGATTGATTGGATTTCGATGACCAGGGAGCAAATACGCTTGCCTGAGTCTCGAGTTGTTGTTTCTTGTCCCTGAACCGCCGCCGGGTCGTCCCTTTATATACATAGGTTGGCGCCCGGCGGTCTCTGAAACCTCGAGGCCGATGAGGAGTCTGGACTAGGGGTGTCCGGACAGCGGACTATCATCATCCGCCGGACTCCAAGACTACGAAGATACAAGATTGAAGACTCCGTCCCGTGTCCGGATGGGACTTTCCTTGGCGTGGAAGGCAAGCTTGGCGTCTGGATATGTAGATCTCCTACCATTGTAACCGACTCTGTGTGACCCTAGCCTCCTCCGGTGTCTATATAAACCGAGGGCTTTAGTCCGTGAGACACAACACACATTACAACAATCATACCATAGGCTAGATTCTAGGGTTTAGCCTCCTTGATCTCGTGGTAGATCCACTCTTGTACTACCCATATCATCAATATTAATCAAGCAAGGCGTGGGTTTTACCTCCATCGAGAGGGTCCGAACTGGTAAAAACATCGTGTCCCTCGTCTCCTGTTACCATCCGCCTAGACGCACAGTTCGGGACCCCCTACCCGAGATCCGCCGGTTTTGACACCGACATTGGTGCTTTCATTGAGAGTTCCTCTGTGCTGTTACCGACAGGACGGATGCCTCCACCCGTCTTCAAAGACGGTGTTTTCGCCGAAGGGGCCTTGGCCGCCGGCCAAACTATCCGGCTAGGTGGTTTTCTTATGACCGTCTGTCCGGCCACCGCTTCGACAATGACTTCTAAAATCATCAGAAGCAATCTTCGCGTCAGCCCAAAGGCTGTCGAACAGTTGGATCCAATAGAGCTCTCGTCTGTTAACGAGCTCTTGGATCGCATCGCCGCCCTGGGAGTCGCCACAGACTACGATCAGATTGGGCTTAAAACCGATCCGAGAGATTAACTCTCCCGGGCCACCCACCACGTCGCGATGGTAGAGGAACAATCTGGCGACTCTTTGCCTATATTAAAAACTAGTCACGTCCGGATTCCCGAACCCTCCATGCCGGACTTCGCGGAGGGGCGGGCTTCGATCAAGCATTGAGCTTAAAATCATGCATCACTCCGGACTCATTGGATTGTGTCCGAGAACCTAAGCTTCCGACTCGGAAGATCTTGACCTTTAAGCCCCAAGACGGGCAGGGATCCGGATTTTAGTCCACCCACCGCCCGGACATATCGACCTATCTCTAATCTGGCAAGAGTCCGCTGAAACAGTACATCACTACTGGGCCAGATTCCTCCTGGTTATGGACAGGATAAAGGACTGCCGAGAGGAAAACGCAATCTCAATCTTCTGCAATAACTGCAAGGACAAGGGAATACTAAACGCCATTGATCGCGCAAAATTACGCGCTTCATCGATCTGGCATCCATAGTACGAAAGTACTGTTCGATGGAGAGTTTCCGGAAAACCAAAAATCAGTTTTGGGATAATCCGGCCCCAAACCCAATCCGCAGCAAAAGGGCGCCTTACACTCAGGCCCCAGATGCAAAAACGAACAAACAAAAACCCAATAAGGGAAACGGAACCGTACTGGAGGGATGGCTTAATGGACCCTATAAGCTTCATAGTACAGAGGGAGCCGTCCCAACACATAGCCTTCGAGCATGTTGGATATTACGGCAGGTGGCCAAAAGTGGCGAGGAGCTTCTAGCTCCGGGAAACCACTCCAACAATACCAGTACGGTATCAACAGTCTTCGAGACCTTCACATCAAACAATATGCGAAAGCGAACAATCCATGGACTCGCGAAGTCTACCAAGTAGCAACAGAAATCCATGGGCGACACAGCTATTACCTTCAACGCCAGCGACGAGCCTAAATTCGAACAGCGGGCGCCACCCTGACTGGTACTTAGTCCCATAGTGGACGGCTTTCGACTGACAATAGTCCTCATGGATGGCGGCAGCGGACTAAACCTCATTTACGAGGAAACTCTGCGAAAAATGGAAATCGATTGGAGCCGTATTGAGCGAAGCAGCACAACCTTTAGAGGAATAATCCCTAGCCGGGAAGCGCGCTGCACCGGAAAAATCACACTCGATGTGGTGTTCGGCTCTCCGGACAATTACAGATCCGAAGAAGTCACGTTCCAAGTGGCCCCGTTCAGCAGCGGATATCACGCCATATTAGGACGAGAGGCATTCACAATTTTTCAAGCAGTACCTCACTACGGGTACATGAAGCTCAAAATGCCTGGGCCCAGCGGAATAATCACTCTCGTTAGTGATCCGGACATAGCACTCCGCGCCGAAAACAAGACAGCCGCACTAGCCCTCGAGGCACTATCCGAAGCCTTAGCGGCAGAAGAACTCACCACGCTGCGCTCCACGGTGAACAGGGACGATGTGATACTCGATAAAAGATCCAAGTCCACCTCCTTCAAACCAGCAGATGAAATAACAAAATTCCAGGTCCATCCAACGGACCCAACAAAGACGGCCTCCATTGGGGCACAATTGAACCCCGAAGTAGACGCTGCACTGCGTGAATTCCTTCGGGAAAATTGAGACATCTTCGCCTGGCATCCTTCGGATATGCCCGGAATCCCACGCAGGTTGGCAGAACACAGCCTAAACATCCTAAAAGATTTAAGCCACCAAACAGGCTCTTGACGATTTTCGAACCCAAAAGACAGGCAATGGGAGAAGAGCTAGCCAAACTATTGGAAGCCGGATTCATCAGAGATATCAAACATCTGGACTGGCTAGCAAATCTTGTAATGGTACCAAATAAGGACAAATCCTGGCGCCTCTGTGTCGATTTTAAAGACCTCAATAAGGCTTGCCCAAAGGATCCCTTCCCTCTCCCCCGCATCGACCAAATTATCGATGCTACCGCGGGACACGATTCATTGTGTTTCCTCGACGCATACTCTGGCTATCATCAAATCAAGATGGCAGAAGCAGACCAAGCCGCCACGGCATTCATCACCCCTTACGGACCATTCTGCTTCAACACGATGCCCTCCGGACTTAAAAACGCCCGCGCAACATATCAGTGCATGATCCAAACATGTCTGGCCACCCAGATCGGCAAAACAGTCGAGGCATACATAGACGACGTAGTCGTCAAAACAAAACACATCGAAACTCTAGTAGACGATTTGAGGCTCACATTCGACAACCTCAGAGCATATGACATCAAGCTGAATCCGGAAAATGCGTTTTCGGAGTACCAACCGGAAAGCTGCTGGGCTTCATTGTATCCGGTAGAGGAATCGAAGCAAACCCGGCTAAAATCCGAGCTCTGTCACAATTGGATATTCCAAAAGACCTCAAACAAATACAAAAATTAACAGGATGCGTGGCAGCTCTAAGCCGCTTTATCTCCCGTCTAGGAGAAAAGGCGTTGCCCTTTATCGCCTCCTCGGTATGCCGAACACCAGTGGGCGGATGCTGCCACCGCCGGACTCGAAGAAATAAAGACCATATTGGCAACCAATCCGGTCTGGCGGCGCCTAACTGGGCGAACCAATGTTGTTATACATCGCGCAACACATCAAGTTGTAAGCGCGGTCCTCGTCGTCGAGCGAGCGACGTAAGGTAGAAATTCCCTCTTCAAAACCAGTGTATTATGTATCCACCGTGTTAACCCCTGCAAGTCCGCTACCGCACTATCGAAGATAGCATATGCGGTGTTCATGGCGTCCCGAAGCTCGACACTACTTTCAAGAGTGTTCGATAACAATGGCCTCAAGTACCACTCAATGACATTATAAATAACCATGACATAGCGGGCAGGATTGCAAAATGGGCCATTGAGCTCCTACCATTCGATATAACTTACAAACCTCGGCGAGCTATAAAGTCACAAGTTCTGGCTGACTTCGTTGCCGAATGGACCGAAGCCGATCTCCCTAAAGAGTACGACGCATACTCCAATTGGACTATGCATTTCGACGGCTCCAAAATGTTGGCCGGACTGGGGGCTGGCGTCGTATTGACGTCCCCAATCGAGATCTGATCCGAAGATGTACTTCAAATAATGTACACGGACTCCAACAATGCAGCCAATACAAGGCCTGTTACATGGTCTCCGGATGGCGCCTCCATGGGCATTCAACGCCTAGAGGTGCGAGATTCAAACCTTGCAATATCCCAAATAAATGGAGACTTTGACGCCAAGGATCCGAAAATGGCAGCATATCGCAAAGCTGTCCTAAAAATGTCAGCTCGGTTTGAAGGACTTGAATTCCATCACATAGCCCGAGACAATAACCAAGCGGCCGACGTACTGGCACGCATCGGTGCGAAACGTGATGCTGTCCCTCCAAATATCTTCCTGGCATGGCTCTTCAAGCCATCCGTACTACGGGAAGAGGAGCCCGGTAGTGACAAACCGGAAAAAACTGCACCAATCGGTGATTCAGCAGATGACATAACACCTTCATCCCACGTCATAATGGCAGTAATCGCCGCGTGGATAGAACCTTTCCTAGCCTACTTACTTAGGCAGGAACTTCCCGAAGACCAAAACGAGGCCCGCTACATAGTCCGGCGGGCGAAGGCCTACAAGGTCCATGAGGGAGAACTTTATAAGAAAAGTACAACCGGAGTCCTTCAGAGGTGTATCTCCGAAGAGGAAGGGCGAAACCTCCTGGCTGAAATTCACGCCGGACTAGGCGGACACCACGCAACAGCCCAGGCCCTTGTAGGAAAGGCATTCCGTACAGGATTTTATTGGCCGACGGCCAGGGCAGACGCGCAGGACTTAGTCCAGCGATGCGTTGGTTGTCAGCTCTTTGCTAATCATAGCCATATGCCGCCCACCGCCCTCAAAACCATACCCATTACCTGGCCGTTCGCGGTCTGGGGGCTTGATATGGTTGGACCCCTTAAAGGGGAACCCACAAGCAAAGGTACCTATTGGTCATGGTGGATAAATTCACCAAATGGATAGAGGCCAAACCGGTCAAAACGGTAGAGTCCGGACCAGTGATAGACTTTATATCAGGGGTAGTACACCGTTACGGAGTCCCCCACAACATCATCACTGACAACGGCACGAACTTCATAGCCGACGAGGTTAAGTCATGGTGCAAAAATTTGGGCATCAATTTTGACTACGCTTCTGTTTATCACCCTCAAACCAACGGTCAAGTGGAACGAGCAAATGGTCTAATAATGAGCGGCATTAAACCCAGACTAGTAAGGTCACTTACTAAATCCGACACACAATGGGTCGAGGAGCTCGACTCCGTACTCTGGGGGCTGCAGACAACGCCTTACCGTTCTACCGGATTCACACCATTTTTATGCTATACGGCACAGAGGCAGTCTTGCCCTGTGACATTATTCATGACTCACCTCGAGTGCGCATGTATGAGGAAAGAGAGGCCGAGCTTGATCGGCAGGACAGCTTGGACACATTGGAGGAAGAACGTAACGTCGCGAAGGCTCGTTCCGCATTTTATCAGCAGCAGGCCCGAAGATATCAAAGCAGAGATGTACGGGCCAAGACTTACAACGTTGGTGAACTAGTTCTCGCTGCGGACAAGAAAAAGGACAAGCTCAAGCCCAAATGGGAGGGCCCTTCATTATCGATCAAGTCCTGACCGTGGCGCATACCGTCTCTTAAATCGTCGGATAACCGACTCGAGCCGAACCCATGGAACGCAGCCCGCCTCTAACGATTCTATGCCTAGCGCCGGACTAAGAGTTCGTCCCCTTCCCCCGTCCAAACTTTTACACTTCGGCTGTCTTTTGTTTCTCTTTTTATGCCTTTTTAATTTAAAGCCCTTACGGGCTTATTTTCGCATTTTTTGCATACGCATGATGTGCCATCCGCACTCATTATTCCTGGGGACTTCTTTTACAGAAGCTCAATTACACGGGTTTCATACCCAGCACATGTGTCAAGCTTCCACATGTACCTTTTACTCGCCATTATATGCATCGATATGACTTAAGTTTTGGCCAAGCTGGGTTGCCTGGCTCCTGTGCTTACCCCTACGTTCCCGATTGTTCGGCTAGGAGGTAAAGGGAGCACCTCTGCGATTGTTACTGCCGGGTCAGCCGGATGTGTACCTCAGACTGGGTGAAGCCGAAAGCTAGCGTTCTTAAGGGAATATTCGGTCGGTGACTTAAAAGATGACTTTTTTACCTATTTATACATCTACCCCCAGATGTTTTACTACTTTCTTTGCAGTCCGGACATGCACTTTATGGCATGCCTCCTAGGGAAAGGAACCCTTAACGGAACTATTCTCCCTGGAAGATGTTTCTTACTAACCATGTAATATAACATAACTAGTTGGGCACTTGTCTGATAAAGAACTAATGACCCCTACGCCTGGTCTCCATGCATACCACGGTTGTTTCTTAACCAAAATGGTATTCGGACACACTCCGGACTCTAGGGTCCCGAGGTTGAAGCGAGAAGGTCGGCAAAGACAAACGATCTACAATCCGGCTAGAAGGCATTTCACATGTCACTTCAAAGGAAAACATACATTGTCAAATTTATTGATTGTATTCCTCCTCAATCCCATCTAACAGGCTGTCTAACTTACAGTCCCGTTGGGAAAACTTAGCAGCCAACTCTACTTGGCTATATACTAAACTCACAGGGATCTCCTTCCCATCGGGCCCCACCGGTCCAACTTCGGCCATATGGTTGGGATCCGCCTTCTTATACCGCATCTTCACCAAGGCCCATGCCTCCCTGGCACCTTGACGGCAAGCCGAAATCTTCCACAAGCAGGCGCTGCCGCCTCCTGCAGTTTCTCCATGAGCTCCCGAGGCCCTCGGGTAGGGTGAGGGCTGGCCATAAAGCCCGAGCAGCGCCGCTCATTGCCCGCCGAACCTGTTCGAGCAGTTGCGATAACTTGGGAAGTTGATCACCCGTCGATCGGGCATCTCCTCCAGAGGCGACTGTGAGTATACCTACAAGACATACTATGTCAATTTGCTTCTTCGCCGAACTCTTATTTTAAGAGGAGTTCGCTCAAGCACTTACTATTAATGCCGCGACGAAGCCGCTGATTCTCCTTAACGGAGCCGGACAGCTCGGCCCGAGCGCCTTTCAGGTCTTCTCTGAGCTTGGCGTTGGCATCCTGGAGCTTGTTCCTTTCTTGCTGCACCCTATTCAGCACACTCTCGCCGGCCTTCAGCTGGCGCAGCAATGCTTGCCTGTCCGGATCTTGTCCGGCGGCACCTGCAATGTCATTATTAGACTTGCGTGCACGCTGCACAACACTTATATTTATTAATAAAAATGTGTTACCAGGAGGGGTCTCTGCGTCTCCCCCAGCGACAGCAAGTGCGGCCTCAAGTTGGGCCTTGCAATCTTGCAGCTCCCGAGACAGCTGGGCATTCTTCTCGGTAAGAGCCTGCGTTTTCAAATGATCCTTAAATCAGTTAACATAACTACTTTAAGTCTCGGGGGCTACTAGTATATACAACCATTAAAATTCCCTTACCCGTATGTCTTTCACATACTGCTCCGTGGCTCTGGTAAAACCATCTTGAGCAGCACGGAGATGCGCGTCCCCTGCGTTAAAGGCATCCAATGCCTCAGGGGAGAAGCACGCTTCACGAAATACTGTCTGGCGGCGCCTATGGTTCATGGTGCTCTCCACCTCAGACTTGGTGGCGGACAGTCTGTCGGTGTCCTCCGTTGGAGAAGGATCCGGCCCGCATCTTGCGCTTGCCTCCCCCTCTCGGCCGGGCGCTGGAGCCTGGCCGGTGTAGGTTGGATCAGCAACTTCTGCGCCCGTAGTCCAGCGGGCGTTTTTTCTCCTACAAAGATCATGAGCACTCAGGCGTTTCCTAGGAACGTTGCTCTGAAGATTCAAATATGAGCTATACCTTTGCGGCGACGTTTCCGTCCGCACAGCTCCCTTTTCCGCTTTCTGGTCGGATCGACCTTTGTAGGTCACCGCCCGTGAGCTCGGCTTCCGCCATGAAGGCGCTTCCTGCAAAATACCATCGTTCGCGAAGGTGAGAAATGGGCAGGAAGAGATAATGGTGTCGGACTTGATCGCGGTCACAGGAAGCGGACACAGTCCGGGGTTGTCCGCCGTAATGGCAACCAAAGCATTGTCTATGCTGAGCTGGTGAAACACCCCGTCGATCAGCTCCACCTTGATGTCCGGATCCTCTTCGGAGGCCGGATCCAGGGATCTTTCTGGATCCTCGGGTTGCGGAGCAGGACTTATCATGTCCTCCACAGTCCGGCGTAGACCATGCGCCGAAGACATAATGTAAAGAAGCTTAAACTTTGAGAGAACAGGTTGAGCCTTTAAAGGTGTTCGCTTACCCATCCTCTAGGGTTGATCATGGAAAACCCATTCAAAGGGTTCGTTCGAAGGAAGTCCTCCTTTTCCCCCTTATACAGGCTGGAAAGGATCTCTATCAGATCCTCGGTCGAATTCGCCCTTCTTGCGCCGTGACGGGTGGCATCGTCCTCCCGTTGAAATCCCACATAGGGTGGCCTCTGTCTTTGCAATGGTTGTACCCCCGCATGATGCATGTCGTCATGACTCCAATCATGGTCAACCGGAATGGGCGATAATCTTATTCGGCCCATCAAGTAATGGGCGCTCTTGTCTTCCTCCAATCGGGGCTCCGTGGGCGCCACGGTGGCGTTCTTGAGGGAGCAGCGCTAAACTCCGGGAGGACAATCCGGATGGGTCCGCAGCGAGCATCTCCTATGTAAAACCACTCGGGCCGATCTTGGATGCCTTCTTGGGAGTACGGATGGGTATCCGGTCCCGGCGTTGCGCCATATTTCGGCGCCGCCTACTTGATATATGGACCCCTCGTGAGAACGGGGTACGAGGCAGAACAGCCTCTTCCAAAATGCAAAATGGGGCTCAATGCCCAGGAATAGCTCACAAAGAGCTACATAGCCCGCGATATGCAGGACATAGGCGGGCGTGAGGTGGTGGAGCTGGAGTCCGTAGAACTCCAGGAGCCCGCGGAGGAACGGATGTATTGGGAATCCGAGTCCCCTTATCAGATAGGGGACGAAGCATACTCGCTCCCCCTTATTGGGGCTTGGGGTAGCCTCCGCTTGCCTCCCGCCTTGATAAGTAACCTGCCCGGCTCGAACCGGGATCATGAAGGCCGGAGGGAGATATCCCCCCGCTTGGAGCTTCACTAGCTCGTTGTGCGAAACAGAGCACCTCCTCCAATCCTGGCGGTGGGCTGGGGCCTTGAGAGAAGAAGAGCGCGTCGACGGTCCATGGTGGAATGGATTTTTAGGTCAAAGGCGCTTCGATGAAGTATTCGCAGGAGGAAGACGGTGTGGTTTGGATCTGGGTTCTTGCCTCTTTTGTAGGCGGACAACTCGCACAACTAGGGGGTGAAACGTAAAAGACACCCTGGCTTTTCGCATTCGTGCAACGCCTGGAAGAGGGCCATTATTTGGCGTAGAAGCCGAGAAACACAGTATTCAAGATGAAGCCGGACACTGTTCGGCAGATACATGGAATTTCAAGGGAGAACCCGCCTTGCAACGCCGAAGACTATGAACGCGCTGGACTTATCGTCATTGAAGCCTGGTTCGGGGCTCTTGAGGAGTCTGGACTAGGGGTGTCCGGACAGCCGGACTATCATCGTCCGCCGAACTCCAAGACTACGAAGATACAAGATTGAAGACTCCGTCCCATGTCCGGATGGGACTTTCCTTGGCGTGGAAGGCAAGCTTGGCGACACGGATATGTAGATCTCCTACCATTGTAACCGACTCTGTGTAACCCTAGCCTCCTCCGGTGTCTATATAAACCGGAGGGCTTTAGTCCGTAGGACACAACATACATTACAACAATCATACCATAGGCTAGCTTCTAGGGTTTAGCCTCCTTGATCTCGTGGTAGATCCACTCTTGTACTACCCATATCATCAATATTAATCAAGCAGGATGTAGAGTTTTACCTCCATCGAGAGGGCCTGAACCTGGGTAAAAACATCGTGTCCCTCGTCTCCTATTACCATCCGCCTAGACACACAGTTCGGGACCCCCTACCCGAGATCCGCCGGTTTTGACACCGACACCGACTCATACAAAGTGTCCGACTCGGTCTCTCCTTTCCTAACTTACATTACAAGTTACATAGTCATGGCGGTTTACCACTATGGGCCCTAATCCGCCTTTGGGCTCCGAGCCTCTAAGCTTCATTAGTAAAGCGCCATCTTCTGGATCTTCATGGGCTTCAACATAGTCGAGGGTGAACCGGGCCCTCATGGCCGGTGAGGGAGTCCTGGACTAGGGGGTGTCCGGACAGCCGGACTATCATTATCCGCCGGACTCCAAGACTACGAAGATAGAAGATTGAAGACTCCGGCTCGTGTCCGGATGGTACTTTCCTTGGCGTGGAAGGCAAGCTTGGCAATACGGATATGTAGATCTCCTACCATTGTAACCGACTCTGTGTAACCCTAGCCTCCTCCGGTGTTTATATAAACCGGAGGGCTTTAGTCCGTAGGACAACATACATTACAACAATCATACCATAGGCTAGCTTCTAGGGTTTAGCCTCCTTGATCTCGTGGTAGATCTACTCTTGTAATACCCATATCATCAATATTAATCAAGCGGGGCGTGGGTTTTACCTCCATCGAGATGGCTCGAACACAGGTAAAATATCGTGTCCCTCGTCTCCTGTTACCATCCGCCTAGATGCACAGTTCGGGACCCCCTACCCGAGATCCGCCGGTTTTGACACCGACATTGGTGCTTTCATTGAGAGTTCCTCTGTGTCGTCATCGATAGAGCGGATGCATCCACCCGTCTTCAAAGACGGTGTTTTCGCCGGAGGGGCCTTGGCCGCCGGCCAGACTATCCGGCTTGGTGGTTTTCTCATGACCGCCTGTCCGGTCACCGCTTCGGCAATGACTTCTCAAGTCGTCGGAAGCAATCTTCGCGTCAGCCCTAAAGCTGCCGAACAGTTGGATCCAATAGAGCTCTCGTTTGTTAACGAGCTCTTGGATCGCATCGCCGCCCTGGGAGTCGCTACGGACTACAACCAGATTGGGCTTAAAACCGATCTGAGAGAGATTAACTCTGCCCAGGCCACCCACCACATCGCAGTGTTAGAGGAGCAACACGGCAACTCTTTGCCTGTGTTGAAAACAATTCATTTCCGGATTCCCGAACCCTCCACGCCGGATTCCCGCGGTGGGACGGACTTCGATTGAGCATTGAACTTAAAATCGTGCATCGCTCCGGACTTGCTGGATCGGGTTCAGCAAACCAAGCTTCCGAATTTGGAAACTCTTCGGCCTTTGAGCCCTAAGATGGGCAGGGATCCAGATTTTATTCCACCCACCCGCCCAGACATATGCGATCTATCTCTAATACGGCAAGAGCTTACTGAAATAGTACATCACTACTGGGCCAGATTCCTCCTGGTTATGGACAGGATAAAGGACTGCCGAGAGGAAAACGCAATATCAATCTTTTGCAATAACTGCACGGACAAGGGAATACTAAACGCCATTGGTCGTCGCAAAATTACACGCTTCACCGATCTGGCATCCATTTTACGAAAGTACTGTGCGACGGAGAGTTTCCGGAAAACCGAAAATCAATTTTGGGATAATCCGGCCCCAAGCCCGATCCATGATGAAGGCGCCTTACACTCGGGCCCCGGATGCAAAAGCTAAAAACAAAAACCCAATAAGGAAGCGGAACCGTCTTTGGAGGGATGGCTCAATGGACCTGTAAGCTTCATAGTACGAGAGGAGCCGTCCCAACACATAGCCTTCAAGCATGTTGGATATTACGGCGGTGGCCAAAAGTGGCGAAGAGCTTCTAGCTCAGAAACCACTCCAACAATACCAAAGACGGTATCAACAGTCTTGAGACTTTCGCATCAAATAATATCAGCAACGAACAATCCGCGAACTCGCCAAGTCTACCAAGTAGCAACAGAAATCCATGGAGCGACAAAGCTATTACCTTCAATGCCAGCGACGAGCCCACATTCCTAACAACGAGCCCGGCCAGACCGGTACTTAGTCCCATAGTGGGCGGCTTTCGGTGACAAAAGTCCTCATGGATGGCGGCAGTGGACTAAACCTCATTTATGAGGAAACTCTGCGAAAAATGGAAATCGATCGGAGCCGTATTGAGCGAAGCAGCACAACCTTTAGAGGAATAATCCATAGCCGGGAAGCGCGTTGCACCGGAAAAATCACACTCGATGTGGTGTTCGGCTCTCCGGACAATTACAGATCCGAAGAAGTCACGTTCCAGGTGGCCTCGTTCAGCAGTGGGCATCATGCCATATTAGGACGAGAGGCATTCACAATTTTTCAAGCAATACCCCATTACGGGTACATGAAGCTCAAAATGCCTGGGCCCAGCGAAATAATCACTCTCGCTAGTGATCCGGACATAGCACTCCGCGCCGAAAACAAGACAGCCGCAATAGCCCTCGAGGCACTATCCAAAAGCCTTAGCGGCGAGAAGAACTCACCGCACTGCGCTCACGGTGAACAGGGGCGATGTGATACTTGATAAAGATCCAAGTCCACCTCCTTCAAACCAGCAGATGAAATAACAAAATTCGAGGTCCATCCAACGGACCCAACAAAGACGGCCTCCATTGGGGCACAATTGAACCCAAGTAGGCGCCAGATCGTGCGAATTCCTTCGAAAATTGGGATATCTTAAGCTGGCATCCTTCGGACATGCCCGAATCCCACACAGTTGGCGAGAACACAGCCTAAACATCCTAAAAGGATTTAAGCCGACCAAACAGGTTCTTGACAATTTTCCGAACCCAAAAGACGAGCAATGGGAGAAGAGCTAGCCAAACTTTTGGAAGCGGATTCATTAAAGATATCAAACATCGGACCGCTAGCAAATCTGGTGATGGTACCAAGAAGGATAAATCATGGAGCCTCGTAGCCGATTTTAAAGACCTCAATTAGGCTTGCCCAAAGGATCCCTTCCTCTCCCCGCATCGATCAAATTATCGATGCCACAAGCGAACACACGATTCGTTGTGCTTCACGGGCGCATACTCGGCTATCATCAAATCAAGATGGCGAGCGAACCAAGCCGCAACGGCATTCATCACTCCATATGGACCATTCGCTTCAACACGATGCCCTTCGGACTTAAAAATGCGGCGCAACATATCAGCACATGATTCAAACATGTCCGCCACCCAGATCGGCAAAACAGTCGAGGCATCGTGACGGCGTGGTCGTCAAAATAAAACACGTCGAAACTCTAGTAGACGATTTGAGGCTCACATTCGAAAACCTCAGAGCATATGACATCAAGCTGAATCCGAAAAAATGCGTTTTCGGCGTACCAGCCGGAAAGCTGCTGGGCTTCATTGTATCCGGTAGAGGAATTGAAGCAAATCCGGCCAAAATCCGAGCTCTGTCATAGTTGGATATTCCAAAGGATCTCAAACAAATACAAAAATTAACACGATGCGTGGCAGCCTTAAGCCGCTTTATCTCCCGTCTGGGAGAAAAGGCGCTGTCTCTTTATCGCCTCCTCGGGCGCACCGAACACTTTGAGTGGACGGATGATGCCACTGCCGGACTCGAAGAAATAAAGGCCATACTGGCAACAAATCCGGTCCTAGCTGCGCCCACTCTGGGCGAACCAATGTTGTTATACATCGCAGCTACACATCAAGTCGTAAGCGCGGTCCTCGTCGTCGAACGAGAGACAGAAGGGCATAAATTCCCTCTTCAAAAACTAGTGTATTATGTATCCACTGTGTTAACCCCTTGCAAATCCCGTTACCCGCACTACCAGAAGATAGCATATGCGGTGTTCATGGCGTCTCGGAAGCTCCGCCACTACTTTCAAGAGTGTTCGATAACAGTGGCCTCAGAAGTACCACTCAATGACATTATAAATAACCGCGACACAACGGGCAGAATTGCAAAATGGGCCATTGAGCTCTTACCATTCGACATAACTTACAAACCTCAACGAGCTATAAAGTCACAAGTTTTAGCTGACTTCGTCGCTGAATGGACTGAAGCCGAACTCCCTAAAGAGTACGGCGCATACTCCAATTGGACTATGCATTTCAACGGCTCCAAAATGTTGGCGGATGGGGTCAAGCGTCGTCTTGGCGTCCCCAACCGGAGACACAGATCCGATATGTACTTCAAATAATGTACGGACTCCAACAACGCAGCCGAATCTGAGGCCTGTTACATGGTCTCCGGATGGCGCTCCATGGGCATTCAACGCCTAGAGGTGCGCGATTCAAACCTTGCAATATCACAAATAAATGGAGACTTTGGCGCCAAGGATCCAAAAATGGTAGCATATCATAGCGCTGTCCTAAAATGTCAGCTCGGTTTGAAGGACTTGAATTCCATCACATAGCCCGAGACAATAACCAAGCGGCCGACGTCTTGCACGCATCGGTGCGGCGTGATGCTGTCCTCAAATATCTTCTGAACGGCTCTTCAAGCCATCCGTATTATGGGAAGAGGAGCCGGTAGTAACAAACCGGAGAAAACCACACCAAGCGGTGATTCGGCAGATGACATAACACCTTCAGCCCACGTCATAATGGTAGTAATTTCCGCGTGGGCAGAACCTTTCTAGCCTACTTACTTAGGCAGAACTCCTCAAGACCAAAACAAGGCCCGCTGCATAGTCCGTGATCGAAAGCCTACAAGGTCCATGAGGGTGAACTTTATAAGAAAAGTACAACCGAGTCCTTGAGAGGTGTATCTCCGAAGAGGAAGGCGAAACCTCTGGCTGAAATTCATGCGGACTAGGCGGACACCACGCAGCAGCCCGGCCCTTGTAGGAAAGGCATTCCGTCTGAGATTTTATTGGCCGACGGCTCGGGCGAGACGCGAGACTTGGTCCAGCGATCGTTGGTTGTCGACTCTTTGCTAATCAGAGCCACATGCCACCCACCTCCCTGAAAACAACACCCATTACCTGGCCGTTCGCGGTCTGGGGGCTTGAGATGGTTGGACCCCTTAAAGGGGGAACCCACAAGCAAAGGTACCTATTGGTCATGGTTGATAAATTCACCAAATGGATAGAGGCCAAACCGGTCAAAACGGCAGAGTCCGGACCAGTGATAGACTTTATATCAGGGGTGGTACACCGCTATGGAGTCCCCCACAGCATCATCACCGACAACGGCACAAACTTCACAGCCGATGAGGTTAAGTCATGGTGCAAAAATATGGGCATCAAGCTCGATTATGCTTCAGTTTATCACCCTCAAACCAACGGTCAAGTGGAAAGAGCAAATGGTCTAATAATGAGCGGCATTAAACCCAGATAAGTAAGGTCACTTACTAAATCCGACACACATTGGGTCGAGGAGCTTGACTCCGAACTCTGGGGGCTGCGGACAATGCCTAACAGTACTACCAGATTCACACCATTTTTTATGGTATACGGCGCAGAGGCAGTCTTGCTCTGCGACATTATTCATGACTCACCTCGAGTGCGCATGTATGAGGAAAGAGAGGCCGAGCTTGATCGGCAGGACAGCTTGGACACATTGGAGGAAGAACGTGACGTCGCGAAGGCTGGTTCCGCATTCTATCAGCAGCAGGCCCGAAGATATCAAAGCAGAGAAGTACGGGCCTAGACTTACAACGTTGGTGAACTAGTTCTACGCCTCCCGGACAAGAAAAAGGACAAGCTCAAGCCCAAATGGGAGGGCCCCTTCATCATCGACCAAGTACTGACCGGCGGAGCGTACCGTCTATGAAATGCGTCGGATAACCGACTCGAGTTGAACCCATGGAACGCAGCCCGCCTCCGACGATTCTATGCCTAGCACCAGACTAAGAGTTTGTCCCCTTCCCCCGTCCAAACTTTTACACTTTGGTTGTCTTTTGTTTCTCTTTTTATACTTTTTATTTGAAAGCCCTTACGGTCCTATTGCTGTATTCTTTGCATACGCATGATGTGCCATCCGCACTCATTATTCCTGGGGGCTTCTTTTACAGAAGCTCAATTATACGGGTTTCATACCCAGCACATGTGTCAAGCTTCCACATGTACCTTTTACTCGCCATTATATGCATCTATATGACTTAAGTTTTGGCCAAGCTGGGTTGCTCGCTCTGTGCTTACCCCTCGTTCCCGATTGTTCGGCTAGGAGGTAAAGGAGCACCTCTGCGATTATTCTTGCCGGGTCACCGGATGTGTACCTCGGTGGGTGAAGCCGAAGCTAAGCGTTCTTAAGGGAATATTGATCGGTGATTTAAAAGATGACTTTTTAACTATTTTATCTATCTGCCCCGGATGTTTTATCGCTCTCTTTGCAGTCCGGACATGCACTTTAGGGCATGCCTCCCAAAAAAGGAACCCTTAACGGAAGTATTCTCCTTTGGAAGATGTTTCTTACTAACCATGTAATATAACATAACTAGTTGGGCACTTATGCGATAAAGCACTAATGACCCCTCGCTGGTCTCCATGCATACCACGGTTGTGTCTCAACCACAGAGGTATTCGGACACACTCCGGACTCTAGGGTCCGGAGGTTGAAGCGAAAAGGTCGGCAAAGACAAATGATCTACAATCCGGCTAGAAGGCATTTCACATGTCACTTCAAAGGATAGCATACATTGTCAAATTTACTGATTGTATTCCTCCTCAATCCCGTCTAACAGGCTGTCTAGTTTACAGTCCCGTTGGGAAAATTTAGCAGCCAACTCTACTTGGCTGTACACTAAACTCACAGGGATCTCCTTCCCATCGGGCCCCACCGGTCCAACTTCGGCCATGTGGTTGGGATCCGCCTTCTTGCATCGCGTCTTCACCATGGCCCAAGCCTCCCTGGCACCTTGACGGCAAGCGAAATCTTCCACAAGCAGGCGTTGCGCACTCCTGCAGCTTCTCCGCAAGCTCCCCGAGGCCCTCAGGTAGGGTGAGGGCTGGCCATAAAGCCTAAACGACGCCGCTCATTGCCTGCCGAACTCGTTCGAGTAGTTGCAACAGTTCGAGAAGTTGATCACCCGTTGATATGGGCATCTCCTCTGCAGGACGACCCGTGAGTATACCTACAAAACAAATCATGTCAAAATACTTCCTCGCCGAACTCTTCTTTTCAAAAGAGTCCGCTCAAGCACTTACTATAAATGCCGCGGCGGCCGCTGATTCTCCTTAACGGGCCGGACAGCTCGGCTGAACGCCTTTCAGCTCTTCTCTGAGCTTGGCGTTGGCATCCTGGAGCTTGTTCCTTTCCTGCTGAACCCTATTCGGCACACTCTCGCCGGCCTTTAGCTGGCGCAGCAATGCTTGCCTGTCCGGATCTTGTCTGGCGGTACCTGCAATGTCATTATTAGACTTGCGTGCACGCCGCACAGAGCTTATGTTTATTAATAAAAATGTGTTACCAGGAGGGGTCTTTGCATCTCCTCCCGCGGCAGCAAGTGCGGCCTCTAGTTGGGCCTTGCAATCTTGCAGCTCGCGGGACAGCTGGGCGTTCTTCTCGGTAAGTGCCTGCATTTTCAAATGATCTTTAAATCAGTTTGCATAAACTACTTTAAGTCTCGGGGGCTACTTGTATATAAGCATTGAAATTCCCTTAACCGTGTGTCTTTCACATACTGCTCCGTGGCTCTGGTAAAACCATCTTAAGCGGCACGGAGATGCGCGTCCCCTGCGTTAAAGGCATCCAATGCCTCAGGGAAAAGCACGCTTCATGAAATACTGTCCGACGGCGCCTATGGTTCATGGCGCTCTCCACCTTAGACTTGGTGGCGGACAGTCTGTCGGTATCCTCCGTTGGAGAAGGATCCGGCTCGCGTCTTGCGCTTGCCTCCCCCTCCAGGCCGGGCGCTGGAGCCTGGCCGGTGTTGGTCGGATCGGCAATTCCTGTGCTCGCAGTCCGGCGAGCGCTTTTTCTCCTACAAGGATCATGAGCTCTCAGGCATTTCCTCGGAACGTTGCTCTGAAAATTCAAATACAAGTTATACCTTTGCGGCGACGTTTCCGTCCGCACTGCGCTCCTTTTCCGCCTGCTGGTTCGGACTGGCCTCTGTTGGTCAGCCGCTGCGGGCTCAGCTTCCTACCGTAAAGGCGCTTCCTGCAAAATAGCATCGTTCGCAAAGGTCAGAAATGGGTAGGGAAGAGATAACGGTGTCCGGACTTCGGTCGCGGTCACATGGGAAGCCGGACTTAGTCCGGGGTAGTCCGCCGTGATGGCGACCAGAGCATTGTCTATGCTGAGCTGGTGATACACCCCATCGATCAGCTCCACCTCGATGTCCGGGTCCTCTTCGGAGGCCGGATCCAGGGACCCTTCTGGATCCTCGGGTTGCGGAGCAGGACTCACCATGTCCTCCACAATCCGGCGTAGATCCTGCGCCGAAGACATAATGTAAGAAGCTTAAACTTCGAAAGCATGGGTAGAGCCCTTCAAGGTGTTCACTTACCCATCCTCTAGGGTTGATCATGGAAAACCCATTCAAAGGGTTTGTTCAAAGGAAGTCCGGCCTGGATCTTTACCAGATCCTCGGTTGAATCCGGCCCTTTGCGGCCGTGCCGGGTGGCATCGTCCTCCCCGTTGAAATCCCACATGGGGTGGCCTCTGTATTGTAGTGGCTGCACCCCTCGCTTGATGCATGTCGCCATGACTCCGATCATGGTCAAGCCGGAATGAGCCATTAATCTTATCCGGCCCATCAAATAATGGACGCTCTTGTCTTCCTCCAATCGGGGGCTCCGCGGGCGCCAGCTGAGACGTTTCTTCAAGGGAGCAGCACCAAACTCCGGGAGGCCGATCCGGACTCGGTCTGGCAGCGGAGCGTCTCCTATATAAAACCACTCCGAGGGCCAGTCTTCGGACGCCTTCTTGGGAGTGCCGGATAGGTATCCGGTCCCGACGATGCGCCATATTTCGGCGCCGCCCACTTGATATATGGACCCCTCATGAGAACGGGTACGAGGCAAAACAGCCTCTTCCACAATGCAAAATGGGGCTCGATGCCCAGGAATAGCTCACATAGAGCTACGTAGCCCGCGATATGCAGGACAGAGGCGGGCGTGAGGTGGTGGAGCTGGAGTCCGTAGAACTTCAGGAGCCCACGGAGGAACGGATGTATTGGAAATCCGAGCCCCCTTATCAGATAGGGGACAAAGCATAGCCGCTCCCCCTTATTGGGGCTTGGAGTGTCCTCCGCCTGCCTCCCACCTTGATAAGTAACCAGTCCGGCCCGGACTGGGACCATGAAGGCCAGAGGGAGAAATCCCTCCGTTTGGAGCTTCACTAGCTCATTGTGCGAAATAGAGCACCTCATCCAATTCCCCGGCGGTGGGCTGGGAGCGCGTGAAGAAGAGCCGCATCGACGATCCATGATGGAATGGATTTCTAGGTCAAAGGCGCTTCGATGGAGTATTCGCGGGAGGAAGACGGTGCGGTTTGGATCTGGATTCTTGCCTCTTTTGTAGGCGGACGGCTCGCACAATTAGGGGGTGAAATGCAAAAGACACGCTGGCTTTTCGCATTCGTGCGACGCGTGGAAGAGGGCCATTATTTGGCATAGAAGCCGAGGAACACAGTATTCGAGATGAAGCTGGACACTATTTGGCTGGTACATGGAATTTGAAAGGAGAACCCGCCTTGCAACGCCGAAGACTATGAACGCGCTGGACTTATCGTCATTGAAGCCTGGTTAGGGACTCTTGAGGAGCCACGGACTAGGGGTGTCCGGACAGCGGACTATCATTATCCGCCGGACTCCAAGACTACAAAGATAGAAGATTGAAGACTCCGGCTCGTGTCCGGATGGTACTTTCCTTGGCGTGGAAGGCAAGCTTGGCAATACGGATATGTAGATCTCCTACCATTGTAACCGACTCTGTGTAACCCTAGCCTCCTCCGGTGTCTATATAAACCGGAGGGCTTTAGTCCGTAGGACAACATACATTACAACAATCATACCATAGGCTAGCTTCTAGGGTTTAGCCTCCTTGATCTCGTGGTAGATCTACTCTTGTACTACCCATATCATCAATATTAATCAAGCGGGGCGTAGGGTTTTACCTCCATCGAGAGGGCTCGAACACAGGTAAAAACATCGTGTCCCTCGTCTCCTGTTACCATCCGCCTAGACGCACAGTTCGGGACCCCCTACCCGAGATCCGCCAGTTTTGACACCGACAGCTGGTTTACACTCAGTAGTTATATCCCCAACACATCACATACTGCTACATACTCAGCAATATCCTCCATTCCGGTCCACCAGAAACTGTCCTTCAAATCCAGATACATCTTGGTATTTCCTGGGTGAATCGAACACGGCGAATCGTGGGCCTCCTGCAAAATAAACTTCCTGATCTCGGGGTCATTAGGCACATATACGCGGTCCTCAAACCATAAAGTATCATGCTCATCCTAACGAAATCCTTTAGCCCTTCCTTTGCTCATCCTTTCCTTTATCTCGGCAATCTCTTTATTAGTCTTCTGAGCTTCTCTGATCTTATCCATCAAAGTAGACTGAATTTCCAATGCTGCTACATAACCTCTCGGAACTATTTCCAAACATAGCTCGCGAACACCCTCTGCTAACTCCTTGGGTAATCCTCCAGTCATGAGCGTATTGACATGACTCTTGCGACTCAACGCATCGGCTACTACGTTAGCCTTTCTAGGATGATAGTGCAACTTCATATCATAATCCTTAATGAGCTCCAACCGGATCCTCTGCCTGAGGTTCAACTCCTTCTGTGTGAAGATATACTTCAAACTCTTGTGATCCGTGTACACCTCACAATGGTTTCCGATGAGAAAATGTCTCCATGCCTTCAACGCATGCACTACGGCTCCTAAATCCAAATCATGTTTGGCATAATTTTGCTCATGAGGTTCAAGCTAACGTGAGGCATATGAAACAACTCTCCCCTCCTGCATAAGCACAGCTCGAAGTCCTCGACGAGAAGCGTCGCAATACACTTGATAATCCTTGCGTTGACCTGGAAGAATCAACACTGGGGCTATAACCAAACGCTTCTTCAACTCCTGAAAACTGGCTTCACACTCCTCAGTCCATATGAACTCGGTGTCCTTCTTCAACAACTCTATCATGGGCTTTGCAATCTTAGAGAAATTCTCAATGAACCCCCGGTAATATCCTGCGAGTCCAAGAAAACTCCCGATCTCTCCAACCGACGTGGGTGCTACCCATTTAGTCACAGCGACCACCTTGGTGGGGTCTACTGATATTCCTTCTCCGGATATAACATGTCCGAGAAATCCAACTTCCTTCAACCAAAACTCACACTTGCTGAACTTGGCATAGAACTGATGTTCCCCGAGCTTCTTGAGAACGAAACACAAATTCTCCTTATGCTCCTCTTCATTCTTCGAGTAGACCAATATATCATCAATGAACACAACGACGAACTTATCCAAAAACTCCATAAACACCTTATTCATCATGTTCATGAAATAAGCAGGTGCGTTAGTCAAACCAAATGACATAACGGTATACTCATATAGCCCATACCTTGTGGTAAAAGCTGTCTTAGGTATATCCTGCTCTCGAATCTTCAGCTGGTGGTATTCTGATCGCAGATCAATCTTGGAAAATACTTTAGCTCCTTGTAACTGGTCAAACAAATCATTGATCATCGGCAGTGGGTACTTGTTCTTGATCATCACTTCGTTCAGTGCATGATAATCAACAACCATCCTTAATGATCCATCCTTCTTCTCCACTAGAAGTACTGGGGATCCCCAAGGTGACAAAATTGGGCGAATATAACCTTTATCCAGTAACTCCTCAATCTGCTTCTTAATTTCTTCCAAATCCTTTGTGGGCATCCGATACGGTCTCTTTGATATTGGCCCTGTACCTAGCAAGAGCTCAACCGAAAACTCAATGTCTCGATCCGGTGGCATGCCTAGCAACTCCTCTGGAAATACATCAGGGAAATCCTTCACCACTGGTACTTCCTCCTGTACAACTCCTGATAAGGAATTCACTTGAGTCCTCTTCGGCACATGCCGGGATACATACTTAATCCTTCTTCCTTCTGGGGTGGTGAACAAAATCGACTTACTGGCTCAGTCAATGTTCCCTCCATACTTTGATAACCAATCCATGCCTAATATTACATCTAGTCCTTGTGAGTCAAATACGATTAGGTCTAAGGGGAACACGTAGTTACCAATCCTTAATGGTAACCAACCACACCATAGGCTGGCCATATACTCTACTACCGGCGAGGTTACTAACATGGGTGACCTAAGGGCTTGGGTTGGCAAGTTATACTTATCCACAAATCCCCTTGATATGTATGAATGCGATGCACCAGTATCAAAAAGAATGATTGTAGTAAATAACTTAACCAAAAACTTACCTATAACTGCATCGGGTTGCGCTTCAACCTCCTCCACGCTAACGTGGTTCACTTGTCCCCTGTTGAAAGGGTTGGGCTTCTTCCCAAAGCTTCCATTGCCATTTCCATTTTTTGCTTCAGAACACTCGGTGGTGTAATGTCCATTCCTCCCGCACTTGAAACAAGTAATGTGACTTAGATCCTTCTTGGCGGGCGTTGCTGGGTTGGAGCGATTCTGGCCATTGCTTCCTCCATTCCCATTCCCATTCTTGGGGACACTATGATTATGCAAACTTCCTCCATTGGAATTATGGCCTCCATGGTTGTGGTGAATGTGTCCTCCCGAGTTCGGGGTAAAACGAGGCCTCTGCTGAGCTCCTGAATTGTACTTCCCTTGTCCATACTTCCTCTTGCAGTTGTCTATCTGCTGCTGCTTCCCTTCAATCATAAGAGCTCTGTCTACCAACTCTTGATAGTTGTTGAAGGTTGCCACCATCAACTGCATGCTCAGCTCATCATTCAGTCCTTCCAGAAACTTCTCCTGCTTAGCGGCATCTGTAGCGACGTCATCTGGGCATAAGGTGCTAACTTACTAAACTCATCCACATACTGGCCCACTGTGCGTCCTCCTTGGCGCAAGTTGCAAAACTCGCGCCTCTTCATGTTCATAGCTCCTGTTGAGACATGGGCAGTATGGAAAGCCTGCTGAAACTGGTCCCATGTAACAGTGTCAATGGGGTAAGTGGCTGTGAAATTCTCCCACCTTGATGCTGCAGGTCCAACAAGCTGGTGTGCGGCAAAATGCACTCTCTCCGCATCTATGCATCCTGCAGTGGTCAACTCCCTTCCAATCTTGCGGAGCCAATCATCTGCAACAATTGTCTCAGTGCTACTAGAGAACACTGATGGATTCAGCCTTAGGAAACGGGGTAAGTGATCAACAGGTGGTGGTGGTGGTGGGTTGTTGTTGTTGTTCCCTTGGTTCTGATTCTGAACTAGCAGCTGCATCAGGGTATTCTGTTGTAGGATCAACTGAGTGAGCTTCAGTGGGAAAGCAAATCCATTGTCACGTCTCAGAGGCATCTGATGGGTTTAGAGAAGGTGAGAAAACAGAATAGAATGAGGTCTAGAGGGAAAACACTACCCATATGCACATGATACAAACACAATCATATCACTTCAATCAATTCAACCAAGGGCATACAATCGGTCTAACCATCGTTACAAAAGTGCTCAAACTATACTATATACATGGGGGCATACTACTACTGGTATGGTGGTCGACTAGAAGTTTTAATCGGTAGAAGACTCCATGATATCCGCCCCAGCTTCATCAACTTAGTCATCATCGCTATCGTCGGTGTCTGAGTCGGTCTCGTCGATGATGATGTAGTCCTCCGAACAAATGTCCTTGGCATCATCGTCATCTCCTCCTAGCGCGGGGTCTCCCATGAATACTCCTAGCTTCCTTGTCAGATCGTCATTCTTCTTCACTAGTATCGTCATTTCCTCCTCATATCCGTCGCGTGTACACTTGAGTTCTTCCTCCAGCTCCGTGATCCTGGTCATTGCCTTCTTCAGATCTATCATGCCTGCGCACATCTGGTTCTCCTGGCGACGATATATATGATTACTTGTCGCTCTAGGATGAAGGCTCCACACCTTCCCTTTTCATGCAAATTTAATGATAATAAAACCTTAACTTCTTATGCTAATGGTATATATGATTACTATGATTTGGAACAAATAGAAGAATTCGTTGCTTTTATGGGTGCTTATGAAATTGAAGCATTGTTTAAAGAGTGTGAAAATCTTGATGATGTTGTTTACAGACCTAAAAATTTTGCTATACTTAAATATTGCTATGAGAATTATGAATTCAATTCCAATATTGATGCATTTATTGACGAAGTCTCCACTGTCCAAGAAGAGATTAATATTTTGCAGGAGTCTATGGAAGAAGGAATTGATGAAACTGTGAGCTCATTGGATGAAAAAGATGATGAGGAGAGCGAAGAACAAAAGGAGGAAGAGCGGATTAGCTACCCGTGCCCACCTTCTAATGAGAGTAACACTTCAACTCATACATTGTTTAATTTCCCTTCGTGCTTACCGAAGGATGATTGCTATGATGATTGTTATCCCGTTAATTCTCTTGAAATATCCCTTTTTGATCATGCTTGTTATGGTTGTGGACAAGATGCCAATATGAATTATGCTTATGGAGATGAACTTGTTATAGTTCCTTATGTTAAACATGAAATTGTTGTTGTTGCACCCACACATAATAGTCCTATTATCTCTTTGAATTCTTCAAACTATGCTATATCGGAGAAGTTTGCTCTTATTATGGATTATATCTGTAACGCCCCAGATTCGATGCACCAGGTGTCTGCCAGTTATTCGTCATTGTTGCATTGCCATTTGCTTGTGTGTTGCATGTCATCATGTCATCATGTGCATTTCATTTTACATACGTGTTCGTCTCATGCATCCGAGCCTTTTCCCCGTTGTCTGTTTCGCAATCCGGCACTCCTATGTCATCCGGCATTCCCCTTTTGTCTTCTGTTGTGAGCGGGTATTAAACTTTCTCGGAATGGCCCGAGGTTTGCCAAGCGGCCTTGGTATAGCACCGGTAGACCGCCTGTCAAGTTTCGTGCCATTTGGAGGTCGTTTGATACTCCAACGGTTAACCGGGTAACCGCAAAGCCCTCTTTTGTTGCAGCCCAACACCCCTTCCAAAGTGGCCCAAAACCCATCTAACTCCTCTTCATGCTCTCGGTCGTTCGATCACGATCGCGTGGCCGAAAACCGCTCCTCATTTGGACTCTCCTAGCTCCCTCTACATATATAAACACCTCCCCCTCCGAAATTCGCGGATGAAACCACCCCTAACCCTAGCCTTCATCCTCCTCCCGCAGCCGGACACGTCCGGACCCCACCGGACATGTCCGCGCCGCTGCCCCCGTCGAATCACAGTGCACCATGTGACCTCCCGCCGCCGCTCTTCGCCGCCCGGCCCATGGAGCCATCGCAGCGGCCAGCGAACCCTCGCGCCGCCACCACTGCCCGCTCCGCCCGCAGCCGCCGCCCGCCCAGCAGGGCGCCAGCGCTTCGCAGTGCCCGCCGCCGTTCGCCGCGCGCAGCCACCAGCAGCTTCGGCCCGGCCGCCGCCTCCGCCTCGGCGCGCGCACGTCGCCCGCCTCCGCCGCCGAAGCCTCCCTCCGTCGTCGCCGCCGCCCTAGCCGGCCGCAGCCGAGCTCCACGCCGCCCGCTCACCGTAAATGCGCGCCGCCCTAAGCGCCTCGGCGACCCCTGCCATGGCCGCCCGAGCTCGGGGCCGACCCCATCTGCCTCCCCGCGCCGGGATCCGGCCGGATCCGGTGAGATCCGGCCCGGATCCGCCATCTCCGGACATCCCCGGCGACTTCTCCGTCCTTCTCCGGCGAACCCCGGCGAACCTCGAAGTCCGTGCGAAGGTTGACTTTTCCCCTCCAAAATGCCCAAGTCCCGAATATTTTTGCATAATCATGCCATGTTCATCGCATTGTATCTCTGCATCCGTAGCTCCATTTTTCGCGTATAATATGTCAAATTGTTCGCCTGAACGAGTACTTCATTTCATTCTATTGCATCATTTTCATTTGAGCTCATCTTGATGCCCGAAATGCTGTTGGAAGAGTGCATGTTGATGTTAACCTGCTGAAACTGTTATAACTTGCTCATTTATCATTTTTGCCATGATTGATGTGTGCATCCTATGAGGTTGATGCCTACATGTATGTTGATCTATGCCATGCCATCTTTCCAGAGGTTTTAACCATGTATTTTTGTGAGTTGTGTGCTGAGTGCATCGAGCTTGTTAAGGAGGTTACTTGCTGTTACTGTTTTGCTAGGCAGATTCTGTTATATTTTGTTGCTATGTAAACATGCTTCTACTAATCATTCTATGCATAATCTGGAGATGTTCTATAAAGATGTTTTGATCTACATGTCTTGCTCTATCCATTCATGCCCTTGGTTGAAATTATAGCTTGCTGTATCATGTTGTTATCTTGCTCCAAAGTTTGCTAAATGATGTTGCTGTCAGCCTGTTAACATTAAGTTCAATGTTTCCATGATGGTTTTCTAGTGACCCATGCACCCTATGAACTTGTTCTTGCCATGCTTAGCTTCATAAACATGCCTTCTTACTGTTGGTTGCCTTGCCATGCCATGTATTGCTCTGTGGTGAGTGGTTCAAGCTCACGAACATGCCTACTTATTGTTGTTCCTGCCATGTCTAAATCTGTAATATAACTTGCCATGTTTACATGGGTGCCATCATATTTTCTATGCCTTTTTGGCTCATGGTTAGTAAGGGACTTTTGATCTATGATTTTAGTAGATTCATGCCATGCCTTTGTTTGCCATGATAAGTTCCTGTAACATGTTGTTTGATAGCTCTAAACATTGGAACATGATGTTATTTCTGCTAAAGTCTGAAACTGTTATTATTTGCAATCTTACCATGTGTTTTGGAGCATGTTCTAGTTGTTTCTGGAGATAGCTCAGTGTTCATGTTTTGTTGTGCTTTACCTGTAATTCATGCCCGCGCCTTTTGTTATTATGTTGGGGTCCTGTAGCATGTTGTTTTGATGCTTGCAATATGCCTACTTGCTGTTTTGGACAGATCGTTTTTATGACTTGTATAGTGTGCATGTGTTGAACCGGTGCTCCGTTTTGAGTGTGCTCTATATGAAACTTGCTTGTTTTTGCATGTAGCTTCATATTGCCATGTTGCATCCTTGTTTTGAGGTGTTTGCTTGATGTTTGTATGCATTTTGCATCAATGCCATGTTTAACTTGTTTTGCTCATATCTTCTAGGCCGTAGCTCCGAATCTAATGAACTTTATATGTAACTTGACTAGAATTTCGTGTAGATCGTCTTGGTGCATCTTAACTTGCTGTTTAACAACTTGAACATAAGGTTTATTCAGATCTGGACCAATTTCGAAATTTTCATATCAGGACTTACCGGAATTGTTATATGTTGTTCCCGACCTCATTTAAACTTGCGTTGATGTGTTGTTCTTGTTTGCAGGATTTCTTGCCATGAGTAGCTTCATGTAGCTTGGTCATGCATAATGCTTGTTGCGCATCGTGCCTTGTTCATGTGTGGTGTGTTTACCTATGTTGTGTGCTTCTTCTTGTTAGTTCCTTTTTCGTTGTGATCGTGAGGATTCGTTCGTCTATGGTTGGTTCGGCTTCATCCGTTTGTCTTCTTCATGGACTCGTTCTTCTTCCTTGCGGGATTTCAGTCAAGATGACCGCTACCCTGGATCTCACTACTATCATTGCTATGCTAGTTGTTTCGTTCTATCGCTATGTTGCGCTACCTATTACCTGTTTATTCAAGGCATCCCATATTGCCATGAACCTCTAACCTTTGACACCATTCCTAGCAAACCATTGTTTGGCTATGTTACCGCTTTTGCTCAGCCCCTCTTATAGCGTTGCTAGCTGCAGGTGAAGTTGAAGATTTCTCCATGGTGGACAGGATTTTGGTTGGGATATCACAATATCTCTTATATTATTAATGCATCTATATACTTGGTAAAGGGTGGAAGGCTCGGCCTTATGCCTGGTGTTTTGTTCCACTCTTGCCGCCCTAGTTCCCGTCATACCGGTGTTATGTTCCCGGATTTTGCGTTCCTAACGCGGTCGGGTGATTTATGGGACCCCCAGACAGTTCGCTTTGAATAAAACTTGTCCAGCAAGGCCCAACTTTGGTTTTACCATTTGCCTCGCCACCACCTATCTTTCCCTTGGGAGTAATTAACCCAAGGGTCATCTTTATTTTAGCCCCCCCGGGCCAGTGCTTGTCTAAGTGCTGGTCTGAACCGGGCAGACTGCGGGGCCCCCTCGGGGCAACTCGAGGTCTGGTTTTACTCGTAGGTTGACCTATCTGGTGTTGCCCTGAGAATGAGATATGTGTAGCTCCTATCGGGATTGTCGGCGCATCGGGCGGCTTTGCTGGTCTTGTTTTACCATTGTCGAAATGTCTTGTAAACCGGGATTCCGAGACTGATCGGGTCTTCCTGGGAGAAGGTCTATTCCTTCGTTGATCGCGAGAGCTTGTCATGGGCTAAGTTGGGACACCCCTGCAGGGTTTAAACTTTCGAGAGCCGTGCCCGCGGTTATGTGGCAGATGGGAATTTGTTAATGTCCGGTTGTAGATAACTTGACACCAGATCCGATTTAAAACGCGTCAACCGCGTGTGTAGCCGTGATGGTCTCTTCTCGGCGGAGTCAGGGAAGTGAACACGGTTTCTGTGTTATGTTTGACGTAAGTAGGAGTTCAGGATCGCCTCTTGATCATTGCTAGCTTCACGACCGTTCCTTTGCTTCTCTTCTCCCTCTCTTTTGCGTATGTTAGGCACCATACTTGCTTAGCCGCTGCTGCAACCTCACCACTTTACCCCTTCCTTTCCCATTAAGCTTTGCTAGTCTTGATACCCATGGTACTGGGATTGCTGAGTCCTCGTGGCTCACATATTACTACAACAACAGTTGCAGGTACAGGTTATGCGATGATCATGACGCGAGCGCGATGCTTGCTTGTGTTGAGTTCTTCTTCTCCTTCTTGATCGGGGATAGGTTCGGTCGGCAGCTGGGCTAGCGAGGTGGATGTCGTTTGAGTTTACTTTTGTGTTTCATCCGTAGTCGGATGGTGCTCTTATGTATGATGATGTTGTATTCGTGTGGCATTGTATGCCTTATGTATGTATCCCCATCTATTATGTAATGTTGATGTAATGATATCCACCTTGCAAAAGCGTTCCAATATGCGGTCTATCCTTGGTGGGACCTTCGAGTTCCTTTTGGATAGGGTCGCATATTGGGCGTGAAAAGTTGGTATCAGAGCCTCGACCGACCCTAGGAGCCCCCTCGATTGATCGTGTAGTTTGGCCGTTGTTGAGTCTAGAAGAAAACTGTTTTTGGAGTCTATTTATATCGGAGAGTAGGAATTCTTTTTACTCCTCAGCCCCTTCGTCGCTTTGGTGAGGAATCTTGACGTAGGTGTTTTGAACTACTCCTCTTCCCCTTCAAATTTTTCTTTAGGATCACGTGGTTAGTTTCGTGAGTTGTCCATCCTCTTTTGTCTGGTGCATTTCTTGTCAAGTTGATTCGAGCCTCTTCATCTTTGCGTTCAATCCTCAGTTGTTTTCTTTTCCCACCCACCCACCCTTCTTCTTCTTGGAGGCGGAGTCCGTAATCGAGTATCCATCCTACTCATGCGAAATCTTTGCTTTCTTTCCTCAATGATTTCAACCGGTGTTTTCTCTTCAAGATATTCGTCGGTTCCCCCTTCCAAGTTGCCTTTGTTTTCCCACCCTCCCACCCTCTTTCTTCCCGGAGCTTGAGTCTTTTTCGACCATCAATTTCATTCGTGCGGAGCCTCTTCAGCCTTCCCTCAATTAATTCAACCGGTGAATTCTCGTCTCGTTCGTCACTCTTCACCCCTTTCTTTTTCCGGTGCACTCAATGCAAGTTTTTTCGGGTAGATCACAATCTTTTCCTTGGATCAAGTGTTCTCCTTGCTCATTTGCCTCTCGACATTTAATCGTTCCTAAGTTCGGAGGACATCTCAGGAGATTCGTCTGTGTGTGAATTAATTCGAGGTTGTCACCTCATTCAAATATTTCAATTGTTCCGGTGCATCATCTATCTGTTCAACATCCCTTTCCAATGGTGTTATCTTTTTAGTGGGCCCTAGCCCACAGGTCTTTTCCCAGGATCTTACCTGACTCTTCTAATTCCCCGGAGTTATTCTAAATTATTTTCAAGTGTGACGTAAGTATGGATTCCATCAGTCACATGCTTTCTCCAAGATCGCTCTCAAATTCTTTTCATCGTTGGCAACCTTTTCGCTTTTATTTCTCCCGGAGTACCTCAGCAATTTTGGTGGTGTTTCTCGTCACCATTTGAAGATTGAAGAAGATTTCTCTTAAATCTTGCCCGTTCTCTCGAAGATTCGTGGTTCTAGCTTCTTGTTAGCCTCTCGAATTATTCCATTTGTCAGTTATTCTTTTCACCCATCCGGAGTATTTCAGGAGTTGCTTTCCCTCTCGATCATCCGGAGGTCATCTTTTCGGAAGATTTTTTTGTTCTAAGTTTTCAGCTTCAGTCATCTCTATATTCTCCCGGTGCTTCGTTCAAGTATTCTTCAACCAGTTCGCGGTCCCGCCATTATCTTGTATTTTTATTCCTCAAGTATCTTTGTGCTTTTCTAGTTCTTCCCGGTGATTCAGACACTTTCATCAGTCATTTCCAAATTCTAACGGTGGTTCGTTCAAGATTCTTTTCCTTGTTTATCATATTAATCCATTCGTTCTTTTCAATCCTACCGGTGATTCATGAAGACTTTCTCAAGTTTGAGATATGTCACTTCTCAATTCTTTTTCAAGTAGTATGCTAAATCCATTGCTTGTCAGCAATTTAATTTGATGAAGGATAAGTATGCAATAAATCTTATTCTTATTTCCTCTAAGTGAGTAATCCCTTCCTTCGAAGTTTGTTCTTGAGGAATAAATTCAAGTTCCAAGCGTTTTCATCTTTTCTTTTCTGGAGTTCAAATTTTCCTCGGCCATCTCATCGGAACCTCCATCTAAATCATCGTAAGATTTAATCTTATTCTTTCATCCTTCATTCTATCTCACCATCCTTTTGTTAACGGAGTTCTTCATGGTGGTTCTTCGTGATTCAATTCATTCTTCAAGATTTCATCAAGTGTCAGCTCCATCCTCTCTAGCTCTTGTTCTATTCTCCCATTTTCAGCCGGAGTGCTACCTAAATCCTTTTAGTCTTATTCGTTTCTTTTCTCGTTCTTACCAGAGTGATTCCAGAGTCTATCTTGTATTCCATGAGCTTTTGGTTCTCGTCATTCTCGTCGTTCCTCTCTTCTTCTCGATTGCTCTCGATTCTTTGCTTCTTCTCTTCAGTTCTTGTTTCACCTCATCCTTTTTCCCTTCCATCTCGGTCCTAAGATCTCGGGACGAGATCTCTTGTTAGTGGAGGAGTGTTGTAACGCCCCGGATTCGATGCGCCAGGTGTCTGCCAGTTATTCGTCGTTGTTGCATTGCCATTTGCTTGTGTGTTGCATGTCATCATGTCATCATGTGCATTTCATTTTGCATACGTGTTCGTCTCATGCATCCGAGCCTTTTCCCCGTTGTCTGTTTCGCAATCCGACACTCCTATGTCATCCGGTGTTCCCCTTTTGTCTTCTGTTGTGAGCGGGTATTAAACTTTCTAGGAATGGCCCAAGGTTTGCCAAGCGGCCTTGGTATAGCACCGGTAGACAGCCTGTCAAGTTTCGTGCCATTTGGAGGTCGTTTGATACTCCAACGGTTAACTGGGTAACCGCAAAGCCCTCTTTTGTTGTAGCCCAACACCCCTTCCAAAGTGGCCCAAAACCCATCTAACTCCCCTTCATACTCTCGGTCGCTCAATCACGATCGCGTGGCCAAAAACCGCTCCTCATTTGGACTCTCCTAGCCCCCTCTACCTATATAAACATCTCCCCCTCCGAAATTCGCGGATGAAACCACCCCTAACCTTAGCCTTCCTCCTCCTCCCACAGCCGGACACGTCCGGACCCCACCGGACATGTCCGCGCCGCCGCCCCCGTCGAATCACAGTGCACCACATGGCCTCCTGCCGCCGCCCTCCGCCGCCCGGCCCTTGGAGCCATCGCGGGCCAGCGAACCCTCGCGCCGCCACCGCCTGCCCGCTCATTGCCGCCGCCCGCCATGGGCGCCACAAGCCTGCCAGGCTGGCGCCCGCCGCCGTTCGCTGCCGCCCGACCACCAGCAGCTCGGCCCGCCGCCGCCTCCGCCTCGGCGGCGCGCACGCGTCGCCCGCCTCGCCGCCGAGCCTCCCTCCGTCGTCCGACGCCGCCCTAACCGGCCGTGCCGAGCTCCGCGCCGCCCGCTTCGCCGCCGTCCGCCGCCACCTAGCGCCTCCGGCGACCCCCGCCATGGCCGCCCGAGCTCGGGGCCGACCCCCTCCGCCTCCCCGCGCCGGGATCCGGCCGGATCCGGCGAGATCTGGCCCGGATCCGCCATCTCCGGACCTCCCCGGCGACTTCTCCGTCCTTCTCCGGTGAACCCCGGCGAACCTCGAAATCCGTGCGAAAGTTGACTTTTCCCCTCCAAAATGCCTAAGTCCCGAATATTTTTGTATAATCATGCCATGTTCATCGCATTGTATCTCTGCATCCGTAGCTCCATTTCGTGCGTATATTATGTCAAATTGTTCACCTCAACGAGTACTTCATTTCATTCTATTGCATAATTTTCATTTCAGCTCATCTTGATGCCCGAAATGCTTTTGGAAGAGTGCACGTTGATGTTAACCTGCTGAAACTGTTATAACTTGCTCATTTATCATTTTTGCCATGATTGATGTGTGCATCCTATGAGGTTGATGCCTACATGTATGTTGATCTATGCCATGCCATCTTTCTAGAGGTTTTAACCATGTATTTTTGTGAGTTGTGTGCTGAGTGCATCGAGCTTATTAAGGAGGTTACTTGCTGTTGCTGTTTTGCTAGGAAGATTCTGTTATATTTTGTTGCTATGTAAACATGCTTCTACTAATCATTCTATGCATAATCTGGAGATGTTCTATAAACATGTTTTGGTCTACATGTCTTGCTCTATCCATTCATGCCCTTGGTTGAAATTATAGCCTGCTGTATCATGTTGTTATCTTGCTCCAAAGTTTGCTAAATGATGTTGCTGTCAGCCTGTTAACATTAAGTTCAATGTTTCCATGATGGTTTTCTAGTGACCCATGCACCCTATGAACTTGTTCTTGCCATGCTTAGCTTTATAAACATGCCTTCTTACTATTGGTTTCCTTGTCATGCCATGTATTGCTCTGTGGTGAGTGGTTCAAGATCACGAACATGCCTACTTATTGTTGTTCCTGCCATGTTTAAATCTGTAATATAACTTGCCATGTTTACATGGGTGCCATCATATTTTCTATGCCTTTTTGGCTCACGGTCAGTAAGGGACTTTTGATCTATGCTTTTAGTAGATTCATGACATGCCTTTGTTTGCCATGATAAGTTCCTGTAACATGTTGTTTGATAGCTCTAAACATTGCAACATGATGTTATTTCTGCTAATGTCTGAAAATGTTATTATTTGCAATCTTACCATGTGTTTTGGAGCATGTTCCAGTTGTTTTTGGAGATAGCTCAGTGTTCATGTTTTGTTGTGCTTTACCTGTACTTCATGCCCGTGCCTTTTGTTATTATGTTGGTGTCCTGTAGCATGTTGTTTTGATGCTTGCAATATGCCTACTTGCTGTTTTGGACAGATCGTTGTTATGACTTGTATAGTGTGCATGTGTTGAACCGTTGCTCCGTTTTGAGTGTGCTCTATATGAAACTTGCTTGTTTTTGCATGTAGCTTCATATTGCCATGTTGCATCCTTGTTTTGAGGTGTTTGCTTGATGTTTGTATGCATTTTGCATCAATGCCATGTTTAACTTGTTTTGCTCATATCTTCTAGGCCGTAGCTCCGAATCTAATGAACTTTATATGTAACTTGACTAGAATTTTGTGTAGATCGTCTTGGTGCATCTTAACTTGCTGTTTAACAACTTGAACATAAGGTTTATTCAGATCTGGACCAATTTCGAAATTTGCATATGAGGACTTACCGGAATTGTTATATGTTGTTCCCGGCCTCATTTAAACTTGCCTTGATGTGTTGTTCTTGTTTGCAGAATCTCTTGCCATGAGTAGCTTCATGTAGCTTGGTAATGCATCATGCTTGTTGTGCATCATGCCTTGTTCATGTGTGGTGTGTTTACCTATGTTGTGTGCTTCTTCTTGTTAGTTCCTGTTTCGTTGCGATCGTGAGGATTCGTTCATCTACGGTTGGTTCGGCTTCATCCGTTCGTCTTCTTCATGGACTCGTTCTTCTTCCTTGCGGGATTTCAGGCAAGATGACCGCTACCCTGGATCTCACTACTATCATTGCTATGCTAGTTGCTTCATTCTATCGCTATGTTGCGCTACCTATTACCTGTTTATTCAAGCCATCCCATATTGCCATGAATCTCTAACCTTTGACACCATTCCTAGCAAACCATTGTTTGGCTATGTTACCGCTTTTCCTCAGCCCCTCTTATAGTGTTGCTAGCTGCATGTGAAGTTGAAGATTTCTCCATGGTGGACAGGATTTTGGTTGGGATATCACAATATCTCTTATATTATTAATGCATCTATATACTTGGTAAAGGGTGGAAGGCTCGGCCTTATGCCTGGTGTTTTGTTCCACTCTTGCCGCCCTAGTTCCCGTCATACCGGTGTTATGTTCCCGGATTTTGCGTTCCTAACGCGGTCGGGTGATTTATGGGACCACCCTGACAGTTCGCTTTGAATAAAACTTTTCCAGCAAGGCCCAACATTGGTTTTACCATTTGCCTCACCACCACCTATCTTTCCCTTGGGAGTAATTAACCCAAGGGTCATCTTTATTTTAGCCCCCCCGGGCCAGTGCTTGTCTAAGTGCTGGTCTCAACCGGGCAGACTGCAGGGCCCCCTCGGGGAAACTCGAGGTCTGGTTTTACTCGTAGGCTGACCTATCCGGTGTTGCCCTGAGAACGAGATATGTGCAGCTCCTATCGGGATTGTCGGCGCATCGGGCGGCTTCGCTGGTCTTGTTTTACCATTGTCGAAATGTCTTGTAAACCGGGATTCCGAGACTGATCGGGTCTTCCTGGGAGAAGGTCTATTCCTTCATTGTTCGCGAGAGCTTGTCATGGGCTAAGTTGGGACACCCCTGCAGGGTTTAAACTTTCGAGAGCCGTGCCCGCGGTTATGTGGCAGATGGGAATTTGTTAATGTCCGGTTGTAGATAACTTGACACCAGATCCGATTTAAAACGCATCAACCGCGTGTGTAGCCGTGATGGTCTCTTCTCGGTGGAGTTCGGGAAGTGAACACGGTTTCTGTGTTATGTTTGACGTAAGTAGGAGTTCAGGATCACCTCTTGACCATTTATAGCTTCACGACCGTTCCTTTGCTTCTCTTCTCGCTCTATTTTGCGTATGTTAGCCACCATACTTGCTTAGCCGCTGCTGCAACCTCACCACTTTACCCCTTCCTTTCCCATTAAGCTTTGCTAGTCTTGATACCCATGGTAATGGGATTGCTGAGTCCTTGTGGCTCACAGATTACTACAACAACAGTTGCAGGTACAGGTTATGCGATGATCATGACGCAAGTGTGATCTTGCTTGTGTTGAGTTCTTCTTCTGCTTCTTCGATCAGGGGATAGGTTCCAGGTCGGCAGCCTGGGCTAGCAGGGTGGATGTCATTTGAGTTTCTGTTTGTGTTTCATCCGTAGTCGGATGGTGCTCTTATGTATGATGATGTTGTATTCGTGTGGCATTGTATGCCTTATGTATGTATCCCCATCTATTATGTAATGTTGATGTAATGATATCCACCTTGCAAAAGCGTTCGAATATGCGGGTCTATCCTTGGTGGGACCTTCGAGTTCCTTTTGGATAGTGTCGCATATTGGGCGTGACAATATCGATGGGTTGCCTTTTACTATTACACATGATAATTTTGATGAATGCGATATGCATGTGCTTGCTGCTCCTACTTGCAATTATTATGAGAGAGGAACTATATCTCCACCTCTCTATGTTTGCAATATGATAAAATTGCAAGAAACTGCTTATACTATGCATTGGCCTTTACTTGGTGTGCATGAATTGTTCTTTTATGACATGCCGATGCATAGGAAGAGAGTTAGACTTCGTTATTGCTTGATATATGTTACTTTGTGCTCACTACTAAATTACAAATCATTGTTAATTAAAATTAGCTTCGATATACCTTGGGATACGGGTGGATCCATTACTTGAGCACTATATGTCTAGCTTAATGGCTTTAAAGAAAGCGCTGCCAGGGAGACAACCCAGAAGTTTTAGAGAGTCATTTATTTCTGTTGTGTGCTTTTATATAATTTGAAATCCAAAAAATAAATAGGGGAACCCAAAACTTTCAAAAAGGAAAGTGAAAGTGAGAGAGACAAGCATTGTTGTAGTGGGAGAGCTCCTTGGACTTTGTTCATGCTCATGGAAACTTTGTGAATCTTAATTACATAAACTTTTCATCAAAAATAGTTATCCCCTTGTACAATTCCATTGTATTATAAAAATAATTTGCCAAGGTTTGCCTTTAGGATTTTTACAATGCTTGTTGGTTTGTACGGTGCAGGACAGAAACTTTGGCTGTAGTGCGCGATTTTACATTTTTTTACTGATATGTCAAACGGTTTTGAAACTTTTTGCACTGTCTTTCTATACAAAGTTTTTATTTTTCCTAATTTTGGTAGAATTTTTGGGGTACCAGAAGTATGGTGAATGTTCAGATTGCTACAGACTGTTCTATTTTTGACAGATTCTGTTTTTGATGCATAGTTTACTTGTTTTGATGAAACTATCAATTTCTATCAGTTGATTAAGCCATGGAAAAGTTATATTATAGTATACACAATGAAAAAACAAAATATTAATTGGTTTGCAACAGTACTTAGAGTAGTGATTTGCTTTATTATACTAACGGATCTTACCGAGTTTTCTGTTGAAGTTTTGTGTGGATGAAGTGTTTGATCGAGAAGGTCTCGATATGAGGAAAAGGAGGAGAGGAAAGAGCTCAAGCTTGGGGATGCCCAAGACATACCAAGTAAATATTCAAGGAGACTCAAGCGTCTAAGCTTGGGGATGCCCCGGAAGGCATCCCCTCTTTCTTCAACAAGTATCGGTATGTTTTCGGATTCGTTTCGTTCATGTGATATGTGCAAATCTTGGAGTGTCTTTTTCATTTAGTTTTCACTTTTATTTTATGCACCATGCTGGTATGAGATAGTCCTTGGTTGATTTATAGAATGCTCTTTGCACTTCACTTAAATCTTTTGAGTATGGCTTTATAGAATGCTTCATGTGCTTCAGTTATATCATTTGAAGTTGGGATTGCCTGTTTCTCTTCACATAGAAAACCCCCATTTGTAGAATGCTCTTTTGCTTCACTTATATTTGTTAGAGCGTAGGCATATCTTGTGTATAAAGAATTAAACTCTATTGCTTCACTTATATCTATTTAGAGAGATGACAGAAATTGGTCATTCACATGGTTAGTCATAAAATCCTACATAAAATTGGTAGATCATGAATATGATATGTTTGATTCCTTGCAATAGTTTTGCGATATAAAGATGATAATATGTGGGAGGTTCTAGTAGATGGTTGTGTTTAGTAAGGATATTGGTGTTAAGGTTTGCGATTCCCTAAGCATGCACTATGTAACCAAATTGGCGCGCATTGTATTTTGATTGTTTATCTTTGCGTGAAGGTCGGGGGCGCGCGATGGTTAACTCCTACCAACCTCCCCCCTAGGAGCATGCATAGTAGTACTTTGCTTCGAGGGATAATAAACTTTTGCAATAAGTATATGAGTTCTTTATGACTAATATTAGCCCATGGATTATACGCACTCTCACCCTTCCATCATTGCTAGACGCTACGATACCGTGCATTGCCCTTTCTCACCTCGAGAGTTGGTGCAAACTTCGCTGGTGCATCCAAACCCCGTGATACGATATGCTCCATCACACATAAGCCTCCTTATATCTTCCTCAAAACAGCCACCATACCTACCTATCACGGCATTTCCATAGCCATTCCGATATATATTGCCATGCAACTTCCATCATCATCATATACATGACTTGAGCATTCATTGTCATATTGCTTTGCATGATCGTAAGATAGCGAGCTTGATGTTTTCATGGCTTGTACGTTTTTTGATGTCATTTCTACGCTAGATCAATGAACATCCCGGTACACCGCCGGAGGCATTCATATAGAGTCATATCTTTGTTCTAGATATCAAGTTGTAATATTGAGTTGTAAGTAAATAAAAGAGTGATGATCATCATTATTAGAGCATTGCCCCAGTGAGGAAAGGATGATGGAGACTATGATTCCCCCACAAGTCGGGATAAGTCTCCGGACTTTATGAAAAATACGAGAGGCCAAAGAAGCCCAAATAAAAAAAAGAGGCCAAAGAAGCCCAAGTAAAAAAAGAGGCCAAAGGAGCCCACCAAAAAAAAGAGAAAATAAAAATGAGAGAAAAAGAGAGAAGGGGCAATGTTACTATCCTTTTACCACACTTGTGCTTCAAAGAAGCACCATGTTATTCATAGAGAGAGTCTCCTATGCTTTCACCTTCATATACTAGTGGGAATTTGTCATTATAGAACTTGGCTTGTATATTTCGGTGATGGGCTTCCTCAAATGCCCGAGGTCTTCATGAGCAAGCAAGTTGGATGCACACCCACTTAGTTTCAGTTTGAGCTTTCATACACTTATAGCTCTAGTGCATCCGTTGCATGGCAATCCCTACTCCTCGCATTGACATCAATTGATGGGCATCTGCATAACCCGTTGATCAGCCGCGTCGATGTGATACTTTCTGCCTTTTTGTCTTCTCCACACAACCTCCACCATCATACTCTATTCCACCTATAGTGCTATATCCATGGCTAGCGCTCATGTATTCGTGAGGGTTCAAAAAGTTGAAGCGCGTTAAAAAGTATGAACCAATTGCTTGACTGACACCGGGATGGGCATGAGGGGTACCTTGTATTAAGAAAAGGGAGCATACAAGACTATATGATTTTGTAGGGACAGCGTTCTTTAGCATTGATATTTTGAAAGACATGATTGCTTGTTGGGATGCCCGAAGTATTATTATTTTTATGTCAAATGATAGACTATTGCCTTGAATCACTCGTGTCTTAATATTCATGCCATGATTAGATACATGATCAAGATTATGCTAGGTAGCATTCCACATCAAAAATTATCTTTTTTATCATTTACCTACTCGAGGACAAGCAGGAATTAAGCTTGGGGATGCTGATACGTCTCCGTCCTATCTATAATTTTTGATTGTTCCATGCCAATATTATTCAACTTTCATATACTTTTGGCAACTTTTTATACTATTTTTGGGACTAACATATTGATCCAGTGCCGAGTGTCAGTTCCTGTTTGTTGCATGTTTTATGTTTCGCAGAAACCCCATATCAAACGGAGTCCAAACGGGATAAAATGGATGGAGAATATTTTTGGAATATTTATGATTTTTGGGAAGAAAAATCAACGTGAGACGGTGCCCGAGGGGGCCACGAGGTAGGGGGGGCGCGCCCCTGACCCTCGAGGGCACCCCGTAAGGCGGTTGCTGCTCTTCTTTTTCTGCAAGAAAGCTAATTTTCGGAAAAAAGACATGGCGAAGGTTTCAATCCAATCGGAGTTACAGATCTCTGGATATATAAGAAATGGTGAAAGGGCAGAATCTGGGAACGAAGAAACAGAGAGAGACCGAGAGACAGATCCAATCTCGGAGGGGCTCTCGCCCCTCCCATGCCATGGAGACCATGGACCAGAGGGGAAACCCTTCTCCCATCTAGGGAGAAGGTCAAGGAAGAAGAAGAAGAAGGGGGTCTCTCTCCCCCTCGCTTCCTATGGCGCAGGAACGCCGCTGGGGGTCATCATCATCACTGCGATCTACACCAACACCTCCATCATCTTCACCAACATCTCCATCACCTTCCCCCATCTATCTATAGCGGTCCACTCTCTCGCAACCCGTTGTACCCTCTACTTGAACATGGTGCTTTATGCTTCATATTATTATCCAATGATGTGTTGCCATCCTATGATGTCTGAGTAGATTTTTGTTGTCCTATCGGTGATTGGTGAATTGCTATGATTGGTTTAATTTGCTTGTGGTTATGTTGCTGTCCTATGGTGCTCTCCGTGTCACGCAAGCGTGAGGGATTCCCGTTGTAGGGTGTTGCAATATCTTCATGATTCGCTTATAGTCGGTTGCTTGAGTGATGAAGCATAAACCCGAGTAAGGGGGTTGTGGCGTATGGGATAAAGGGGACTTGATTCTTTAATGCTATGGTTGGATTTTACCTTAATGATCTTTAGTAGTTGTGGGTGCTTGCTAGATTTCCAATCATAAGTGCATATGATCCAAGAAGAGAAATTATGTTAGCTTATGCCTCTCCCACATAAAACTTGCTATCGGTCTAGTAAAGTAATCAATTGCTTGGGGACAATTTAACAACTCCTACCACCACTTTTCCACACTCGCTATACTAACTTTATTGCTTCTTTATCTAAACAGCCCCTAGTTTATATTTATGCGCTCTTTATTATCTTGTAAACCTATCCAACAACACCTACAAAGTACTTCTAGTTTCATACTTGTTCTAGGTAAAGCAAACGCTAAGCGTGCGTAGAGTTGTATCGGTGGTTGATAGAACTTGAGGGAATATTTGTTCTACCTTTAGCTCCTCGTTGGGTTGGACACTCTTACTTATCGAAAGAGGCTACAATTGATCCCCTATACTTGTGGGTTATCACGGAGGCAACCAGGCAGGCAGCAGAGAGGGTGAGGGAGATGGAGGAGAGGACGGCTAATCTGTTGGAGGCGGAGAGTAACTGGAACGACGCGGGTCACCAGGCCCTATACGAGATCCTCGTGGTAAGTTTCTCCCACATACTAGCCAAATCATGCATGTAATGTTCGTTTCATTACTAACTAATATGACTGACTCGTGGAAACAAAATGTGCAGTCCGTGTGCGAGAAAACCGGCCAGACCCCTCCGCTGATGCCCTAGATTGCTATAGCGGACACGGTGAGTTTCATTTGAATGGTCATTAGTTACTAGTATTCACATTTCAGTTGCATCATGCTAACTAAACGTTGCAAATGATCTTTCATGCAGCACGCTCCCAAAAAGGATCAACCGATCCTTCTCCGTCTTGCGGTGGCGCAACCCCGACCGGTCCTTCACCTCCCTGATTATGGTAAGTTTTCCCAAGTGTTTTGCTTAACAAATGCTTTTTAAGCTAGAAAATGGCCTAGGATAGCTCAATAATGATCTATAGCTAGCTTAGCTAGTTCATTTATGACATAATTAGCTCATTCATGACATAATTAGCTCACTTGTATGTTGTTGGAAACCATTGTATGTTGTTGGAAACTTGTATATGTTCATGTTGTTGGTGACTTGTATGTTGTTGGAAACTATTGTTGAAATTATTTTGAAATGTATGTATGCATGTGTGTGTGTGTGTGTGTGAAATTCTGTCAAATTGAATGAATTTAGGAAAATACAAGAAAAACAGGGGCTATATAGCCACTTTGCCATCTGCTGGCTGACGGCAAAGGTCTCTTCTGGCTGACGGCAGACGGCAAAGCTACCACGTGGAAGCTACCTGTACAACCTGGGGTGTAGTGGGCTGGCCTATTTGGTAGATTTGCCGTCAGCCAACAGACGGCAAAGGCCTTTGCATCTTTGTCGTCAGCTGGTTGACGGCAAAGATGCAAAAGCCTTTGTCGTCTACCAGTTGACGGCAAAGCATGTCGTTAACCACTTAACGGACCTGAACTGCCACGTGTGCCGTTCAGGCTCTTTGCCGTGTGTCAGCAGACGGCAAATCCCTTTGCATCTTTGCCGTCTGCCAGCAGACGACAAAGAGGCCTTTGTCATAGCCTATTTAGCTGGACCTATTGCCGTCTGTTGGCTAATGGCAAAGGTCTTTGCCGTCAGCCTTCCATGCCTTTGCCGTCAGCCATGGCTGACGGCAAAGTGCCTGATTCCTATAGTGCATGTCTATTATTACTATGATATTATGAAATACAAACAACCTACCATGTGCATCCACATGTTGAATTTATTTGCACCATTTGATCAGTGTAGTACATAACATGTTGACATGGACGCACGAGGATACGGAACCAGTATTTTATTTTTGAGAAAAAATATACTAAAAATTAACTAGTCCGTTTGATTAGCCTAAAGGATATGTAATCAACAAACCTATCCACAATCACGATGTACATGTATACATGCATAGAAAGAAGAGAACTAATTAGCCTAAAGGATATGTAATGACAATGTACATTATGTATGTAAGGTCGGTGATGCTAATTTAATATAAAGTCAGTTTAATTTAATATAAAGTCAGTTGTGGGGGGTAATGTCATGGGTTGGAAGATATATGCAATGTGTGGTATGCATATCTTCGTACTTAATGTCAAATGGCTTGAAGATATACGCAATATGTGTTATACATATCTTCATAGTTAATATCTTACGCCTTCGAAGATATATGCAATGTGTGGTATGCATATCTTCCTATATATACCATATGATTCATTAACTATGTGGTACATATTTGGCTTTGGATCCCTCCTATCCAACTTTTGAAAACCCAAAACATAGTTTCCCTCCCACTCATGGTTCGCAAAAAGTCTATCAAATGCAAAGTTATGCTGGATACTCGATGCCCGCTTCAAATGTGTAACACCCTGGATTTTGCCCTTTTCCTTTTCTGATGATTTTCTTGGATTTACTAAGTTGAAATGTTTTTCTGTGGCTATGTGGTTCTGAAACTAGGGAAGATCATGTCTTCCTAGGTTGTATAGTGGCTTGTCATCCTTATCATCATCCTAAGATCATATCATTTTCATCCTTGACCTCATCCAATATTCTTTTTCTTGGGAATATTCATTTTCTATTAAAGGAATAACACTTTAAACACCTAGGTTGTGAAGCAACCTATCTTTCTGTCACTCCATAAATCCCCAAATAATTCTCATAAATTGTTTGGGTCCTATCTTGCTCAAATATGGCAAAACATTTCATTGCCATGATCAAAGATCATCCACCAATAATTATTTTCCTATTTTGCCCTAAATGGCACTTTACAAAGCAAGTGCTCTTTATCTTTGCTTGATTGCCTCCAAACTTTTTGAATATATTTTCCTATCCATATCATTGCCATGTGCCAAATTTCAACCTCATTTGCCTAGTAAATATTTTTTAGCAATTTTCCAAAGTTTTTGTCCAGGAAGGAACTTTGTGAAGGAGGTATACTCTAGGCATGTCCAAATGAGATGAAACTTTGATGCATCCTTCATTTGGTAAAATCATGACTCTCCACCAAATTTGAGCTCATGTCACCCTTTCATGTGAGCCCAGCTTCAAATCTTGTTTTCTAGTCAAATTTTCACTTTGTGAAGCAACCATATTTTATATTGCTTCATTTAAGCTGGAAATTTACCAGGGCGTTCTCCTGTCCATGTCAACTCTCTCCACCAAGTTTTGGCTCAATTTATCAAACCATTTGCCCTGTGCAATGTTTCCAAGATTCTGTCCAGAGAGATGCTTTATGAAGCAAGTGCTAGTTTGGCTAATCCAAACGGCATGAAACTTTTTGAGCATCTTCATTTCTCCAAATCACTGGGCCATGCCAATTTTCAGATCATTCCATGCACATATGTGAGTGCTACTTCATCATCTCTTAATCTGGTCATTTTGGCACTTTCTACAGCAAGCATAATTTTTATCCATCCTAATGAGCTGCAAATTCTCAACGAGGATCATCTTAGTGATTGATCATGTTGTGACAAAGCTCTGAGTCTAAATCCACTCATGTGAACCACAGCAGGCATCAAACAGGTTGATGTGCAACTGCAAACCTGCTACATGGAATCACATCCTTGGCCACTATTCTTGTTTCTCTCCTCCTCGGCACTCAGCGTTGAACGGTCTACCTCCCAGACATGATGTGGCTGATCACCTTGCACTGCGTGTGCCAGTTCACGTCGTGACCATGGGCCACACCAGCCAAATCCCGTGCTCCGCGGATCGTGTGCCCTGTTTCAGCTTCTTCCTTATGTGTCTCGATGCCTCTCCTTGTCCTGGAGCACCCCAGTGACTGACTGCACCGCCCTGCATCGCTGCCCCACCCTGAATCGCTGCAGTCGTGTCGCCATCGTTGTGCCCGTGCCACAAGCAGCTCATGTCCTTCATTAGAGGTCAGCTCGAGCTCGCCCGTGAGCTCTAGAACCCCCCCCCCCCGCGGCTATTTAAGCGCCCCCGAGCCCCTCCGCGCCTCACCAGATCCTCCCTTGCATCTCTTTCCCACCAGAGTGCCCCATCTTTGCCGTTCTTTTCTGTTCATCCCCGGCCATCGCTGAAGATCGCCTCCATCCGATCGCCTCAGGCCCCCTCTCCTCCTCCCAAGCCCTCCATTAACTCCCTCGCACCACCGTGAGCCGCCCCATCCCATTGCCCCTCGCCGGAGTACCCTGGCCGTCGCCAACCACCACCACCGCCCGCCTCTGGCACCTCTCTGTTTCCCCCCACCACCACGCCCTCGCTCCTCCCCGGCGCCTCCTTCACCTCTGAACGAACGCGACACAGCCCCGCGGTCCCGCCGATGTGCTCGGCTGTGCCGGAGACCGCCGGAGCTGGCCGGCCCCCTCGCCACTCCCTCCTCTGTTTTCCTCTCTGTCCACGGGGAGAACAGAGGCGCGGGAGGAAGACAACGAGCCCCTGGGCCCCACGTGCCAATGGCACACCCTCCTGCCAGCTCAGTTAAGTGGAAACACGTTTTCCATAGTGCGTTTTCAGTTCTTTCAAAGCGTATTACTTCCTTCCTTAATCTAAAATACGTTTTCCCTTCTGAAAAGCATATTCCTGTCTACTGCGGCTCTAAATGCCCTTTCCTTCGCAGAAAACGTACTCTGCCCGAAGGTGTTTTCTGTTTTTTCACTCAAGGACCCGTTGGTGATAAAATATTTCAGATATTGGTCCCCCTCCTTCTTCACTTCGTATCTTCGCAACTGTAACTCCGATCGAGGTGAAACCAACGCCCACTTCATCGTCTTGTTGAGATCTTTCTATTGGTACCATTTTAACTAGGTGGTATCAATGTGAAAATGACCTTTGTACCCTTGCCCTATTCAGTCCCCTTCGAGAGAGAAGACGTCCGGCATTTGTTCCACGGCTTCACCATACTTCTCCCCGGAGTCTCCGTCACCCCCATGCAAGCCACACCAGCCACTTGCATGATAGCCATGCAGTAGCCATGGTTTATACTTGAATATTTAATAAATGTTTGCCCATTTAATGCTTGCTTATTTGTCGCTACTGTCGTTGTTTTCGTTATGCTCGTGGATTCATGTCCACCTTCATGCTATGTTCCGATGCATCTTGTTATCCTGTGCTACCTACTAGTATTATTGTCTCATGTCATGCTTGGTAGTAGTAGCACATGCTGGTAGTAGTGTTGTTCATTCTGATGCATGCTTACATTTTGTTATCCAGCACCGTTGTTATGCATTCTCCGTTGCATCTAGTTGGATACATGCTTACGTGGTAGTATTATTTTCATGTTCTTGCATGGTATCTGTTTCTGATGCTAGTGGTCATGCTATGTTCATGTGTAGTGTTATGCTTATGCTCGTCAGCATGCCATGCTCATTTGGATAAATGATCCAGTGTTATTATGCATGATGATTCTGTTGCACCATGTTATATGATTCACTTTTGTTATGCTTGTTTACTTTCCAATGTCACTAGTAGAAAAAGGGCCATTCGAACCGGTTCGTGAGGGCCATTTGTCCCAGTTTCCGAACCGAGACTAAAGGTTCGTAACTAAAGCCCTCTACCTTTAGTCCCGGTTCGATCGGGAACCGGGACAGATGGGGCTCCACGTGGCCAGAGCGGCTTGCCCAGGCAGGGGGACCTTTTGTCTCGGTTGGTGCCACCAACTAGGACCAAAAGGCTTCCACGCGTCAGCAGTTCAGGGGCTGGGTTTTTTTTTGAAGGGGGGGGGGGGTTGGGGGGTTTTGGGGGTTTTGTAGGGTTAATTTAGGGGTTTCATATATTGTGATAGCTAGCTAATAGAGAGGAGTGTCCTCTCTTATCTCCGTGTTTGGTCGACGCTACGTATAGAGAGGACTCAACACGCTAGCTAGCTAGTAAGCAAATGAAGGAAACCATTAAGTACAGAAGATCGTCATGAACATATATACACAGAGAGAAGTGATCGACCTCTCCTTCTCCGATAGATTGGTCGAACAGCAAGTTTTCGTATGTCTATCTGACGTAACTGGCTACATATATATATATATATACAATATAAGATCTCTTATGTCCCCTAACATCTGAACTCAACTTCCACATGGTATTCTCCGTGTTTGTCGATGACGTGGTCAAGAAAGAATCCCGTCAATTCCTCTTGAATTGCTCGTATGCGATCTTGTGGTAGGAGTTCATCTTGCATCTGCCACATCTAATTTCAAGAAGGGGGTCAATACATATATATGAATGAAACTAAACACAAATGATGGTAATAAAATAAAATTGTGAATATTATTGCTTAACCACTTCATATTGTTGTTTAGAGTAGCCCCGCTCACAAGTGGTGTGGTGGATGAACTCGCAAATGTAGTATCCACACAAATCATTCCCGGGTTCCTGCCACAACCACTTTACCAGAAATATAGGTCAATCAAACTGATAAGCAAGCATGCTAAATGGTATTGATGAAACTAGCTAGAATCAATGGGAGATGCGTCGAACTAGCTAGTAGCTAGTACTTACTTTCGGGTCGTCAAATCACAGTTGCGCCGGCAGTCATGGAGCTTGTGCGGTGAACTTTTTCCAAACCCTGCCAGACAAAGAAAACAATTACTTGATATGAGGAAATGAACAAAGTTGTCGATATGGTGCGATAATGATCAATTGAACTTAGTTCTCGAGCATTTTAGTCATGGTCGCATACTCCTCCAGATTTTTTCGTTTGGAGTTTGTGACAGTTACTAGTCCCTGCTCAAGCTTAATCTCTAGCAAAATAAAGTGGAACCTGCGCATGCATGCATAACTCATCAATTACATTACCATAACCTCGAGTAATAAGGGAAACCGAATATGCACAAGACAGTAACACTCACTTGTATTCGTAAGGAAAGAGTATTGTAGCTTTGTTTTGATTTCGGAGTAACGATGCGAGCAACTTGGCCTCGGTTTGTCTGGCATCATGTTCAACACTCCATTCATCCATGAGATTTGTGTTATTGAACCCAATATCACCTACTTATCTTTTCTTCAATTCGGCGATCTTCAATCTCATAATATAGTGAGGATAATTATATATACATGCAATGAAAGAGCTGAGCTATATATAGAGACTAAACTAATTACAGAGAAGTAGTACTTACAGACAGTAGCAAGTGATGATTGTTTTATCGAGGGCCTTTTGATTGAAAAACTGGAAGAACTCCTCATATGGAACTAACAACACATCAATTCCAACGAGGTCGTGCTCCTCTTTAACCGATAGTGACAAAGTATTTTTCCAAGATTTCCTGCAGATGTCCATGTACCAATCATGGAATCTTCGCATCATCCTTGTCAGGGAAGTACTAGGGCTGACGAGAGGCTTTCCATGCTCGAATCTTAATGTGTCCGCCTACATTGTTCCAAAAATCACTGCATCATCGTCGGCCATGTAATCTCCAAGATTGGTACCGGGCAGCACCCCTTGAAGATTAGCGACGATATCGCTAGACACATTGAGCGGGGGGGCATGATTGCTTCGCTTGTTCGCCGAGCTGGGGAATTTGTTTCCCTTTTCTTTGTTCTGCTTTTGGCTGTACTGCCTCCCGTTCTAGAGGCTTGAGAGACGATGGACCGTATCTGTATTGCCTCCCGCTCTGGCTGTACTGCTAGATGCCGGAGTAGTCGAAGCGGCTGCGGCTGTGTTCTTTTGTTGCTTAAGAGGCGGAGCAGCCGGAGGCGGACTGCTACGACACACCGGAGCAGCCGGAGCGTCGCCGTCTGTGTTCCGCCATCGCTTACGAGGCAGCAAAGGAGGAGGTGGGCTGCTCGGACGCGTGATACGTCCATTTTGCATCATGCTTTTATATCAATATTTATTGCATTATGGGCTGTTATTACACATTATATCTCAATACTTATGGCTATTCCCTCTTATTTTACAAGGTTTACCATGAAGAGGGGAATACCGCAATGGAATTCGGCCGAAAAGGAGCAAACATTGGAAACCTATTCTGCACAGCTCCAAAAATCTTGAAACTCCACAGAACTTATTTTTGGGAGTTATAAGAATTATTGAGCGAAAGAAACACCTCAGGGGGCCCACACCCTAGCCAGGAGGGTGGGGCGCGCCCCTCTCGGGCGCGCCTGCCTCTCTGGGCCCCGTGGCCCTTCGGTGTCCATCTTCTGCTATATGAAGGCTTTTACCCTGCAAAAAATCGTGGGTAACCATTTGTGACGAAACTCCGCCGCCACGAGGCGGAACCTTCGGAACCAATCTAGAGCTTCGGCAAAGCTGTTCTGCCAGGGACACTTCCCTCTGGGAGGGGGAAATCATCACCATCATCATCACCAACGATCCTCTCATCGGGAGGGGGTCAATCTCCATCAACATCTTCACCACCACCATCTCCTCTCAAAACCCTAGTTCATCTCTTGTATCCAATCTTGTATCAAAACCACAAATTGGTACCTGTGGGTTGCTAGTAGTGTTGATTACTCCTTGTAGTTGATGCTAATTGGTTTACTTGGTGGAAGATCATATGTTCATATCCTTAATGCATATTATTACCCCTCTGATTATGAACATAAATATGCTTTGTGAGTAGTTACGTTTGTACCTGAGGACATGGGTAAAGTCTTGCTATTAGTAGTCATGTAAATTTGGTATTTGTTCGATATTTTGATGAGATGTATGTTGTCTTTCCTCTAGTGGTGTTATGTGAACGTCGACTACATGACACTTCACCATTATTTGGGCTTAGAGGAAGACATTGGGAAGTAATAAGTAGATGATGGGTTGCTAGAGTGACAGAAGCTTAAACCCTAGTTTATGCGTTACTTCGTTAGGGGCTGATTTGGATCCATATGTTTAATGCTGTGGTTAGGTTTACCTTAATACTTCTTTTGTAGTTGCGGATGCTTGCAATAGGGGTTAATCATAAGAGGGATGTTTGTCCAAGTAAGGGTAGTACCCAAGCACCGGTCCACCCGCATATCAAATTATCAAAGTACCGAATGCGAATCATATGAGCGTGATGAAAACTAGCTTGACGATAATTCCCATGTGTCCTCGGGAGCTCCTTTCTCATTATAAGAAATTGTCTAGGCTTATCCTTTGCTACAAAAAGGATTGGGCCACCTTGCTGCACTTTATTTACTTTCATTGCTCGTTACTCGTTACAATTTATCTTATCACAAAACTATCTATTACCTACAATTTCAGTGCTTGCAGAGAAAACCTTACTGAAAACCGCTTATCATTTCCTTCTGCTCCTCGTTGGGTTTGACACTCTTACTAATCGAAAGGACTACGGTAGATCCCCTACACTTGTGGGTCATCAAGATTCTTTTCGGGCGTCGTTGTCGGGGAGTGTAGGGCTTTCGGTGAGTGGAACTTGGTAAGGAAACATTTATATAGTGTGCTAAAATTTTCTGTTACTTGTCACTATGGAAACAAATCCTTTGAGGGGCTTGTTCGTGGTATCTTCACCCCGGCCAGAAGAGCAAAGAGTTGCTCCTCAACCTACTGAACTTATTGAAAATATTTACTTTGAGATTCCTTCGGGTATGATAGAGAAACTACTAGCTAATCCATTTGCAGGAGATGGAACATTGCATCCCGATTTACACCTTATCTTTGTGGATGAAGTTTGTGGATTATTTAAGCTTGCAGGTATTCCCGATGATGTTGTTAAAAGGAAGGTCTTCCCTTTATCTTTGAAGGGAAATGCATTGACATGGTATAGGCTATGTGATGATACGAGATCTTGGAATTATAAGCGATTGAAGTTGGAATTTCACCAGAAGTTCTATCCTATGCATCTTGTTCATCGTGATCGTAATTACATATATAATTTCTGGCCTCGCGAAGGAGAAAGCATTTCTCAAGCTTGGGGGAGGCTTAAGTCAATGTTATATTAATGCCCCAATCATGAGCTCTCCAGAGAAATGGTTATTCAAAAATTTTATGCTCGGCTTTCTCTCAATGATCGCAACATGCTCGATACTTCATGTGCTGGTTCTTATATGCTGAAGACTATTGAATTCAAATGGGACTTATTGGAAAGAATTAAACGCAACTCTAAAGACTGGGGTTCCGACGATGGTAAGGAGTCAGGTATGACACCTAAGTTTGATTGTGTTAAATCTTTTATGGATATCGATGCTTTTCGTGGATTTAGCGCTAAATATGGACTTGACTCTGAGATAGTAGCTTCTTTCTGTGAATCTTTTGCTACTCACGTTGATCTCCTAAGGAGAAGTGGTTTAAATATAATCCTCCCATTGAAGTAAAAGTAGTTGCACCTATTACAGTTGAAGAAAAGACTGTCACTTATAGTGATCCTATTGTTCGTACTACTTATGTTGAGAAACCTCCTTTTCCTTTTAGGATAAAGGATCATGCTAAAACTTCAGCTGTTGTTCGTAAGAGTAATACTAGGACTTATACACCTTCTGAGCAAATCAAAGTTGAACCTAGTATTGCTATGGGTAAAGATCTCTTGGATGATGATTTAAATGGGCATGTTATTTATTTCTATGGTGAGACTGCTAATATTGTTAGACCAGATACTAAGATACATAGACCTGTGGTAGGCATGCCTGTTATTTCTGTTAAAATAGGAGATCATTGTTATCATGGTTTATGTGATATGGGTGATAGTGCTAGTGCAATACCATATGACTTATCTAAAGAAATTATGCAAGACATTGCACCCGTTGAATTGGAAGGTATTGATGTTACTATCAAACTTGCCAATAGAGATACTATTTCACCAATTGGGATTGTTAGAGACGTTGAAGTCTTGTGTGGGAAGGTTAAATATCCTGCTGATTTTCTTGTTCTTAGTTCCCCACAAGATGACTTTTGTCCAATTATTTTTGGTAGACCCTTCTTAAATACAGTTAATGCTAGGATTGATTGTGAAAAGGATACTGTTACCATTGGCTTAGAAGGTATGTCTCATGAGTTTAATTTTGCTAAGTTTCATAGACAACATCGTGATAGAGAATCACCTAGTAAGGATGAGATTATTGGTCTTTCTTCTTTTGTCGTGCCTCCTACTGATCCGTTAGAACAATATTTGCTTGACCATGAAAATGACATGTTTATGAAGGAAAGAAGGGAAATAGATGAAGTGTTCCTTAAACAGGAACCTATGCTGAAACACAACCTTCCCATTGAAATTCTTGGGGATCCCCCTCCACCCAAGGGTGATCCCGTGTTTGAACTCAAACCCTTACCTGATAATCTTAAGGATGCTTATCTTGATGAAAAGAAAATATATCCTGTTATTATAAGTGCTGACCTTTCAGAGCAAGAAGTAGAAAGATTATTGAAAACTCTGAAGAAGCACCGCGCTGCTATTGGATAGACTCTGGATGATCTTAAGGGCATTAGTCCCACGTTATGCCAACACAAAATTAATTTGGAGGACAATGCCAAACCAGTTAGAGATCCTCAACGACGACTGAATCCCAAGATGAAAGAAGTGGTAAGAAAGGAGATACTAAAGCTCCTTGAGGCAGGTATAATTTATCCCGTTGCTGATAGTGATTGGGTAAGCCCTGTCCATTGTGTTCCTAAAAAGGGAGGTATTACCGTTGTTCCTAATGATAAAGATGAATTGATCCCGCAAAGAATTATTACAGTTATAGGATGGTAATTGATTTTCGTAAATTAAATAAAGCTACTAAGAAAGATCATTACCCTTTACCTTTTATTGATCAAATCCTAGAAAGACTATCCAAACACACACATTTCTGCTTTCTAGATGGTTATTCTGGTTTCTCTCAAATACCTGTGTCAGCTAAGGATCAATCGAAAACTACTTTTACTTGCCCTTTTGGTACCTTTGCTTATAGACGTATGCCTTTCGGTTTATGTAATGCACCTGCTACCTTTCAAAGATGTATGATGGCTATATTCTCTGACTTTTGTGAAAAGATTTGTGAGGTATTCATGGATGATTTCTCCGTTTATGGATCCTCTTTTGATGATTGCTTGAGCAACCTTGATCGAGTTTTGCAGAGATGCGAAGACACTAGTCTCATTTTGAATTGGGAAAAGTGCCACTTTCTGGTTAATGAAGGCATTGTCTTGGGGCACAAGATCTCCGAGAGAGGTATTGAAGTTGATAAAGCTAAAGTTGATGCTATTGAGAAGATGCCATGTCCCAAGGACATAAAAGGTATAAGAAGTTTCCTTGGTCATGCCGGTTTTTATAGGAGGTTCATTAAGGACTTCTCTAAAATCTCTAGGCCTTTGACTAATTTATTGCAAAAAGATATTCCTTTTGTCTTTGATGATGATTGTGTAGAAGCATTTGAAATACTTAAGAAAGCTTTGATCACTGCACCTATTGTTCAGCCACCTGATTGGAATTTACCCTTTGAAATTATGTGTGATGCTAGTGATTATGCAGTAGCTGCTGTACTAGGGCAAAGAGTTGATAAGAAACTGAATGTTATCCAGTATGCTAGTAAGACTCTTGATACTGCCAAGAGAAATTATGCTACCACTAAAAAAGAATTCTTAGCAGTTGTGTTTGCATGTGATAAGTTTAGACCTTATATTGTTGATTCCAAAGTTACTATTCACACTGATCATGCTGCTATTAAATATCTTATGGAAAAGAAAGATGCTAAGCCTAGACTCATTAGATGGGTTCTCTTGCTCCAAGAATTTGATTTGCATATTATTGATAGAAAGGCAGCTGATAACCCCGTTGCAGACAACTTGTCTAAGTTAGAGAATGTTCTTGATGACCCACTGCCTATTGATGATAGCTTTCCTAATGAACAATTAGCGGTCGTTAATGCTTCTCGTACTGCTCCTTGGTATGTTGATTATGCTAATTACATTGTTGCTAAATTTATACCACCTAGTTGCACATACCAGCAAAATAAAAAGTTCTTTTATGATTTAGGACATTACTTCTGGGATGACCCACACCTTTATAAAGAAGGAGTAGATGGTGTTATTAGACGTTGTGTACCTGAGCATGAACAGGAACAGATCCTAAGCAAGTGTCACTCTGAATCATATGGAGGACACCACGCTGGAGATAGAACTGCACATAAGGTATTGCAATCTAGTTTTTATTGGCCTACTCTCTTCAAAGATGCTCGTAAGTTTGTCTTATCTTGTGATGAATGTCAATGAATTGGTAATATTAGTAGACGTCAAGAAATGCCTATGAATTATTCTCTTGTTATTGAACCGTGTTATGTTTGGGGCTTTGATTATATGGGACCCTTCCCTGCCTCTAATGGTTATACACATATTTTAGTTGTTGTTGATTACGTTACTAAGTGGGTAGAAGCTATTCCAACTAGTAGTGCTGATCATAACACTTCTATTAAAATGCTTAAAGAAGTTATTTTTCCGAGGTTTGGAGTCCCTAGATATCTTATGACTGATGGTGGTTCACATTTTATTCATGGTGCTATCCATAAGATGCTTGCTAAGTATGATGTTAATCATAGAATCGCATCTCCTTATCATCCGAAGTCTAGTGGTCAAGTAGAGTTGAGCAATAGAGAGGTCAAATTAATTTTGCAAAAGACTGTCAATAGATCTAGAAAGAATTGGTCCAAAAAACTTGATGATGCATTATGGGCCTATAGAACTGCATACAAAAATCCTATGGGTATGTCTCCATATAAGATGGTTTATGGAAAAGCTTGTCATTTACCTCTAGAACTTGAACATAAAGCATATTGGGCTATTAACGAGCTCAACTATGACTTCAAACTTGCCGGTGAGAAGAGGTTGTTTGATATTAGCTCACTTGATGAATGGAGAACCCAAGCCTATGAGAATGCCAAGCTATTCGAAGAAAAAGTCAAACGCTGGCATGATAAAAGGATACAAAAGCGTGAGTTTAACGTAGGTGATTATGTGTTATTATTCAACTCTCGTTTAAGATTTTTTGCAGGAAAACTTCTCTCTAAATGGGAAGGTCCTTATGTTATCGAGGATCTCTATCGTTCCGGTGCCATAAAAATCAACAACTTCGAAGGCACAAGTCCGAGGGTGGTGAACGGTCAAAGAATTCAACATTACATCTCGGGTAATCCCATCAATGTTGAAACTAATATTATTGAGACCGTAACCCCGGAGGAATACATAAGGGACACTTTCCAAAACGTTCCAGACCCCGAAAAGGAATAGGTATGTGGTACGATAAGTAAACCGACTCCAAAACAATTCTAATGGCAATTTTTATCAGTTTTCGAATATTTAAGAATTTTAGGAAGAAAGAAGTAGTCCGGGAAGGACACGAGGCCTCCACGAGGGTGGAGGGCGCACCCACCCTTACTGGGCGCGCCCCCCTGTCTCGTGGCCACCTCGTGTGCCTCCCGGACTCCGTTTTCTTGCACGTTACGTATTTTCATCGGTAAAAATTCATTATATAAACTCCCGAAGGTTTTGACCATCGTATCACGCAAATATCCTCTGTTTTTGTTTCGAGTTGTTCCTGTTGCAGATTAAGAGCAAGATGTCTTCTCAAGAGTCAGTCAGGGAGAGTCGGGTGTCTCACCAAACACCAGGTCTAGGAGCAAATACTGATGCTTATCCCTTTGGACCATCAACGGAGGATGAGATGGAGGCCGACTTGAAAAGGATAGATGCATGGAGGAAGATCAAGAAGTTACCTCTCGTCTCCAAGCCGAATTCATGATGGGGGAACTACATAGCTCGGCTATTCGAAATTCAGTCATCCCTTCCAACTTTAGATTTCTTATGAAAATATGAAAAAGAGCGTCACTTGTTCTCCATAAGCTATGCAGCATCCTTGGGTAAAGGGAGCTTTAACCGTTACGGGCAAGCTCCATAAAGATATTATGGACCTCAAACAACAAGTTAATAAGCTCGAGGAGGAGAATCGTATCCTGAGGGGCATCATCGCCAAGAAGATCATAACACCAACCGTGAAGGAGACATAATCACATGGGTATGGGCACTCCCCTTGGCAACTGCCAAGCTTGCGGGAGGTGCCCAGTATCGTATCACCATCACACTCCTATCTTTACCGTTTTATTTAGTTCGGTCCTTTTAGTAGTATCTTGATCTAGTAGATTGGAGTTTTAGTATCAACTTGTTTTGCTTTTTGCTTTGTGATCTCTTTATGTAGTCGAGTCCGTCAGCTATCTATAATAAAGATTAGTGTTGAGTCAAGGGCTTTGCTATATTGCTATGATCTTGAGAAAGTAGAGAACAAAAGAGTTCAATTGATATTATGGTTAGTGATGACTTCACACATAGAAAGTATGAGGCATAAAAGTTGTTGAGAGTTGATAAACGTAGGTTTGGTCACCGTTGCAATTAATAGGAAGTAATAAGGAAAGAGAGGTTTAACATACAAATATATTATCTTGGACATCTTTTATGATTGTGAACCACTCATTAAGTATGACATGCTAAAAGAGTTGATGTTGGACAAGGAAGAGAACGTAATGGTTTATGTTTTCTCACATCTCAGTTAAAGTATAGTGTCATTGACCTTCCAAAACATGTTGAGCTTGCCTTTCCCCCTCTTGCTAGCCAAATTCCTTGCACTAAGTAGAGATACTACTTGTGCTTCCAAATATCCTTAAAACCAGTTTTGCCATGAGAGTCCACCATACCTACCTATGGATTGAGTAAGATCCTTCAAGTAAGTTGTCATGTTACAGGCAATAAAAATTGCTATCTAAATATGTATGACTTGTTAGTGTAGAGAAAATAAGCTTTATACGATCTTATTGTGGAAGCAATAAAAGCGACGGACTGCATAATAAAGGTCCACATACAAGTGGCAATATAAAGTGACGTTCTTTTGCATTAAGATTTTATGCATCCAACCCTAAAAGCACATGACAACCTCTGCTTCCCTCTGCGAAGGGCCTATCTTTTACTTTATGTTTTTACTTTTTGCTTGAGTCAAGGTGATCTTCACCTTTTTCCCTTTTTCATTTTATCCTTTGGAAAGCTCCTCGTGTTTGAAAGATCATGATATATATATCCAATTGGATGTAAGTTAGCATGGATTATTATTGTTGACATCACCTAAAGGTGAATACGTTGGGAGGCAACACAATAAGCCCCTATCTTTCTCAGTTTCCGCTTGAAACTCTATAACCACAAGTACCGCGTGAGTGTTAGCAACTATAGAAGACTACATGATAGTAGAGTATGTGGACTTGCTGAAAAGCTCTATTTTTGACTCTTTCTGATGTTATGATAAATTTCAGTTGCTTCAATGACTGAGATTATAGTTTGTTAGTTCCCAATGAAGTTTCTGAACCATACTTGACATTGTGAATTGATTGTTACTTGAGCATAAGAAATCATATGACAAAAATCTATTTATGTTGCTGTTATAAGAATGATCATGATGCCCTCATGTCCATATTTTATTTTTATCGACACCTCTATCTCTAAATGTGTGGACATATTTTTCGATATTGGCTTCCACTTGAGGACAAGCGAGGTCTAAGCTTGGGGGAGTTGATACGTCTATTTTGCATCATGCTTTTCTATCAATATTTATTGCATTATGGGCTGTTATTACACATTATATCTCAATACTTATGGCTATTCTCTCTTATTTTACAAGGTTTACCATGAAGAGAGGAAATGCTGGCAGCTGGAATTCTGGCTGGAAAAGGAGAAAACACTGGAAACCTATTCTGCACAGCTCCAAAAATCCTGAAACTCCACGGAACTTATTTTTGGAATTTATAAGAATTATTGAGCGAAAGAAACACCTCAGGGGGCCCACACCCTAGCCAGGAGGGTGGGGGGCGCGCCCACCCTTACTGGGCGCCCCCCTATCTCCTGGCCCCCCTGGTGGTACTCCAGTGTCCATCTTCTGCTATATGAAGGCTTTTACCCTAAAAAAATCGTGGGCAAGCTTACGGGACGAAACTCCGCCGCCACGAGGCGGAACCTTGGCGGAACCAGTCTAGAGCTCCGGCAGAGCTGTTCTGCCGGGGACACTTCCCTCCAGGAGGGGGAAATCATCACCATCGTCATCACCAACGATCCTCTCATTGGGAGGGGGTCAATCTCCATCAACATATTCACCAGCACCATCTCCTCTCAAAACCCTAGTTCATCTCTTGTATCCAATCTTGTATCAAAACCACAAATTGGTACCTGTGGGTTGCTAGTAGCGTTGATTACTCCTTGTTGTTGATGCTAATTGGTTTACTTGGTGGAAGATCATATGTTCAGATCCTTAATGCATATTATTACCCCTCTGATTATGAACATGAATATGCTTTGTGAGTAGTTACGTTTGTTCCTAAGGACATGGGTGAAGTCTTGCTATTAGTAGTCATGTGAATTTTGTATTCGTTCAATATTTTGATGAGATGTATGTTGTCTTTCCTCTAGTGGTGTTATGTGAACATCGACTACATGACACTACACCATTATTTGGGCCTAGAGGAAGGCATTGGGAAGTAATAAGTAGATGATGGGTTGTGTGATGCCCGGAAAATCATGCTACAGTAATCCCACGCTAATCATTCCACGTCACCTCGGTTACTGTTGCTAACCTCGCAATGATTTGAAACCGTTTCGAAATTTAAATTCTAAATATGTCAAACAACAAACGTTTTCAAAGTTGAAACAAAAATGTTAAATTGGGTGCGAATATTACAAGGGTAATTATAATAAAGAAAATATATTTTTAGAAAGTGCCTGAATATTTTAAAATGAATTAAAACGGAAAAGAGAAACAATAAAAGAAAATGCAAAACAGAAAACAAAATAGAAAAAATGGAAGAACTCCCCTCCCCCATCTGGCTCTGCCCAATGAGGCCACCGCCTCCTTTTGGGCCCCAACCCACCACCCCACCAGGCTGGCCCAACCATCCCCGCACCCCCATAACCTCCCCCACTCCTCGCACTCGCCCACCGACACCCACACTCCCCCACCCCCGAAATATCCCCCTCCCCCCCGATTGGATCAGGATCGAGGGGGAACCGCTCACCGCCGCCGCCCAATGCCGTCTCGCCGCGAGGCCGCACCGCCATCGCCGTCGCCGTTCACCGGAGGAGCCTTGCCGGAGCTCCTCCACCTCGACTTCCCCTACTCCTCCCCGACCCTAACGTCGCCGACGCCGTCGACGCACGCCGCTGCGCCTCGTCATCACGTCGCCGTCGTCTTCGACCTCTTCCCTGAGCACGCTGCCTTGTCCCCTACGAACCCCTGTGAGCTCCACCGCACGTCCCCTCCCTTCTCCTCTGATTCGCGTCGCTGTCGTCCTCGACCACCACCTCGACCCCCACTGCACTTTTTCCCTACCGGCTCTGTGACCCCCCTTCCTTTCCCTCTTTGTCGCGCGCGGCCATCACCGCGTCCGGGCCACGCTCACCGCGCCCGGCAGTGTCCCGTAGCTCCATGCCGGCGCGCCGCCCGCGCCGTGCTCGCGGCCACCACGACCCCGCGCGCCCACTCAGTGGTGGCCTCTGTCACTCTCGCCGCAGCCCTCCCTGCTCGCCCGGGCTCCGCCCCGCATCAGCTGGAGTCTCCGGTTGCGCCCGGCCGCCATCGACGGCCCGTGCTATGCGCTGCTGCTACCCTGCTCCGCCTACGCCGCCGGCCACATCCCCTCCGCCCTGACCTCTGGCCTCGCCCACCGCTCCTTGTGGGCGAGCGCCCGCACAGGCGCCCGTAGCGCCTGCTAACCCGCATCGGCCCAGTGAACCTATGACAAACGGGGCCCAGCCCCAGAACGTTTTAAGAAAAATGGAAAATAAAAATAAAAATAAATTAATAAAATTTATAATTAATTAATTAAGTTAAATAATCCTGATTAATTAATCTAATTAACGAGTTAGTTTAATTAAGCAGTAATTAGATTAGCTAAATCCTAATTAACCTAAACAGGGTATGACAGCTAGGACCCACATGTTAGTTTGACCTAGTCAACGCCCTGTTGACTGCTGACGTTTTGAATTAATATAAAGTAAACCGTAGCTTGGATGGAAAAACTTTGTACATGAAAGTTGCTCAGAACGACGAGACGAATCCGAATACACAGCCCGTTCGTCCGCCACCCATCCCTAGCATAGCGAACACGCAACTTTCCCCCTTCGGTTCCCCTGTCCGAAAACGCGAAAACCGGGGATACTTTCCCGGATGTTTCCCCCTTCACAAGTATCACCTGTCCCTGCGCTAGATCACCCCTGCCACCCGTATTGCCTTGTTATATTTTGTGATGCTTTGTTTGCTCTGTATTCATTATTTATTCCCCCTCTTCTCTCCGGTAGACTACGAGACCGACGATGCTGCTGCCCAGTTCGACTACGGAGTTGACGACCACCCCTCCTTGCCAGAGCAACAAGGCAAGCCCCCCCTTTGATCACTAGATATCGCCTATTCTTCTCTATACTGATTGCATTAGAGTAGTGTAGCATGTTCTTGTTCGGTTACTCCTATTACATTGCATAGCTTTGTCATTGTTGCTACTGATCATTGATACCTTACCCGCAATCTTAAATGCTTAGTATAGCATGCTAGTTTATCATCATTGGCCCTACATTCTTGTCGATCGCCTTGCTATCTTTGTTGGGCCGTGATCACTCGGGAGGTGATCACGGGTATATACTATACATACATACATACTACAGATGGTGACTAAAGTCGGGTCCGCTCGAAGAGTACCATGAGTGATTCACGCATTGGGGCTGAAAGGACCTTTGTCCCGACGGCCCTCTGTGTGGATCTTTGTGGCGGAGCGACAGGGCAGGTTGAGACCACCTAGGCGAGAGGTGGGCCTGGCCCTGATCGGCGTCCGCGGTTGCTTCATAATAACACGCTTAACGAGATCTTGGTATTTGATCTGAGTCTGGCCATTTGGTCTATACGCACTAACCATCTACGTGGGAGTAGTTATGGGTATCCCGACGTCGTGGTATCAGCCGAAGCCTTCGTGACGTCAGCGACTGAGTGGCGCGCGCCGGATTGGACTGGAACGCCACTAGGCTAGGTCTGCTTCCGGCCGCGTTCGCAACGTGCAGGTGTGCAAAGGCGATGGGCCCAGACCCCTGCGCCATAGGAGTTAGACCGGCGTGCTGACCGCTCTGTTGTGCCTAGGTGGGGCTGCGACATGTTGATCTTCGAGGCGGGCATGACTCGAGAAAGTGTGTCCGCCAAATGGGATCGGCGTGTTGGGTTATGTGGTGCACCCTGCAGGAAGTTTATCTATTGAATAGCCGTGTCCCTCGGTAAAGGACGACCGGAGTTGTACCTTGACCTTATGACAACTAGAACCGGATACTTAATAAAACACACCCTTCCAAGTTCCACAGACAATCCGGTGATCGCTCTCTAACAGGGCGACGAGGGAAGGATCGCCGGGTAGGATTATGCTATGCGATGCTACTGGAGATGCTACCTGCAGATGCTACTTGGAGATGCTACTTGGAGGACTTCAATCTACTCTCTTCTACATGCTGCAAGACGGAGGCTGCCAGAAGCGTAGTCTTCGACATGATTAGCTATCCCCCTCTTATTCTGGCATTCTGCAGTTCAGTCCACTGATATGGCCCTTTACACATATACCCATGCATAAGTAGTGTAGCTCCTTGCTTGCGAGTACTTTGGATGAGTACTCACGGTTGCTTTCTTCCCCTTTTCCCCTTTCCTTTCTTTACGGTTGTCGCAACCAGATCTGGAGCCAGGAGCCGACGCCACCGTCGACGATGACTACTACTTCGGAGGTGCCTACTAATGCGTGCGGGCGGCGACGACGACCGGGAGTAGTTTAGGAGGATCGAGGCGGGAGGCCTGCGCCTCTTCGATCTGTATCCCAGTTTGTGCTAGCCTTCTTAAGGCAAACTTGTTTAACTTATGTCGTACTCGATATTGTTGCTTTCATCGACTCGTCTATGATCGAGCACTTGTATTCGAGCCCTCGAGGCCCCTGGCTTGTATTATGATGCTTGTATGACTTATTTATGTTTTTAGAGTTGTGTTGTGATGTCTTCCCGTGAGTCCCTGATCTTGATCGTACACGTTTGCGTGCATGATTAGTGTACGATTGAATCGGGGGCGTCACAGGTTGCTAGAGTAACAGAAGCTTAAACCCTAGTTTATGCATTCCTTCGTTAGGGGCTGATTTCGATCCATATGTTTAATGTTGTGGTTAGGTTTACCTTAATACTTCTTTTGTAGTTGCGGATGCTTGCAATAGGGGTTAATCATAAGTGGGATGCTTTTCCAAGTAAGGGTAGTACCCAAGCACCGGTCCACCACATATCAAATTATCAAAGTACCGAACGCGAATCATATGAGCGTGATGAAAACTAGCTTGACGATAATTCCCATGTGTCCTCGGGAGCTCCTTTCTCATTATAAGAAATTGTCCAGGCTTATCCTTTGCTACAAAAGGATTGGGCCACCTTGCTGCACTTTATTTACTTTCATTGCTTGTTACTCGTTACAATTTATCTTATCACAAAACTATCTATTACCTACAATTTCAGTGCTTGCAGAGAAAACCTTACTGAAAACCGCTTATCATTTCCTTTTGCTCCTCGTTGGGTTCAACACTCTTAATTATCGAAAGGACTGCGATAGATCCCCTACACTTGTGGGTCATCAATGCGCCGGAGTAGGCGGAGAAGGAGGCGAAGTAGTGCCGCCCTCACGCGCTGGAGCAGGAGGCGTAGTGCCCTGATCACTCACCGGAGGAGGAGGAGGAGGAGGAGGAGGCGAGTTCCCAGCTGACTAGCAAGATCTGTGAAGTTCAGAAGCTTGATGTGCTCCTTCCGCCATAGAAACGGAGTATGCATAGCAAGACCCAGCCGAGTCTCCCCATCATCTGTAGGGTGGTCAAGCTGGCGCTCCTCAAATCCCTCCGTTATTTCGTCCACCATCACAACAGCATAGCCTTGTGAAATCGGACGGCAGTGAAAAGTTGCTCCGGGTGAAGGAGGGAACACAGAGCCGATAGCCGCCTTGACTTTGAGCTGATCCCATTGCATCATAAGGGGGCACTGGTGTGAATCCGTGACAAAATCCATGTGGTATCTAGGACCCGTCAAGTTAGGCTGCTAAACGAGCTCGGTGGAAGCCATGCTGCTTCTCCGCTAAGATGGAGGGGTAGCTTCTGGGGTAGCATCTTGGGCAGGATCTCGCAGCTGCTGGTTCTCAACATCTCGTTCCTCTTGCTTTCTTACCCTTGCCTTAAGCTCCTGCAGTTTGCTCTACCCCACATTCCTCCTCCTCTCTTGGGTTTGTCTCGTGTTCGTCCAGGGTGCTCAGGATTCCCGAGGGCCCTTGTGAGCTCGTCGTTCTCTCTGTCGGGAATGAACTTCCCTTCCCGCAATTTGTTGATTGCTTTCCGAAGCTTCATGACGGGTGTTGCACGTTGCTCGTCCGTCCAGCAGCACTTCCTTGTTTCGGGGTCCAATGTTCCACAAGCCCCGAATAACCAAGTCCTACAACGGTCTGGCCAGTGCAATGTCTCTGGTTCGACCCCTTTAGCAATCAGGTCCTACTCAGCCTTGTCCCACAACGGCCGGGCTTTGAGGTAGCAACCTGACCCCATGCCATGGTAATGCTCCTTCTTTGCAGCATTTATCTTGTTAGTTGCTGACATCTTCTTACTCCTCTCTGATGTCTTGTTGGCCACAAATGCGGGCCAGTGATCTCTTATCCTCTCAAATCGGCCGGTGAATTCGGGAGTCTTGTCTTGGTCGACATACGTTGTTTTCAACTCATTCTTCCACCTCCTGAATAGATCTGCCATCTTCTTGAGAGCATAGGACTTGATCAAATGGCTCTATAACTGGATTCTCCGGATCCTCCTCTTCCGGTAGGGTGAAATTTACCTTCAGCACTTTCCAAAGATCTTCTTTCTGTCTATCTTCGACAAAATAAACTTGAAGAAGCTCTTCCTTCTTAGGCTCATTCCATAGCTTGGTGTTGATCAGGATCATGTCCCTAACAAGAACCCTGCACTGAGCAGAAAATACTTCCTTGGTCCGGAGGGGTTTAATCGGTTGGCCATCGCACGCGATTTCTGTGATTGTGAACCTTTCATCCGGGCGCAACATTTTCTTCGGGCCTCATTTGTTTACTGAAGTATTGCTTGATCCGGAGGGCTATATAAAATAAGAAAGAAGAGTTAATATATGTACATACCAAAACAATATAATGCATCAATTATCTAGTCAGCACAGGCTTAATTAATATATATATACCTTGCCGGACTTTGCAACAGCTGTTCCTGACTCTGTTCGGTCACCAGAGCCGTCATCAGGTTGCCGGAGCCACCATCCGATCATGACCCTCCTCCATTGTTTGATCACCGCAGCCTTCTTCCTCTCCTTGCAGACCTACTTCGATGTCATTGAGAAACGACAAGACTGCATCACCTCCGTCGCGGATTATGTCACCCAATATCTCTTGTTGATCGAAGTCTCTTTGATGATCCATAGTTTCTACAAATAATACAACATGGAAATTAATATAAAAACATGAGAGGTGGACATATCGAAGTTATCGGGGAGGGGGTGTATCAACAACGACGACATATACATAGAAAAAAATGTTATCGGGGAGGGGGTATATCGACCGCCTCTCTCATGATTGTCTAACGTTTGTCTAGTGTCAACGGATTCAACAAAACCATGTCTTCATCATTAGGCGAAAGTAACAGGCGCATGATGGTACGAAGCTCTCCAAAGTTGTTTTGGAACGGAATCCCAGATAGGATAATTCGCTTTTTGGTACAAAGTACAGCAAGAGCCTTCCGAATATCGCTATCTGGAAGGCCTTTGCTGAAATTCGTACCGAAAGGCGGATTATCCTATCCGGGACTCCGTTCTGAAACAACTTTGGAGAAATTCGTACCATCATGCCCCGGTTACTTCCGGCTAATGATGAAGCCATGGATTTCTTCAATAATTTGACACTAGGCACCTCTCGACCCCTCGGCGATCCTCGACCCCTCGACCCTAGCTAGTTCACGACCCTCGACCGCTCGGCGATCCACAACCCTCTACCCTAGTTCCTGACCCTCAACCCCCTCATGTCACGTTTGTCTAGTGTCAAAGGATTCAACAAAACCATGTCTTCGTCATTAGGTGAAAGTAGTAGGCGCATGATGGTACGAAGCTCTCCAAAGTTGTTTTAGAACGGAATCCCAGATAGGATAATTCCCTTTTTGGTACAAAGTACAGCAAGAGCCTTCCGAACATCGCTATTTGGAAGGCCTTTGCTGAAATTCGTACCAAAAGGCGGGTTATCCTAACCGGGACTCCGTTCCAAAACAACTTTGGAGAAATTAGTACCATCATGCCCCGGTTACTTCCGGCTAATGATTAACCCATGGATTTCTTCAATACTTTGACACTAAGCCACCTCTCGGCCCCTCGATGACCTTGAACCCTCGGCCCCTCGACGACCCTCGAACCCTCGACCCTCGAACCCTAGAACCCTCGAACCCTAGAACCCTCGAACCCTCGACCCTCAAACCCTTGACCCTCGACCGGCCTCAATGACCCTCAACCCCTCTGTGACCCTTGCGACCATCTAGCCTAGTTTTAGACCCTCGACCCCTCGGCGATCCTCGACACCCTCGTTCCCGATAAAAATAAGAAGAAGAAGAAGAAGAAGAAGAAGAAGAAGAAGAAGAAGAAGAAGAAGAAGAAGAAGAAGAAGAAGAAGAAGAAAAGAGGAGAAGAAGAAAAAGAGAGAAGAATAAGAAGAAGAAAATAGAAGAAAAAAAGAGCAGAAGAAGAAGGAAAAGAGGAGAAGAAGAAAAATTTCTATTTTTTCTTCTTCTCGTCTATTCCTTCTTCTTCTCCTTTTTTTTCTTCTACTTCCTCTTCTTATTTTTTTCTCCTCTTCTTCTCCTTATTCTTCTCCTTCTTCCTATTATTATTTTCCTTTTTCCTCTCCTTATTTTTCTTCTTAAATCAATATCTACTAACAACCTAAAATGCACTAACCTAAAATCGATATCTACTCACAACCTAAATAAAAAAATTAATACATATATGAAAAAGACATATATGAACAAAAAAATGCTATGAACATTATATCCATACATACGTAGCCACATCCATACATACCTATATCCACATACATATATACATTATATATACGAACAAAAAAATCATCACATAAAAAGTTGAATAAAAATTCATATACAGAGAGCCAGTGCGGCGGCGTCTCACAATGGGGGTGGCCGGCGAGGGCGACGACGGGGGCGGCGACGGTGAAGGCTGTGGGGGCAACGACGGCGACGACGAGGCACAGGGCCGCGACCGGACAACGTGCTCGGGGGTGGGGCAGGGGTGGGGTGATACGTCCCCAATGTATCTATAATTTTTTATTGTTCCATGCTATTATATTACCTGTTTTGGATGTTTATGGGCTTTATTTCACACATTTATATCATTTTTGGGACTAACCTACTAACCGGAGGCCCAGCCCGTATTGCTATTTTTTCCTATTTCAGTATTTTGAAGAAAAGGAATATCAAACGGAGTCCAAACGGAATGAAACCTTTGGGAGCATGATTTTTGGAACGAACGTGATCTAGAGGACTTGGAGTGCAAGTCAAGAAGCAGTCGAGGCGGCCATGAGGGTGGAGGGCGCGCCCCCTATCTCGTGGGCCCCTCGGGCGGCCACCGACCTACTTCTTCCTCCTATATATACCCACATACCCCGAGAACATCCAGGGAGCCAACGAAAAACTATTTCCACCGTTGTAACCTTCTGTATCCGCGAGATCCCATCTTGGAGCCTTCGTCGGCGCTCCACAGGAGGGGGAATCGACCATGGAGGGCTTCTACATCAACACCATAGCCCCTCCGATGAGTTGTGAGTGGTTTACCACAGACCTTCGGGTCCATAGTTATTAGCTAGATGGCTTCTTCTCTCTTTTTTTATCTCAATACCATGTTCACCTCGATCTTCTTGGAGATCTATTCGATGTAACTCTTTTTGTGGTGTGTTTGTCGAGATACGATGAATTGTGGGTTTATGATCAAGGTTATCTATGAGAAATATTTGAATCTCCTCTGAATTTTTTTATGTATGATTGAGTTATCTTTGCAAGTCTCTTTGAATTATCAGTTTGGTTTGGCCTACTAGATTGATCTTTCTTGCAATGGGAGAAGTTCTTAGCTTTGGGTTCAATCTTGCGGTGTCCTTTCCCAGTGACAGCAGGAGTAGCAAGGCACGTATTGTATTGTTGCCATCAAGGATAAAAAGATGGGGTTTATATCATATTGCATGAGTTTATCCCTCTACATCATGTCATCTTTCTTAATGCGTTACTCTGTTCTTATGAACTTAATACTCTAGATGCATGCTGGATAGCATTCAATGTGTGGAGTAATAGTAGTAGATGCAGGCAGGAGTCGGTCTACTTGTCGTGGACGTGATGCCTATATACATGATCATGCCTAGATAATCTCATAATTATTCGCTTTTCTATCAATTGCTCAACAGTAATTTGTTCAACCACCGTAATACTTATGCTATCTTGAGAGAAGCCACTAGTGAAACCTATGGCCCCCGGGTCTATCTTTTATCATATAAGCTTTCAATCTACTTTTATTTGCATCTTTACTTTTCCAATCTATATTATAAAATACCAAAAATATATTTATCTTATCATACTATCTCTATCGGATATCACTTTCATGAAGTGGCCATGAAGGATTGACAACCCCTTTATTGCGTTGGTTGCGAGTTCTTTGTTTGTTTGTGTAGGTGCGTGGGACTTTTGAGGAGCCTCCTACTGGATTGATAGCTTGGTTCTCAAAAACTGAGGGACATACTTATGCTACTATTCCTGCATCACCCTTTCCTCTTCAAGGAAAACCAACGCAAGATCAGGAAGTAGCAAGAAGGATTTCTGGCATCGTTGCCGGGGAGGTCTTCGCTCAAGTCAAGACATACCAAGTACCCATCACAAACTCATCTCCCTCGCATTTACATTATTTGCCATTTGCCTCTCATTTTCCTCTCCCCCACTTTACCCTTTCTGTTTTATTCGTCCTCTCTTTCCCAATATCCTCTTCTTCTTTGCTTTTGTTTGCTATTATGTCTGAAATTGGGGAGATTATCGTCAATATGGACAATAATGATAACATGGAAAATTCTGATGCTCCCGCTGAAGAACCCCCTATCTTGCATACTAAAAAGTTTCAAATCGGCATTGGTAACATTATTGGAAAAGGTGTTCTTCAAGATTTCTTTACTTGTGCCGGTGCTTTACCTTCTATGGGTGGTTCTATTCTTCATAGAACTAGTAGTCTTGCGGATGTTGTCGCTATGCTTGTAGTTGAGCTTGAAAGACAATTTATGCATATGCATCCTTGCATACAAAGAATTTTCCTAGAATTTTCTAATATTGAGCATTCTTCTGTTAAGCGTGTTGTTACTATATTTTCGCTCATGAGTTTAGATTTATAATAAGAGAGGCCAAAGAAATCTTTGCGCACTATAGGGTGGACGCCGGTCATCCTCCCATAGAGGCGATCCTCTTCGATCAAGAGGAAATTAGGCGTTTTTAATCTTTGGACTATGTTGCTTTCAATGAAAACCTTAGAAAAAAGGTTCCTACCAATGTCCTAGTTGATAGAATTTCCGAACTGAATAATGATTTTGCTCTTCGAAATAACGAGCTAGAATACTCTCTTGAGTATAGGCTCACAAAATTCTGCCAAAAGAATGCTTATAATGATGAATTAGTTGTGCAATATGAAGGGCCAAGGAGGAACCAATTCCTCCTGTGATTGATCTTGGGGACTTTTGTCCCATCAAATTTAGCCCTTTTGATTATTTTTGCTTGGCTCAAAGAAAACTTTCTGCTGAACATACAGAATATGATATGAGTTTTCAAGATGTATCTTATAATTATGGCACTACTTAGATCTATCTTCGCTTTCATGCCTAGCTAGGGGCGTTAAATGATAGCGCTAGTTGGGAGGCAACCCAATTTTACTTGTGTTTTTTGTTTTTGTTTCTGTTTAGTAATAAATTGTGCATCTACCTTCTGGTTAGATGTGTTTTTATGTTTTAATTAGTGTTTGTGCCAAGTAGAACCTATAGGATAACCTACGGTGATAGTTAATTTGATTCTGCTGAAAAACAGAAACTTTGCACGCACGAAATTAGTTTTGTTAAATCACAGAAATGTGCTTTTGCATTGATTATTTTTCTATAGATTAATAGACAAATTTCCCAGGAGTTCCTATTTTTGTAGGATTTTTAGAGTTCCAGAAGTATTCCTGGTTTACAGATTGCTACAGACTGTTCTGTTTTTGACAGATTCTATTTTTCGTGTGTTGTTTGCTTATTTTGATGCATCTATGGCTAGTATTAAATAGTATGAACCATAGAGAACTTGAAATACAGTTGGTTTAACACCAATATAAATAAAGAGTGAGTTCATTACAGTACCTTATGTGGTGGTTTTGCTTTCTTTCACTAACGGAGCTTATGAGATTTCCTGTTGAGTTTTGTGTTGTGAAGTTTTCAAGTTTTGGGTAAAGATTTGATGGACTATGGAATAAGGAGTGGCAAGGGCCTAAGCTTGGGGATGCACATGGAACCCCAAGATATTCAAGAATAGCCAAAAGCCTAAGCGTGGGGATGCCCCCGGAAGGCATCCCCTCTTTTGTCTTTGTTCATTGGTAACTTTACTTGGAGCTATATTTTTATTCGCCACATGATATGTGTTTTGCTTGGAGCGTCTTGTATGATATAGTATTTGCTTTTTAGTTTTCCACAATCAGCCTTGCTGTACACACCTTTTGGGAGAATCCCACTTGATTAGAAATTTTTAGAATACTTTATGTGCTTCACTTATATATTTTGAGCTAGATAGTTTTGGCTCTAGTGCTTCACTTATATCTTTTAGAGCACGGCGGTGGCTTAATTTTTTAGAAATTACTAGTATCTCATGATTCACTTATATTATTTTGAGAGTCTCTTAGAACAGCATGGTATTTGCTATGGTTATAAAATTGGTCCTAGAATGGTAGGCATCCAAGGTGGGTATAATAAAAACTATCATAGGAAGTGAATTGGATGCTATGATCAATTTGATACTTGATAATTGTTTTGAGATATGGAGGTAGTGATATTAAAGTCATGCTAGTTGGGTGATTATGAATTTAAAGAATGCTTGTGTTGAAGTTAGCAAGTCCCGTAGCATGCACGTATGGTTAAAGTTGTGTAACAAATTTGAAACATGAGGTATCCTTGGATTGTGCATCCTTATGAGTGGCGGTCGGGGACGAGCGATGGTCTTTTCCTACCAATCTCGATCCCTCTAGGAGCATGCACGTGGTGGTTGGTTTTGGATGACTTGTAGATTTTCGCAATAAGTATATGAGTTCTTTTGACTAATGTTGAGTCCATGGATTATACGCACTTTTACCTTTCCATCATTGCTAGCCTGTTCGGTACCGTGTATTGCCCTTTCTCACCTTGAGAGTTGGTGCAAACTTCGCCGGTGCATCCAAACCCCGTGATATGATACGCTCTACCACACATAAACCTCCTTATATCTTCCTCAAAACAGCCACCGTACCTACCTATTATGGCATTTCCATAGCCATTCCGAGATATATTGCCATGCAACTTTCCACCATTCTGTTTATCATCATGACACGCATTACTATTGTCATATTGCCATTGCATGATCATGTAGTTGACATCGTATTTGTTGCAAGGCCAATTTGCATAATTTTTCATACATGTCACTCTTGATTCATTGCCCATCCCGGTACACCATCGGAGGCATTCATATAGAGTCATATCTTCTTCTAGTTTTGAGTTGTAATTCATGAGTTGTAAATCAATAAAAGTGTGATGATCATCATTATTTGAGCATTGTCCCCAAAAGGAAAAAGAAAAAGAAAAGCCAAAAAGAAAAAAAAAGAAAGGCCAAAAAAACGAAAAAAGAAGAAGAAAGGCCAAAAGAAAAAAAAAGCCCAAAAAAGGGGAAAAAGAACAAAAAAGAAAATAAATAAAAAAGGGGGCAATGTTACTATCTCTTTTCCCCACTTGTGCTTCAAAGTAGCACCATGTTCTTCATATAGAGAGTCTCATATGTTGTCACTTTCATATACTAGTGGGAAGTTTTCATTATAGAACTTGGCTTGTATATTCCTATGATGGGCTTCCTCAAAATGCCCTAGGTCTTCGTGAGCAAGCAAGTTGGATGCACACCCACTAGTTTTCTTTTGTTGAGCTTTCATACATTTATAGGTCTAGTGCATCCATTGCATGGCAATCCCTACTCCTCATGTTGACATCAATTGATGGGCATCTCCATAGCCCGTTGATTATCCTCGTGAATGTGAGACTTTCTTCTTTTTGTCTTCTCCACACAATCCCCATCATCGTATTCTATTCCACCCATAGTCCCACATCCATGGCTCACGCTCATGTATTGCATGAAAGTTGAAAAAGTTTGAGATTATTTAAGTATGAAACAATTGCTTGGCTTGTCATCGGGGGTGTATAATTTGGGAGCATTTTTGTGTGATGAAAATGAAGCATAGCCTAACTATATGATTTTTGTAGGGATGAACTTTCTTTAGCCATGTTACTTTGAGAAGACATGATTGCTTTGATTACTATTTCTTATGCCAATATGAACTTTTATTTTGCATCATTTGGATCTGAACATTCATGCCACAATAAAGAAAATTACATTGAGAATTATGCTAGGTACCATTCCACATCAAAAATTCTGTTTTTATCATTTACCTACTCAAGGACGAGCAGGAATTAAGCTTGGGGATGCTTCATACTTCTCCAATGTATCTATAATTTTTGATTGTTCCATGCTATTATATTACCTGTTTTGGATGTTTATGGGCTTTATTTTACACATTTATATCATTTTTGGGACTAACCTACTAACCGGAGGCCCAGCCCGTATTGCTGTTTTTTTTTGCCTATTTCAGTATTTCGAAGAAAAGGAATATCAAACGGAGTCCAAACGGAATGAAACCTTCGGGAACGTGGTTTTTGGAATGAACGTGATCTATAGAACTTGGAGTGCAAGTCAAGAAGCAGTCGAGGCGGCCACGAGGGTGGAGAGCGCGCCCCCCTATCTCATGGGCCCCTCGGGCGGCCACTGGCCTACTTCTTCCTCCTATATATACCCACGTACCCCGAGAACATCCAGGGAGCCAACGAAAAACTATTTCCACCACCGTAACCTTCTGTATCCGCGAGATCACATCTTGGAGCCTTCGTCGCCGCTCCGCCTGAAGGGGAATCGACCACGAAGGGCCTCTACATCAACACCATAGCCCCTCCGATGAGTTGTGAGTAGTTTACCATATACCTTCGGGTCCATAGTTATTAGCTAGATGGCTTCTTCTCTATTTTTGGATCTCAATACCATGTTCTCCTCGATCTTCTTGGAGATCTATTCGATGTAACTCTTTTTGCAGTGTGTTTGTCGAGATCAAATGAATTGTGGGTTTATGATCAAGTTTATCTATGAGAAATATTTGAATCTCCTCTGAATTCTTTTATGTGTGATTGAGTTGTATTTGCAAGTCTCTTCGAATTATCAGTTTGGTTTGGCCTACTAGATTGATCTTTCTTGCAATGGGAGAAGTGCTTAGCTTTGGGTTCAATCTTGCGGTATCCTTTCCGAATGATAGCAGGGGCAGCAAGGCACGTATTGTATTGTTGCCATCGAGGATAAAAAGATGGGGTTTATATCATATTATTGCATGAGTTTATCCCTGTACACCATGTCATCTTTCTTACTATGTTACTCTGTTCTTATGAACTTAATACTCTAGATGCTTGCTGGATAGCGGTCGATGTGTGGAGTAATAGTAGTAGATGCAGGCAGGAGTTGGTCTACTAGTCGCGGACATGATGCCTATATACATGATCATTCCTAGATAATCTCATAATTATTCGCTTTTCTATCAATTGCTCGACAGTAATTTGTTCACCCACCGGAATACTTATGCTATCTTGAGAGAAGCCACTAGTGAAACCTATGGCCCCCGGGTCTATCTTTTATCATGTAAGCTTTCAATCTACTTTTATTTGCATCTTTACTTTTCCAATCTATATTATAAAATACCAAAAATATTCTTATCATACTATCTCTATTAGATCTCACTTTCGCAAGTGGCTGTGAAGGGATTGACAACCCCTTTATTGCGTTAGTTGTGAGTTCTTTGTTTGTTTGTGTAGGTGCGTGGGACTTTTCAGGAGCCTCCTACTGTATTGATACCTTGGTTCTCAAAAACTGAGGGGCAATACTTACGCTACTATTGCTGCATCACCCTTTCCTCTTCAAGGAAAACCAACGCAAGCTCAACACGTAGCAGGGGGCAGGGGCGCGCAGGGTCGGGGCCAACGTTGGCGACGGCGACGACAATGCACGGGCGACGGTAGGGGCTCGGCCGGCCGGCGCTCTCGGGGCGGGGCAGGGGCAGGGGCGTGCGGGCTCGAGGACAATGTCGGCGACGGCGACGGCGACGATGAGGCACAAGCGATGGCAGGGCAGCGCGAAGACGACGTCGGAGGCAGGGCGACAGCGGCGACAGGGCGAAGGGCGGTGTCGGCGGTGGGAGATTGAGAGGAACAGAATGAAAATTTCACAAGTGTTGATTATATAGCTAGAGCATTGGTCCCGGTTCGTGGCACCAACCGGGACCAATGCCCCCTTTAGTCCCGGTCGGTGCCAACAACCGGGACCAAAGGCCTCTTTTCAGCAGCACAAAGGGCGGAAAGCACGTGGCCTTTGGTCCCGGTTGGTGGCATCAATCGGTACCCAAGGGGGCATTGGTGCCGGTTGGTGCCACGAACCGGTACCAATGCCCCCCTTTGGTACCGGTTGGTGCGACCAACCGGACCAAAGGCCTCGTGCTGCCCATGGCCAAAACTTTGGTCCCACCTCGCTAGTTGAGAGGGGCGCACAGTGGTTTATAAGCCCCACTGCCGCACCCCTCTCGAGCTCCTCTCGATTGTAGGATTACGGGCCTAATTCTCACTACTATGCCTGATGGGCCTATTGGGCCTTCTGCGGGCCTGAATCCTGGCCCATGGTAGGTCTAGTCGTATTCAGGCCGTAGTGGCCTAGTAGGTGGCATTTTTTATTTTTCCCAGTTTTTTTTCTTCAGTTTTTTGCATTATTTATTTTCGTTCGTTTTTTGCTTTATTTTTTAGTTCCTTTTGATTTTAGGTAATAAAAAATATAAACTTTCTGTTAGTGCCATTTGTTTTCCAATTTGAATTGTTTAAAATTTGAATTTTTTGAAATTTGTGTGAATCACTAGTTTTTGAATAACTTTACTATAAACATAGATTTTTGAGTGATTCTTTTCCCTGCTATTTAACATTACTGTGTTTTATCATTATATTAAAAAACAGATTTTTTATTTTAGATTCTAACACAAAAATCTTTATGATAATTGTTTTGCTATTAAATTTTCTAACAAAAATATTTCTTTATGAAAATTCTTTTTGCTTTTAATGTTTTGAACAAAAAATACTTTGATAATTTTGGTTGCATAAATTTTATATAATTTTAGTTTCAATAATACTAGAGGTTTATAAAAGTTTTTTAGTTGAATACTTTTGCTATTGGCGTTTTATAAAAACTTTTTAGTTGATTCTTTTTGCTATTGAAGGATATTATAGTTTTGTTTTAGTTGATCATAACAGAATATTTTAATTGATTATTTTTAGTTCATTCTTTTTGCTATTAGTTCATTCTTTTTGCTTTTAGTTCATTCTTTTTGCTATTAGTTCATTCTTTTTGCTATTAGTTCATTATTTGAGATAAATGACCCTTAAATTGAAAAGCACTACAAATGAACTCTGAAAAGGTTGAAAGTTGGCATGGTATCATCATTTCACCCACATAGCATGTGCTAAAAAGTTGAGAGGGTTACGGCAAAAGCTGGATGCACTTCATGTGCAAAATGGACAATCTCTTTTGAAGTATCAGGGTTTCGGACGGAAACTCATCTTTTACAAAGGGATTCCATTTTTTTAACTTATTTGAACTCTGGACTTTTTGTGTGTTCAAATGCAGCCTTCAAAGCCACATCATCAATTTTCAACCCTCTCTGACTTCATTTGGTATTTTTCATGCCTGTATTGATTTATTTAGCTAAATGACCCTTAAATTGAAAAGCACTACAAATGAACTCTGAAAAGGTTGAAAGTTGGCATGGTATCATCATTTCACCCTATTAGCATGTGCTAAAAAGTTAAGAGGGTTACGACAAAAACTTGATGCACTTCGTGTACAAAACAGACAATCTCTTTGGAAGTATCAGGGTTTTAGACGAAAACTCATCTATTACAAAGGGATTTCATTTGTTCAAATGTAACTGCGGTTATATTCTACATCAAAGGCATCATCATAATAGTTGTTGATAGAAAGTCTTCACTTTTTCTTCGCTTGTGTTCTTTGCTTATTGCGCCGTAACCATGGGTAATCTTCATCGTTTAACAGGATGCTTGGGTCAGCCTTGACTTTGAAGGGAGGAATTTCATGAAAGGTTTCATAATCTTCAGACACGTCTGTCTTGCCCTCCAATCCCACGATGTCTCTTTTTCCTGAAAGAACTATGTGGCGCTTTGGCTCATCGTATGATGTATCCGCTTCCCTATCTTTTCATTTTCTCGGTTTGGTAGACATGTCCTTCACATAGAAAACCTGCGCCACATCATGGCTAGGACGAATGGCTCGTCTGTGTACCCCATATTGTTCAGATCCTGTGATGTCATTCCGTACTGTGGGTCTACCTGTACCCCGCCTCCTGACAGATTAACCCGTTTGCACTTAAACAAAGGGACCTTAATATCATTTCCATAGTCAAGTTCCCATATGTCCACTATGTAACCATAATATGTGTCCTTTCCCCTCTTGGTTGCTGCATCAAAGAGGACACCACTATTTTGGTTGGTGCTCTTTTGATCTTGGGCGATCATGTAAAATGTATTCCCATTTATCTCGTACCCTTTGTAGGTCATTACAGTCGAAGATGGTTCCCTCGCCAACGAGTACAGATCATCAGAAACAGTGTTGTCACACCTGAGACGTGTTTGGAACCAACTACCGAAACTCCTGATGTGTTCACATGTAATAAAGTCCTCACACTGGTTCGGGTGTTTGGAGCACAGAATGTTCTTGCGTTCATCGACATATGGGGTCACCAAGGTAGAATTCTGTAGAACCATGTAGTGTGCTTGAGACCAAGAATGCCCGTCCCTACATACTATTGAGTCCCCTCCTACCGTGCCTTTTCCACCCAGTCTCCCCTCATACCGCGATTGAGGGAGACCTATCTTCTTAAGGTCAGGCATGAAGTCAACACAAAACCTAATGGCATCCTCTGTTTGATGGCCCATGGAGATGCTTCCTTCTAGCCTAGCGCGGTTACGGAATATTTCTTTAGGACTCCCATGAACCTCTCAAAGGGGAACATATTGTGTAGAAATACAGGGCCCAGAACGGCAATCTCGTCGACTAGATGAACTAGGGCGTGCGTCATGATATTGAAGAATGATGGTAGGAACACCAGCTCGAAACTAACAAGACATTGCGCCACATCACTCCTTAACCTTGGTAGGATTTCTGGATCGATCACCTTCTGAGAGATTGCATTGAGGAATGAACATAGCTTCACAATGGCTAATCGAACGTTTTTTTTGGTAGAAGCCCCCTCAATGCAACCGGAAGCAGTTGCGTCATAATCACGTGGCAGTCATGAGAATTTAGGTTCTGGAACTTTTTCTCTGACATTTTTATTATTCCCTTTATATTCGACGAGTAGCCAGACGGGACCTTCATACTGAACAGGCATTCAAAGAAGATTTCCTTCTCTTCTTTGATAAGAGCATAGCTGGCAGGACCTTCATGCTGCTTTGGAGGCATGCCGTCTTTTGCGTGCAAACGTTGCAGGTCCTCCCGTGCCTTCGATGTATCTTTTGTCTTCCCATACACGCCCAAGAAGCCTAGCAGGTTCACGCAAAGGTTCTTTGTCACGTGCATCATGTCGATTGAAGAGCGGACCTCTAGGTCTTTCCAGTAGGGTAGGTCCCAAAATATAGATTTCTTCTTCCACATGGGTGCGTGTCCCTCAGCGTCATTCGGAACAAATAGTCCGACAGGACCCTTTCTGAAGATTACTTTTAAATCATTGACCATAGCAAGTACGTGATCACCGATACGCATGGCGGGCTTCTTCCGGTGATCTGCCTCACCTTTGAAGTGCTTGCCTTTCTTTTAACATTGATGGTTGGTCGGAAGGAATCGACGATGCCCCGGGTAAACATTCTTCCTGCATTTGTCCAGGTATATACTTTGTGTGTCATCTAAATAGTGCGTGCATGCGTGGTATCCCTTGTTTGTATGTCCTGAATGGTTACTGAGAGCAGGCCAATCATTGATGGTGACAAACAGCAACGCATGTAGGTCAAATTCCTCCTGTTTGTGCTCATCCCACACACGTACACCTTTTCCAATCCACAGCTGTAAAAGTTCTTCAAATAATGGCCTTAGGTACACATCAATGTCGTTGCCGGGTTGCTTAGGGCCTTGGATGAGAACTGGCATCATCATGAACTTACACTTCGTGCACAGCCAAGGAGGAAGGTTATAGATACATAGAGTCATGGGCCAGGTGTCGTGGTACTAAGTCTGATAGTAAGAATAGCGGGTACGTATGGAGAGGCAAGGACCTAGCTACAGCAAGGTTGTACGCAAGTGTTTACGAGTTCAGGCCCCTCTCGAAGGAGGTAAAAGCCCTACATCTTGCTGCCCGGAGGCGGTTGAGTAGGTGTGTGTGTGTTATAGGGGGTGTGAACCCTTGTCCCAGAGGAGGGGGTTGGCTTATATAGAGTTCTCCAGGACCCCAGCCATCTCCCATTACAGAGGGTTGAATGTACATAAAGATTAAGGCGTTACTGGTAATGCCAGCCTTAAGTGCCTTTAATGACCTTAAAGACTACGGAGTGAATGCTCGCCCGTTGCTGTTCTGAGTGACTTGTGATCTTCAGTAGGTCGAGTAGTTGACTGGTCGTGTGACTTTGGGAAGAAGGGATACCCGAGTGGTTCGCTGGTCGAGTGGATTGCACCCGACACCTTTACTAGGTACGCTTTGTCGTCTCTTGAACTTCTTTGCTTAGGTAGGGCGTAGGTCAGGCATGTGACCCTACCCTAGGTCTGTATCCTCATCATTAGCCCCCGAATGTACTAAGGTCTGAGTGGAAAGAAGATTGAAGTTGCTCCGACCTTTGCGCTTCACGAGTATTTCCGCAGGACGGAAGACTCATGTTAGAACTTCAGCTTCGCTTCAGTCGCCTTGATCGGTTCAGAAAGTTGCCGAGTGAGTTTGCAACATCATCTGTCGAGTGTTGTTTCTGGGCGCAGAATCTTTGGCGCGATTGGTTGTCGTGTATCCCAGATCTCACGGGATTCGAAATTTCGGGGAAGTGCGCGGGACGGAGCGTGCCGAGGTAAGCGGGATGGATAGGCAGGAGTGCCTCGATCTCCGTGCCACCTTTTTCGCCGCGTGCCTAGTGCACGACTGTTGCGGGATTTGACTTGATCGCCTGGGCCACGCGTCAGCCACTTGGAAGTGGGCCTTTATAAGGTGACGGAGCCGAGGCGGCTGCACTGTGCGCGTCCATTGTCGGTGTCAAAACCGGTGGATCTCGGGTAGGGGGTCCCGATATGTGCGTCAAGGCTGATGGTAATAGGAAGCAAGGGACGCTGATGTTTATCCAGGTTCGGGACCTCACGATGGAGGTAAAACCCTACTTCCTGCTTGATTAATATTGATGATATGGGTAGTACAAGAGTAGATCCACCACGAGATCGTAGAGGATAAACCCTAAGCGCTAGCCTATGATGGTATGATTGTAATTGTGATCGGCCTTCTAAGGACCAACCTCTCCGGTTTATATAGACATCGGAGAGGGATAGGATTTACATGGAGTCGGTTACAAGAAAGGAAAGATAATATCTGGATCACTAGGCTTGCCTTCCACGCAAAGGAGATTCCCATTCGGACATGGGCCGAAGTCTTGTATCTTCACGCTTCAATAATCCGGACGTTGTACACAGTCCGGCTGTCCAGGACTCCCTCAATAGCCCCTGAACCAGGCTTCAATGACGATGAGTCCGGCACGCAGTATTGTCTTTGGCATTGCAAGGCGGGTTCCGTCTCCGAATACTCCAAAGTAGTGGTCGAACACTCAAATCGTGTCCGGATCCACAAAATGATCTTTACACACCGGTGTAGAGAGAATGATATTTCACAAATGCAATCTTCTGACAACTTTTTCTGATGACGTGACATGTTATTACAGTCGGATCATTATTCGAACCGTTTTCCCACAACCAGCTAAAGCACATATTGCGAGGCGGTTTCTTTGACACGTCTTGTCAAAGCAGAGATTGTGTCCCCTTATCACGGGATTCTCATCAATACGGGTATGGGTAATCCCACCACGCCATTAATCGTGGCGCTTGGGAAACAGGCGATTCCCAACGGGCAAGTGGGGAAGCGCACCGCTTTCGGCTCCTCTATAAAGGGATAAGATTTCCTCATTTTTACCCACGCCTTCTTCCTCCTTCTCCCACTCTTGCCCCCTCGAGCTCTAGCACCCAAGCCCAAGTCTCCTCCGCACAGCTAAACATGTCCGGAGCAGGAGGCAAGTGGGTGGCTTCCACCGTCAAGGAGAAGCACATCACAAATCTTCGGGCGGCCGGATACTTGGCCGCGGACATAGCGCACCGGCTAGCGGACCCTGGGCAGGTCATTCCGACCCCAGGACCCCACGGGAGGGTCGTATTCGTCGCCCACTTCGTCTGTGGACTGGGATTTCCACTCCATCCCTTCGTTCGCGGGCTCATGTTCCACTACGGGCTAGATTTCCATGATCTAGCCCCAAATTTCGTCCTCAACATCTCGGTGTTCATCATCGTATGCGAGGCCTTCCTCCGCCTCCGACCTCATTTTGCCTATGGCTGCAAACCTTCTGCGTGAATCCGAAGATTGTAAGCGACCAGCAAGCAGAGTGTGGAGGAGCCATGGTGGGCAAGATGCCTAATGTCACCTGGCTGGACGGCTCCTTTGAGGAGACCATAAAAGGATGGCAATCGGGGTGGTTCTACGTCACCGAGCCGCGCGGCGCCAACTAGGCGGCGGCCCCCGAGTTCCGATCCGGAGCCCCCATGCGGCTCACCTCCTGGGAAAAGAAGGGTCTGTCCTGGGGCGATTCTACGGAGCTGACCAGACTCCAGACATGCATCAAAAGCATGAAGGACAAGAACATCAAGCTAGTCAACGTGATCTAGGTCATGCTCGTTCACCGGATCCTGCCCTCCAAAGGCGGGCAGTCAACCTGTGGGAGTTCGTCCCGGCCGAACACCAGACGCTCCGGAAGCTCTATGACATGACGCACAAAGGCGCATGGAAGGTGCTATTCAAGGCCTCTGAAGTACCTCCTCCCACATCGGAGGACCGCGGGCTTCACGCCGCGCGGGCTCCTAGTCAGGTGAGTTCTCAGACTGCCACCAGACCCGGCTCTTTCCAATATACTCATGGGAGAGCCTCAAGTAGTTGTGCATGTTTGCTTCAGGATTATGTGGAGACAGCGGAGCAGGTTTATTGTCCGGCTCCGCTGCCAGAAGGCCTAGCTGATGCTCTCCTGACAGAGATGCTGGTCCCGGCACCGTACAAGGTGCCGGAGAAGAAGGCCTAGAAGAAGGCTCCGGGGATCCGAAAGGGTCTCCGGCGTAAGGTTGTGCCAGAAGCCTCGTCCGAAGACGACGAGGTAGACTCCTCCCACGAAGGGGAGGAGGAAGAAGAAGAAGACGCCCCATCCGGAAAGGATGAGGGACCCGGGGAGGCGGACCAGGGGGCCGGAAAAGTCCCTCGCCGTAAGGCCGTCATAACCCTGTCGTCTGACGACAGCGAGACAGATTCCTCCCGCGGAGGCGGGGGGAATCAGGAAGAGATTCTACCTTCCCACACTAGGGGGAGAAGAAGAGGAAAGTCGCCCCGGGAGGGGAGGCTAAGGCGTCCAATAAGGGGAGGTGTCCCTTCCAGACTACTCCACCACGAGCGCTCTCAGCGAGGAGGGGTGGCTGCCGAGGGGGAAGCCCCCAGTGCGATCGTAAGTGTCTGCACTCCATCATAACTTCACTCTATAGCTTTTGTTTAACGCCGAACATATGTGCTGTCCGGCCAGGGATCACCCCAAGGTATCTTCCTCCAGGTCCCTGAGCGATTCGGAGATGAATTCGCTTCCGACAGCCACTACTCCTCAGCCCGCGGACGACACGGAGGTGTTGTCCCGGAGGCTCCCAGAGCGGGTAGAGCTGACTCTGGAGACGCCCCGAGGTAGGGTCCCAGACGTCGGACACGCGGGGTTCAAGGTCCCTGCGGATTGTGTCGATGAGAGCCACGGTAGGCTGGGCTCTCAGCCGAACAGTGTCCTGGAACCTTCAATGGTTCCGAACTCAGGCGGACAGCCCCTCGTTAGGGAGGGAGAGCCATCTGCATCAAGGACTTCCGTTGCGCACGAGGCGCCGGATTGTCTGCTGGAAGCGCTTCAGGGCGCTTCCATGGACGAAGAGCACCGTACTCTTATGAGTTTGGTTATTCGAAAGGTTTCGTTTGCCAAGAGCAGACTAACCGAAGCTTGCACCAGCCCCTTGACAGGCTTTGAGGTAAGTAGTAAATATGTGTAAAATTACCACCCGATAGGTAGTAGCCCCTGATACTCTGTTTGGTGTTGGGAAAGAAAAACCAAATGGAGGGTCAATAATAATCCGCAGGAGTCTAACAACAAATATTTGTGTGTGAAGCAGGTTGTGCTGCTTGCTGCTGCTGCCCGTACTGCCGAGGTTGCCGAACTGAAGCGGGACCTGGAGCAGGCGCAGGGAGAGCTCGACCTCACGAGGAGGCAGCTCGAAGAGAACAAGGGTAAGTGATTCCTCTCTCTTATGTATTTGAGTATAGACCAAATTGTCTAGTCTAACGCTAAAGCGTCGTGACTGTGTAATAGGGGCCACCGCCGAAGTGGCATCCCTGAAGAAAGCGTTGTCCGAGGCCGAAGACAAAGTAGCCTTGGAGTGCAAGGAGCGCGAAAAGAAAAGTGCTAGAGTGGGCGAGGTACAACAAGAGCTCCGGGACCTTGGCAAGAAGTGCGAGTCTATGGAGCATTATCTGAAGGTGAAAGAGGCCGAGCTTGCGAAGGCCCTTGTAAATTTAAAAGACGCCAAGGCCGAAGCTGGGAAAGCACAATAGGAGATCCAAGAGGCCAAAAAGGTAGCAGCAGGTAAGAAGTTCTTTATGCAAAGCAAACATGTGGAGGAGGCGTTTCTTTTACTTACCCGAATTCGGAGATCTCCAGGGGCATTTGCAGATCTGCCATGCAGCGTATCAGACGCTGCGGAGTTCTACCGTGCCCAGGAGGGGAGCTCAACGGAGAAGCTATTTTGGTCCCAGTATGATGGGGCCGAACATCTGATGCCTCTGAGCGACCAATTGAAGCAGTTGGTCGAACTCCATAGGGCGGCCGAACTGGCTATGAAGGGCTTCATAGTCAGGATGTGGCCTGGTGAGCTCCTACCCAGTAGCTACTTTGGCCTGATCAAGCGGGTGGTGGATGCATGCCCGCGGATTGAAGTGATCAAGCGATCCGTTTGCATCGAGGGTGCCCGCCGGGCCTTTGCCCGCGTCAAGGTGCATTGGGGCAAGCTGGATGCTGAGAACCTGGTCATGGACGGGCCGCCGGAGGGCAAGCGCATCTCCATCCCGAGATGTACTATGATGGCGTGATGAAGGGTGCTCGTCTCGTTGCCGATGAGTGTACTAAGGACGCCATTTTAGAATGAATTCGCTTCTGTCATGTTTGTAAATTAAAGACGAAGTTACTTGCGCTATGTAGTGCTTTTGTTTATTTAAAATATTACCTTCTGTGCGGTTGTTTATAAAATTCTGAAAGTAGGCTAGTCGTCGGCTTCTGCCCCCACGTAACTAGTACTGGGGTGTTCGTGGAAAACCCGGACACTATTTATCCGAATGTTTGGTCCGTTAAGAAGGTGTCCGGTGCAGCGAACAAGGCAATTGGACTATGCGGCTTTGTAACTTTCACTTAGCCATAGAAGTCTACAATTTTAAATTTTGGCGAAGCCCCTAGAATCTGGATGGCCGAATCGGGGCGCTATATACGCCTGGATTGGACGAAGCCGATTTATAGCCTAAAGTGGAAAATCTTTAAGGATTTTAAGACCTCTCGAACAGCGACCAGCTCTCGCCACATCATGCCGGTCAGTTTTCGGCTTTCTCTACTGAGGTTCTCATCTGGAAGAACCGGGACACAATCGCAGTAGTTCTCCCTGCGCTACCTTAGCCGATATGACGGAACGTAAGGCACCAAAACAAGGGAGCCGGGCTATCCCAACTGTAGACCCAAGACATGATTCAGAGCTGATGCATATAGTGCTATAAGTTAGGGGTGCCGCACTGTTGAAAGTGTTCGGACTTTATTTGCCATATTACGGGTCGCCATGAGAAGCCCCTGGCAAACTGACCGCACCAAGGTGTACGGGTGCAATATCAAATAAACATTTATAAGAGAAAAAATGCTGAAATAAAAATAATAAGCTGACACTATATATAATCTCCCATTGAAGAAAAATACGTTTAAGCTTATGTTTACAATGGATGCATAAGCGGAGATAAAATTGGACTATTTGACATGTCCTATCCAGGGGCAGGCTGTGTACAGATAGATAAAGCAGGTATAATGATCGTAAATAGATTCCACCTGGGTATTTGCTTCTGTGCACAACGTCTGTTACCTCCTTGGATCTCTCTCCCATGTAAGTCTGGCAATTCGGCTCTTCTGAGGATGCTGCATTAACGCGGTGTCCTGAAAGGTAAGAGGGAAAGAGTATGAAGGTATTTGGCGGTTACCCGCACTATTGACTGAGTCGTTGATGTGCCTCCGCCTATGCCCATGGTATCTTGAGTGCGTAACTATGTACGCGTGGCATGAATGCTGCTTTGAAGTGGCTTGAGCGGAGGCCGGATTGCTAATCACGCTCTTGGCATTCCTGATGATCCTGTTGCGGGGTGCTCCAGACTCGCTTGACGGTGCTCGAAGTTGTCGCCAGATTGGCTTGTCGGAGTAGGCCGCATTGTACTTCTGCTACGAGGGCTACCGTATGCTCTTCTGTTCAAAGGGTGCGGTCCATATTTCCATTGACAGTGATGACCCCGTGCGGTCCTGGCATCTTGAGCTTGAGGTATGCGTAATGTGGTACCGCACTGAATCTAGCAAATGCGGTTCGTCCGAGCAGTGTGTGGTAACCACTACGAAAAGGGACGATATCAAAGATTAACTATTCGCTCTGGAAGTTATCCGGGGATCTGAAGACCACTTCCAGTGTTATAGAGCCCGTACAGCGGGCCTCTACTCCAAGAATTACACCTTTAAAGGTGGTTTTAGTGGGCTTGATCCATGAAGGGTCAATGCCCATTTTGCGCACTGTGTTCTGATAAAGCAGGTTCAGGCTGCTGCCGTCGTCCATAAGGACTTGCGTGAGGTGGAATCCGTCGATGATGGGTCTAAGACCAATGCGGTTGAGCCGCCATGACGGATGCTAGTAGGATGATCCCTACGATCAAAGGTGATCGGACAAGCTGACCATGGGTTGAATTTGGGGGCGACTGGCTCCATCGCATAGACGTCCCGTAGTGCTCGCTTCCGTTCCCGCTTGGGGATGTGAGTGGCGTAGATCATATTGACCGTTTTCACCTGGGGGGGATTTCTTTTGTCCCCCCGTATTCGGATGCCGGGGCTCTTCGTCGTCGTCGCTATGCATCCCCTTGTCCTTGTTTTCGGTGTTTATCTTACCGGCCTGTTTGAACACCCTGCAGTCTCTATTGGTGTGGTTGGCTGGCTTGTCCGGGGAGCCATGAATTTGGCACGAGCGCTCCAGTATGCGGTCCAGGCTGGACGGTCCCTGATTATTTCTTTTGAATGGCTTTTTTTGCTGATCGGACTTAGATCCGCTGAATCCGGCATTGACCGTCGTGTCTTCAGTGCTGTCGCCGTTGTTCTGTCTCTTATGTCTGTTACACCGTGGCTTCCCGTTAGCATCGCGGCCGTCCGAAGTGCCAGAATGTGGCATGGTGCCACTGCGAGCCAACCAGCTATCCTCACCCGCACAGAAGTGGGTCATTAGGGTTGTGAGAGCTGCCATAGACTTGGGTTTTTCCTGGCCGAGGTGTCAAGCGAGCCACTCGTCACGGATATTATGCTTAAAAGCCGCCAAGGCTTCAGCGTCCGGACAGTCGACTATTTGGTTCTTTTTAGTAAGGAACCGAGTCCAGAATTTCCGGGATGACTCTCCGGGCTGTTGAGTAATGTGGCTCAGGTCATCGGCGTCTGGTGGTCGCACATATGTGCCCTGGAAGTTATCAAGGAATGCGTCTTCTAGGTTTTCCCAACTACCAATGGAATTTGCTGGCAGGCTATTTAACCAGTGTCGGGCTGGTCCTTTGAGCTTAAGGGGAAGATACTTGACGGCGTGTAGATCATCTCCGTGGGCCATGTGAATGTGGAGAAGGAAATCTTCGATCCATACTGCGGGGTCTATTGTTACATCGTACGCTTTGATGTTTACGGGTTTGAACCCTTCCGGGAATTCATGATCCATCACTTCGTCAGTGAAGCAGAGGGGGTGTGCGGCGCCTCTGTGCCGGGCTATGTGGCTACACAGCTCGAATTGGTCTGGGTTGCTGTGTTTGGCCCAGCCGGACTTGTTGATGATGATCGTCGTGCGCTGGGGCGCGCCCCCGTGATCCGTAGCTCGATCTTGGCCGTCCAGCTTTGTTTTCTAGAATATCTTGCAGGTCTTGCCTGTTGCCCTGGGCCATAGTGTATTGGCGAGGGGGTGCGGGCTGATATCCCATTTTATCCTGGCCACGGGGTGGCCGGTCAGCCGTTTGGCGTTCGAGTCCATATTCCTCGGCTGCCAGGACTTCAGTCCATCTATCTGTGAGCAGGTCTTGATCAGCTTGGAGTTGCTTCTGCTTGTTATTCAGGCTCCTCGCAGTGGCTATAAGCCTAAGCTTGAAGCGCTCCTGCTCCACGGGGTCCTTAGGCATGCCAAATTCGTCATCACCGAGGCTAATCTCGTCTTCGGAGGGGGGCATGTAGTTGTCCTCCTCCGAGTATCCGTCCGTCGCCTGTTCTTCTAGCCTGACCTGCTCATCTTCCTGTTCGGCCTGCTTGAAGGCGGGCTGATCAGGGTCATATTCTTCTTCGGCGCCATCCGGATTATTTTCGTCTCCGGGGCCGGTATTGCTGTGGCGGGGCTTGGAGCGGCACCGACAACGCCCATGCTTTGTTTTTCTTCCCGAGGGGTTATCGTCCGCTGCCTCATCGCCATTGGTTTCCTTCAGAGTGTCCACACTACAAGAAAAATACTCTTCCGTGATGATACGTGTTTGCACAGTAGGTCGCGTTTTTTGTCATGCATGTACATCCATGACAAATTTATGACAGAATCAAGATAGTCATACCTGTGCTGTCGTAGAAGTGTTCCATGACATTACCAAAATTATCATCACGGAAGTGTCCACTTCCATGACGATAAATCGCGCGTCACAGAAGTGCTTTTGTCAAGGGTGACCGACATGTGGCATCCACCGTAACGGAACGCCGTTAAGCTATCGGGTTGGGTTTTGGATCCGATAACCCATTAACAACCCCGACCAATGGGGATTTTCCACGTGTAAAATCATCATTGGCTGGAGGAAACACATGTCAGCTCATCGTTGGGACAGATGTCATCCACTCATTGGATGGAAGGCGCCTATGATACGTCGACACGTGGCACGGCCCAACAGAGGCCCATTCCTGTGAAAAGGCCGGCCCGTTTGACTTGGTCAAAATGTGGCGGGCCGGCCCATGGAAAGCCTGTTAACGGCCTGTTCGCATATAGCCCATTTACAGCTCGCTAAGCCAAGGCCCGTTACGCCCTATCCGAGTTAGGCCCAGTAGCGTCATCTGGGCCACCCAATATGATTCCAGCCTGTTTTCACTTCTGGCCCATGTATGGCCCATGACGTCTTTCGGCCCATATGAGGCCCTATGTTACTCTTGGCCTATTAACGACCCATGGTGAAACTGGCCCGTAATGAACAGTGTATCACTTTACACCCATTAACGGCCCGTGGAGAAACTGGCCCGTAATGAACAGTGTATCACTTTATACCCATTAACGACCCGTTATTCCGTTGGGCCGTTTCCAGCCCATGTTATCTTTCGATCTTCTCGGAGCCCATTTATTATTGGGCTCATTTCCAGCATTCGTTTACTTACGGCACGTTACTATCATTTTCTGCTTGTGGGCCAAATTCAGCCCGTGGTTACAGTCGGCCCGTTTGTGGTCCGTTAATATGTTGGGCCATTTTCATAGCGTCATGAAATACGGCCTATTAACGATGGCCCGTTATGGTCGGCCCATGAATGGACGATTCCAACTCTAGCCCGTTTACGGCCATAATGCTGCCTGCTATTGGCCCATGTTATCATACTGCCCGTATAAGGCCCATTTATGATACGGCCCGTAGAAAGCCCATTGTTTCTACGGCCGTTAGAAGGCCCATCGTTTCTACAGCCCGTAGAAGGCCCACTGTTTCTACGGCCCGTAGGAGGCCCAGTGTCACTGTAGTAAATATTAGCCCATGGTTATTGTAACCTAGTTTTAAAAAATAGGTTATTGCAGCCACTAGCAAACCGCGGAAAAAGAACTGCAACGACTACAAGCAAACAAATAAACAAGACAACAAGGAAATAAATAAGAAAGCAACTTACGCTAGGCAATCACGGCTATCACATATTACATCCACTGGGCATCAAAGTTCGCCAGCAGTGCAAATAAACGCGCCGACAAAAGAATATACAAAAATAAGAGCACTTCAGAAGGCACTAGGCCTGGCTAGGAAGGGCCCCCCAAATAGCTGAAGAAGCTGAGTAGACCTCAGTTGTGTCAACATTAGATGCATCAACACTAGATTTAAGGCTTGATGGTGCGCACGGCAGTCCTCTAACATCTTCATTGCATCTTTGACTCCAAGTCGGAGCTGAGCTGAAGCAAGCCTTTCCGCTTTAAGTTGAGACTGAAGAAGTCAAACTGATTGAGGCAGCGACTGCATAGAGGTTGTCTCACACCTGCTGGTGAGTAGCTTCACCTCACTGTCTTCATCAAGACAGGACCTTGGGGTCATCTCGCTGTCCACAAGATGGTTTGGCTCACTATCTTCCCTAAAGTTCTGCCTGGCGTAAGAGATACGACTCTGAAAGAGAAACAAGGAGGCACATAACAGGTTTCACAATTATATAAGCAAATAAATGGATCTGTACTGCATAAGGAACATGTTTTTACAACTACAATTTGAAACTGGTAGTTGTTGCAAACATCCAATTAGATGTAAACAGCAAAGCAAACAGAAGTGGAGGAAATGATGCCTATCCAAATCTATACTAGAACAAAGTTTGAAGGCTTGAGAAGGATGAACTTACATTACATGTTAACACGGGCTGGACAAAGCCCTTCTCCATGTTGATGGAAGGATAATTCAATAAATTCCCCGAAGAAAATTCTTTATAGGCGTTGCCATTATTCTACATTTTGCAAAGAGTAAATATAGATCAAATAATATTGGAAGAAACAGAGGATAATGAAGCTCAGGTGCTGACTGATGATACATAATCAAATAGCAATTAATTAATTACAGCGTTACAAGGCAAAAGGGGGAGAAGTACTGACGAGAAAAATGCAGAGCCCATTATTGTTTTGAGATCGTATGATCCTTTGAGCAAGGAGATTCATCTGAAATTAGTTTTCATACAAGAGAGAAGGTAAGGCACAAGAAGAAATTTAGGAGTTCAAATTTTGAATTGATATCATAGACAGTACCTGACGCTGGGCTCCCAGCAGTTCTAATAGGGTTTGGCCAAGGGAGTAGGGGTAAAGTGTGGTCGATTGGGCTGTGTTTTCTGTCATTGCTGATCTATCTGATTTAACAGTATCACTACCTTTTCCAAATACCTAGTTTGTACTCCTTGAGGATCTGCACTCACCCTCTTCCTTTTGGACATCTATTACGAAAGAACAACATTTGACTGGAAAAACATAGTGTCACGACACATGGAATAGGTACAGAAAATGGATAGGTATGGCATATAATCATATATGATGCTTAAACTAAGCAGATGGTGTAACAAAGTAGAAGTAATGCAAGAGGTCAGATGCAAAATATGTGCGACCAATACAACTTTGCCAAGCTAGAGCAAGCACCTTGATGGGTGAATAAGATAGGCCATCCTCCACCATGCCAAGTTTGTTAGCCAGTGGATCATTCCGCAATATTCCTCTCGTGCGCCCATTCCCATAATCATTTTGATAATGTTCAATATCTGACATGCATGAAAACATAAAAACAAGTGAGATTTTCTTTGTAATGCAGAAGTGATTCTAATCCAATACTACCTCCCTGTAAACCCCTTTGTGTTATCTCTATAATTCTTTTAAAAGATGCCATGCATGCTGTAATTTGTTGTGTGCATTAATATAATGTGGCCTACTACTCAAAATATGAGAGCTCCAGAAGTGATGACACTTTGCAGATGATAGCTTCAACATATAGTAAAGAAGAACAAGTCGACTTGACTGTGATTCAAAATATACTAAGGAGAACAACTCGACTGACCATCGACCGCAAGAGAAGAGTATCATCTTAAAGAAGAGCGGAAGAGCAAGCAGATTGAAGATATTACAAGTCTTTCAATACAATGTCGGTTGCCCACCCATGATGAACCGGGCGCCTGAGAAATACTATTCTTTCCGGTCTCTCCATATGTGGCTCACATGCATTTGAAACTAAAGTAGGAACATTTAGCTCACCAATTAAACATCTCTCAGTTTTACTAATATCAGCAATAATATCAGATATGAATTTGTACAACTAAGCTTGTTTAGCTCGATGGGTGGAGCAGTGCTATTACGACACGAACCACGTAGGCTGATTTTGGTCATCATAAAATGGGGAAAACATAAGCATGATGAGTACGTGTTGACCGTGGTAGTGGGATGGCAGATCTAAAGCTGCAAACCGCGCAAAGGGTAGTTAGCAACCGATGTTTGCTTTGAAATAACAACTAAGATTTGGTATTGACAAGAAAGTACGGTCAACAAGTGACAAAGAAATGCAATTATGCTGTCTCTCTATATGTCGCGACATGCATTTGGAAACTCAAGTGGGACCTTTAGCTAACCAATTAAATGTGTCGGTTAACTAATATCAGTATCATATCACAATCATATTTGAACACTAAGCTTTGAATTACGAGTGTTGTGTTGTTTAGCTTGAAGGGTGGAGTAATGCCAAGATCGACGAAAAGCACCTCACGAGATCATAGTAGAGTAGATAAAGGGAAAACCCTAAGCATCAAGAGAAAAATCAGGAAAGTGAAACTAGCTAGACCAGTGGGTGGCGCACATGCTTTTCGAAACGAATATAGGAACATTAGGTGACCTATTAAACGTTCTCTGTTTTAGTGATATGAGCATCATATCAGATTCGTATTTCAACACGTAAGCTTTGGGTTGAGGTCTTGAGGAGCAGTGCTAGCACGACACGAAGCACCTACGATGATGGTAGTGAATATAAAGGGGGGAAACCATAAGCTTTACGAGTATAGTGCCCGTGCCATGGCGGATCTGAAGGTGCAAACCGGATAAAGCTACTTTGCAACAAATGTTTGCTTTCAACTAGCCACTACGATTTGGTACGGACAATAAAAGTACAGTAAACAAATTACGATCTATTTTCCGGGTGAGATCAATAACTTAAGCACATATGGAAGAGTACCACCTCTCTTGCGGCGCCGTGTAGGCCTATCTTGTCGTTGAGGGTGCTGCGGGTGCGATGGCTGTCGGTGGCGGGGAAGAAGACTTTAGACGGCAGACGGCCGGGTCGGGGGATATATCCTGTTGCCGTGGACGAGGTGGTCGTAGGAGCGGCAATGACAAGCTGGACGACGGCGTCGATTAAGCGAGAGGAGGTGATGAAAGGATCCTGGTCCAGCGCCGTGGATGAGAGACGTCCATCTCTTGCATTGGACGATGGGGTAGGGGTAGCGGCTCCGGCAAGGTGGAGGATGGGGTGGCGGACGGAGGAGGCTGGCCGCAGTGCGGAGGTTGTCGTGCCGCCGACGGTGTATGAATGGGGAAATGGAGGAGGAGATCTCAAACTTGGGGCGCTTCTCGAAATGGGGAAAGTTACTGAACTTATCCCTGTTTAAAATTCGGACATCGCGTCGGTTGGGGATAGGACGGTAATCTCGCATCTCCCAAATATTTGCCGGTAACTATTTCGGGTGAGGAGAGGGTGTTTTGCCGCCCATGGTTGGCACCCATGGTGTATGAACGGGGCTGACAGGTAGGGCAGTTGTGTCACGTCTGATGGAAGATACACATCTGCCCCTATTTAAAATATTAGCCTACATCGATTTCGGACGAGGAGAGTTTGTTTTGCGGTCCACCGTGTATGAATGGGGAAATGGAGGAAGAGACACATGTCTTTCGGACGAGCTTGAATCAAATGTGTTTTGCCGCCCACGTTTGGCGCCCACCGTGTCTGAATGGGCTCAGAGGCCGTCGTGTCACGTCTGATTGAAGTTACTATTCTACCCCTATAGACAGCAGTGTAAATCCGGTCGATAAGGATGTACTCAGTGTCAGGGGTAGACAGTAATTTCCATCTCGGAAACACTTGCTTGGGCAGCCCACAAATTATAGTGGGTGTTTAGCCGCCGTTCAAAACTTGGGAGAATTAGCATTCAGGTTTGCCACAGGACACGCAAACTAAATTCAAATCAATTTGTATTCGATTACGAATATCCACAGATAATTATACATTTTGTTATTTATTTCTTCAACACCACAACAAAGATTTATTCCACCTTTATATATGATTATGATTTAGAAATGCCGTGATCTTCGAATTCAGTAGGTTGGATACACTCTGATTCAAACAGTTATTTCATCCAATAGAATATCCTCACATGAAAAACAGTTCACCTTATGTCAATCATACAAGTATTGAGGATTACCTCACCTAAAAAATTCGGATCATTACAACACATGGACAACATGTAATTTCGGACAACATAGGGGGTCTTACAACATAATCCATTCAGAGACATGACACAACATGCAAGTACAATAATCTAATGACAATTTCATCTGGTATCTAAAGAAGAACTGGGTTTACCTTGGGCTTCAGATAGCAGAAACAGCAGGACCTCCTCCGTCTTCAAATGCAACATTCTTACTTCCTCCAATTCTTGGGTTGCTTGCATAATTCGTGCCGCTAATTCCGTAATTTCTAGCCTCAAGATAAAGATTACCTCATTCATGGCAGCCACACCATCTCTTTCTGCCTCTAGTAGAGCCTCAAGCACTATAATATCTGTGCTCACACTGCTCTCCGGCGGTGTTGCCTCTGAACTGCTACCATCTGGTAACATGGATGGCGCACTGCTTCCACAAATAGATTCTGGGGTTGTACACTGTGTCCTAGTGTGAAAGGCATCCTAAAAGGTTTCCGCTGGACATAAGTAAGAGAAAGTTATTGTATGATCCAGGCAGTAAGCTTACATGGTTTACGACGGACGAATTATTGCCGAGCATGGCAAACTATATTTGAATGGTTCGAAGCAGCATCAGCCGAAAATATATTAAAATGGTAAGATGAAACTAGGGGTGTAAGTGGCAAATAAACGACATCCGCCAGTCCCATCTAGTTAGTTTTTGCTACCTCCCTGGTTCATTTTCCTCAAAAAAAATAAAAACTCTTCTGAACTATCATACCACTAGTGGACTTTAATCAGGATTAAACGGGACCCAGTTGACATCCCTAGTTGAAAGGGAGTGTAAAACCGCTATATTTAAGTTGCCAAGGCATCTAAGCAGTTGAAATAATCTGAGAAAACACTTAACAGTGTGGCCTCATATAAACTACGAAGACAGTCTTGTGATGAAGTTCAGAGGAAAAGTTAAGGACTCAAATGAAATAGGCATGCATTTCTTTACGATAGTACAACAGAGCCTTCTTGACATATTAACCAACTCGGTATAGCGTAACAACAAACAAGCATTGAATCAAGCAATACAGCAAAGCGCATAACCGAACTATTTGTAATTCGGTAGGATTACACGTTGAGGGCACAAGCCAAGAAAGCAGCCCACTCGCATTACATTTCACATGTACTAAAACACATTGGCTTACCATATATTCTTTGTGAAGCCTAGCTGCTGTTGCAATGTTCTTTGAAAATATCGTCGACATCCGTGGTTGCAAATCTAGTTGTTGTAGTTTATTCGCACCATCTATTTAGGTAAAATTAATTTTAATCACATGCCTTTGGTCGAATTGATCATCAATGGTTCATCAAAACTAATGAAAGAAGGGTGTGTGCATACACGACAATATATCTGCTTCCCTCTATTTTTATGCTTGTTCGAGGTGCTAGCCCCAAAAGAACAAATATTTTGCTTGATGGGGTTGGCAGCTCCATAATTAATAGAAGCATCAAATTAGTCATGCAACTTGGGAAGATCAAGAACACACAAACAAGTACTCCCTCTGTCCCAAAATATAAGAACGTTTTTAACAATACACTAGTGTTAAAAACGTTCTTATGTTATGGGATGGAGGGAGTAATAAACAGAGGCTCGGAGCAGTGATGTAGTAGCTAGCATCAGAAAATGTAGGGTAAAAGGAACAAAAAGCAGCGGAACCACATGCTAGTTTGCTGATGTGTAATTAAGCATAGAGAACATTAACCAGTCTGATGGAACCAACAGGTGGCATCAGAACAAAACTAAAGCATATTAACTATATGTGCACTGGTATGTAATTTAGCACATGTAACATGTTCACTGCTAGAAGTATGGCCCTACAGGTGCAAGCAAAATAATGCGTCTCATGAAAAACTGAATGATGCCCTTAAGAAATTCAAAGGTGCGGTGCTTATGCTAGGAAAGTGAACATAGGCGCCGGCCGTTGGATGATAGTACCTGATTCTCGGCGGCGTATGGGTATCATTGTCATACTTGATATCTAAGGATCGTCGATGGTGCTCGTGTTGCGGTTGAGTTTGGGCCGGCTGTCGCCGTCGCTGAAGTGGCTTCGGTGCTACGGTTGCGGCGCCTGTCGACATACAAGAAAGCTCATCTGTGGTAAGTGAACAGTTGCAAGATAAAGAGAAAAACCGAAGGAGTACAAATCGAAATAACCTGATGAGGCTGCGGCGTCGGTAAAGCAGGGCCAGTGGAGTTGAATATGGCGTCCGTGGAGCGGGTCGGTCAATGGGCGAAGGCTTGGCGGTAGCGTTATGCAGTGCTTTCAGTGAGGCGGATCTGTTGCCGAGGACGAGGGCTTGTATGAAGGGCCAGCGAAGGGGCGGACGAGGGAGTTAGTGAAGGGCCTACGCTGTGGTGGACGAGGGCGCCGGTTAAGCAGATCCGGTGCGGTGGACCATGATGGCGGTCAAGAAGATCTGGAGAGGTGGACAAGCCAGTCGCTGAAGCGGCTCCGGTGAAGTGGTGAGTTGGCAGTTGGGGGTTCCAAGGTGCGGAAGGTAGATCCGGTGGCGTGTGAGGTCCACCGATGCAGTGGAGGACTAGAATCAGTGGCCTGCCGTGGTTGGGGGTTGGGGAGGGGAAGGGGAGGGGCTTTGGGGAAGAATGTTGGGGGCAAAGAGGGGGAAACAATGGAGTTACCAAAGCAACCCTTTTCCGTTCATGTGGCAGGGGTAAAACAGGAATATCTCAGGGCTAAACTTTCGGGCGCGTGATATTTTGATGTGAGCGGGAAGTTTGAAAGCTTTTGGCGCCTAAAGTTATAAGAATTCTACTCGTAAGGCCAACTATGATATCATAGCCGACAATTTGTTTGTTTTGCGCGCAAAAAAATGTGCAAGTTTTGAAAATCAATGTCTCCGACTCGAAACTTAGATTGTCCATTCAATTCAAATATGGATCATTGAGCTACTACAAGCAAATACCATCATACGGTCCAATTCAAATGAAATTCAAAATGTGTTTATCCTAAATATGATGACAAAAGCAAAAATGTGTATGTGTATCAATAAAGTGAATGATTATAAAGTTTGAACATGCCCGTATGTGTATATCTCTAGGTTTGATATATGAATTTGAAATCACGAAATTCCGGCTTAAAAAATGTTACTCCGTTTAAATGAATTACAAAAGCTAATGATGGAGTCGAATTCCAAAATTCCAATCTTAGGTTTGTAATTCTGGTACATCAAGGTACATCACGCATGTTCAAAAGTATTGTTATCTCATAATACAAACTGTGAAACAAATTGATCAACCATGAGTGCACAATATCTCAATTACGCTAAAGTCCCTCAAATATAGACACCTCACTCTTTATCTGAAGTCACCCCCCACCACCTCCACACACACACACATAGAGAAGTCATTCTCTCCCCCAGACACCAACACACAAGCACATTAACACCCCTCTCTCTTGTAAAGTCCGAACCCCAACATAGGTCTCTATCACTTTGTCTCCCGGGCATGCACACATCTCTTCCCTCACTCTCTAGGTCTCCTACTATCTCTCTTACCCAAGCACACGCACTATGTAGAGTGTATATTTCCCTTACACACAAAATGTCGCCCCCAAACGTCTATCTCCCTAGTTATGTGGTTCTCGCGCACTCACCTCAAACACCACCCCCACTGCAAACAAGCACACTTTGTCTCCTTGTGCACCACTCTCCTCTTTCTATCTCTCCCACATGCGGACCCGCCCCAGCTCCTTCCCTGTATACATATATGTCGTGACTCTTTGCATAGCTCCCCAATGTATAATCGTTCTCGATTTCGCACATTGTTCTCTACACCATCTATTCTAGATCTCTCATGAAGTCCCTAACACACACACGATGACTCGCTTCCCCTGCGTCTCCGTTCATAGGCCAATTTCGGACAACATCAACATTGTCTCCCTATCTATGCACCATTTATGGACACAAACGACCCCTCTCGCCCTCTCTCTCTCTCTCTCTCTCTCTCTCTCTCTCTCTCTCTCTCTCTCTCTCTCTCTCTCTCTCTCTCCACAGCCTCTCACCCCTCTCCCACACACACACTCGATGTCTCTTCCAAATAGTCTGCTCCCCCCGCCTGCACCCGTGTTATCTCGCTACTACACATGTCACACCATTCCCCCTTCCCTTATACTAGGTTTACATCATCAGTGGTCTCTCTACTCCACATACACTCTCTCCCTGTCACACACAAACGCGTGCACAAACACACACAGACACGCATAAACACCCATTTATCTGGATCCTCATCTCTCCCCATGTCCGCATGTGTATCTCACACACTCACTCTCTAATTATGTATATGTCTCTCCATGTTACACAACACAAAGCCCCATGTACATGTCTCTCTCTATCCTCACACACATAGACACAAAGAATATGTTATCATTGCCTCAGTCTCTAACATATCACACACGCACTCTCTCTCTCTCTCTCTCGCAAACAAGCTCAACAAGGGTTTCCCCGTGAATAACTTACCGTCTACTCATCAACAGTCGTGGCAGTACGGCGAACACGAGACGTGAAAAAGAATAAATCTACACGTTCTTAGACCACCTAGTATGACTACTAGGACTAGAGCAAGCCAAAAAGCGCGCCCGTCACCCCCTCCTTGTCGTGACGGAAAATATTTGTTTTACACAGTCGAGAAGTCATTGTGCTAAGGCCCCACATGCCGAGGCGTTGAATAGAATGTAGATGCTAGTTTACGGAAGCAAGTATCGATAATATGTTCGTATCTCCATACTTATATTTCTTCTTTTATAAAAAAACCGAGTTGGTGATGATGGTACGTGTGCCATCTTGCAATATAGACCGTCTGATCTATATCTGACAGATGGAAAGTAAACTAAAAGATACCCGCACCCCTCTCCACATTTGCAGACAAGGCCTTCCCTCATTCATCCTTATCTCCAACAAACCTCATTGTTGAGCAATTAAGAAAGGAAGCCTCTGGAACAAATTGGCCTAGTGGCCGCTGCCGGCGTCGTCAATCCCCATGAATCCCCTCAGTCCGACCACCAACCACCACCACACCCAACTCCTCTTCACCTTATCTCATATTTCTCGAGATATCATTAGTTTTTACACATGGAATTACTCCCGCAAGGGTCAATCACAACAAGTGTTTTTATAAAAAAATGCATCTTGATGTTCCGTTAATGCACAGATCTTGCTAGTACTCCTACACAAGACTAAGTTGGTGATCTTTGGTGTATGCCATCCGTCGTTTCGACCATTAGATCTACATCTAACAATTGTGAGGTAAGTTGTTGCCTTTTCTCACCAACATCCCACTTGTCTACCAATTTGCGTAAAACCCATAATTAGTATCTTAAAACCAACCACATCCCTCCCGACCTCACCAAAACAGCCCAAGGAATATATTATAATTGAAACATAATATACATATGTATATCAAAATTAGGGTGTTTTGTACCAAGTTTGTGAATAAGTATTATTCTAATTATGACTTGTTGCAACGGACATGAACATTGCTAGTATTTCCAACCATGTATTTTTTCTAGTATTCCATAGTTTGAGTTTTCCATCAAGATATTAGTCACTCATGGTTGATATTTACTTTCAATCATGTACACATATGCACTATGTAACTAGCCTTGCTTATTGGCTTCCAAAGCTTAACTTCCACTCCTACTTACAATATGTAGAGTATTTAACAAAAACTACCACTTTCAACCAGCCCTAGGAAGAATCTATTGTACAAAAATAGCAAAAACATACCCAAAATTTCTTAATCCATGCCAAAACTAATACTACCTAGTACTCCTACCGATTAGGTTCGTTTAAACCCATTTATGACTGGGTTGGCCCACACATCCGTCTTGTGAGGCAGCTTAAACCAACACATTTTGTTTGACCGTTGACACGAGGGACCCACATCGACCTTCTATCCTGTTATTCCCCTCAAATCATTATTTTTCTGAACATTACTTCAAACAAGACAGATCGTGTTAAATCGGTGGCGCCGGTGATGAGCGAGTTGGCCGCCGCTCCGCCGGACGGGCCAGACGCCGCGCTGTCCTCCGCACGGGTTGGCAGGCTGGCCCGAGCGTGACTTACAAGCGAGCAAGCCGCCACGCTGGCCTTCGCTCAAGCCAGATGGCTGGCCTGAGCGCGGCGAGCGAGCAAGCCGCCGCACTACCGTGCCAATCTAGCTAGCAAACCTTGTAGACAAGCAGCTGGACGGAGCTATCTTGGCTAGCTTGCGGCCGCGAGCGCCGAACGAAGCTGGCATCCGGGCTGCCGCAACATGGGATCCGCATCGCCGGCGGTTTTGACCTCGCCTTCTGCCGGTGGCGGTAGCTGCGTCCCATGGCCGAGGATGACTAGGTGGATGGGCCGGAGGTAGGAGGTCACTCGAGGATTTTGGTTGGTAAGAGCATGTACAATGGTTGATAAGGTAGTCTTATCTTAAGTCTGCCACATATGCAAGTGGTAGTAGTTTCTTGGCATTTTAGTGGTTTCTTGCATTATTAGGGGTTTCTTGTAAGGAACAATGTACGTACTACTAGCGACAAAAGGCGATTCTAGGTTGCGTTGTACTCCAACGAGTACTACTAGTGGTCGCAGGAGTGTATACCTCGTTTTGTGGGTTCGATCCCGGCCGAATGCACGGCAGCCTTTTAAAAAAAATAGTACTACTACACTTCGCTGCGAGCCAATATTTTACACGGGTAGTTTGAGTTTTGAGGTCAAACGGACGTGCGGCCCCATAATCTGGGTGCACTGGACAGCCTAGCTACGTGAATGGGTTTTCCTTCCCAGCATCCCGTGGCTCGCGTGCTCGCCCTAGCCGCACCTTGCTTGCAGCTTCCTCATCAGCTAGTAGTAGCATATTTAAACTAGCGCCTCCCAATTAAGCCCGAGGAGCCGGAAAAGCCTGGTGGGGCATTAGGAACTGTGCAATATGCTCTGTACTCTATGTAAAGTGATGTACTACTAGTACTCTGTAGCTTGTGGCGTTGCACGCATGGACTTCACTCCATTATCGGCTCTACTATAAAAGAAATTCCTCTTGACGTGTTTTTTTTTGAAACGGAGGCAAAAGCTTTGCTTCATCTCATTCATAAAGAAGGAACTACTAACAAAGTTCGACGAGATCCATTACACCACCACAAATGGAAGCAAAAAGCCTAGTCTCGCTGTATCAAATAACTCAAATGTTCTGCCCCCGCAGACCGCAGTAACCGTCGCTGATAAATAGGCTGCAGGTGTGTGTGTGAGAGGAGCGGCTGAGTAGGCCAGCTACTCCTACGTGAGAGGATTGGCTGAATATAGCACCGAGAGTACCCACTAGGCCACTACGCAGGTGTAATTCCCCTGCATTATTAGTACAGTGATGGTTCTAGAGAACAGTAGTACCCTCCACTTCCAACTGTAGCTCCTTGGCCCTGAGATTCAGAGTTCAAAACTGGTGCACTATACTATACTAGACTAGACTAGAAGTATAGTACATCGCACTAATACTCGTAGTTGAGAAAAGTAGTATTGGTACTGCTACAGTACGAGTACGTACTCCTCCGTCACATAATGTAAGACGTTTTTTGACACTAGTTGGCGTGTACAAAAAATGGCAAAAACATACCCAAAATTTCTTAATCCACGCCAAAAACTACTACCTAGTGCCAAAAATTTCTTACTAGTGCTATTATTTACAGTATAATGCAATCCCATAACGTTCCATAATGCTAGTACTAGTAGTAAATAATAGCCTCACCCCTTCACTGAGGAACGATCTACAGTTGGAAGAGACGAGGCCCTGCGGTTACTACGCTCTTATCTCCTCCTCGCCAGTTCCCCTCCCCCCGAAGAGAAGGCAGTCATCGCTGCTCCCATGAATTCGCCAGGAAGTTCTCCTCCTCGTCGGGGCTGGGAGACCTTGGACGATGATCCTCTGGGAGAAATCGCACGCTGTTCCGACGTCCTCACCGCCGCAAGACTCGGTGCTTCCTCCACCAACTTTTTCAAGACGCTGCTTAAACAGGTTTGGGAAAAGGCCATGCTTGTTGGTCTTCCATGCATCCTCGAGGAGAAGGTTCTTCTATGGGACAATCCTTCGAACAGTCCATTACTCCCTGGCCATGGTTGCACGTTGACTCCGCTAGAGTTGCCAATGTTGAGAGGTAGTCGGATTTTGTCCGATGAGCGGGTCAGTAATAGAGTTTGATCATGTAGTACTTAGTTATTCCATTTCCATCCCGTATTTTCTCCGCTGCCCACCGTCTTATATATAGGTCTGGGTCGATGCCAACGAAGATTGGCTTGCATACCTCCGGCCGGATACCACCATCATTTTGCACAACATCCATAGCAGTGCGGCCGTTCCGGCAGACCCCTTCTCCACCATTGGGATCGGCCTTCCGGACTGGCTGGGCTTGAATACGTATGATGATGCCTACATGAGATTGAAGAAGATAGCAATTGCGGACCCGCCGACAAAGCGACGTGGCTACAACGATTACTATCTCATCGCGGTGTTCGACATAAGGATTGCCATCAATGCAAGACGCGATAACGGCAGAGGTGGCGCGATGTTGGCGGCGGCAGATTTGTACCCTACGTTCAAGATGCGTGCGCTATCTAGGCCGCATCTTCGCGGTGACAAGCCGGGGACTTTTTCATCTGCTGCCATCCTCGGCACGGAGATTACAAGCGGAATGCACAAACCATCATTTGCATCCCTAACGGTACTCCATTATTTTGCGAGGACCAGTCATCCCCGATCAAAATAAGATCGCTGATCTGGATGTGCATTTGCATCCGCGATTCGGTCTAACACGGAACCTTGTAGCTGACTTTGGCATATTGGGATCAACTATCTTAGCGATCGTTACCCATGGTACCACCGATGTGCAACATGGTCACACAATCTACCACGATCGGACCGTCACCATCTACCCGTATTCCATTTTTAACCCTCTCGCCTTCTCTTTCATTGTTGTACTAGTAGTATACTTAGTACTACTAGTAGGAGTACTTTTACCTTGGAGGGCGCGATAGCTAGCTGGGCCCTTGAAGACTTGAACCCACTAGCTGCCACCATTTTTGTTTTTCCATGTCTTACTATCTCATCCATGTAGCCAAGAGTGGCTATATATAATAAGCCGTTATTTTACTTCCTCTATACCGGAGTAGTACTATTTGCTGCACATATTACTGACCGCCATATTTGAGCACAACATTATTATGCATGGACCTTGACTATGTACGTCACCATGTGTCCAGATCGGGATGCGCGTGTACCGGATGAGCGGCGCCGAGTTCGACCCCCGTGATGCTACGTGGGTGCCGAGGAACACTCTTGGAGAGTACTCACTTTTCATCGGGGATAGCTACCCCATTGTGAAGCGGATGCCACCTTCCGTGCACGACAAGGAAGGCCTGCCGTTCATGAAGCAAGGTTGTGTCTTCATTGCGCACCGCCGGATGAACGACATGCTGGGACACGCTATACCTGATTTATGCTGCTTCAGCTTGGATGAGTCTCCATCGTGTGGAACCGGACTAGAAAGCTGCGACAATGATTCCCGTTCCTACCGCTATGGATCGTGCCATCCATGAAGAACACCTGGGACTGGAACCTTGATGAGGACATGCATGTAGCCCATCTATAACGTGTAAGTGGAGTACGGTAATTGTGAACGGTGGCACTGTGAATATACGTAGACTAGTCATGCACAAATTTATCACATGAATTGGAGATGAACTTGTGTGGCATACTGGCATTTTTCCTTTAGAATTTATTACTAGTAAATGTGTTATGTGTACGTGCAACTTGTGTGGTTGTTGCACGGGCTCCAACACGCTCTTTGAGAAAAAAACGTGGCACAACTTTGGATACACGTGACGTGGCGGCATCATACAGTAGCATCGTTCGCTATAGTTGTAGTACACTCCTACTAGGACGACAACTCCTATAAAACCTTGTGCTTGGCTCTTCGCCTCTTCGGAAGGTCCAACAATGATGATACTATAGTACAATATGCGTCTGGCAATCTGACACCGATTGAACTGCTGCACGTCCACCGGGAGGGCGAGGGCGAGGGCGAGGGCGAGGGAGAGGAAGAGGGAGAGGGCGCTGTAGTCAAAACCCTCTCCTTGTCCTGCGAACCACCGCGCGCGTGGGCGAGGGAGAAGCGTAGTAAGCAAGCTTCTCCTCGTTCGGCGAGTTGACGGGACACATCAAAGCAGTACTAGTACTAGTAGTAGTCCATACTGCGTCCTTTCCGATTAATATGGCTTAATTTGAAACGAGAAAAATACACTGGCGGTCAACGTATGTAACAATACGCTCTTTACGGTCACTATATATAGTTTTGCGTCGATTATACGATCACTAACTCATCGTAGAGCACCGTATTGCACCCTACTGACCAGCCACATAGTCGACGTGGCACTATGTTGACTAGTTAAATTGTCACCTGGTTTCTGGGTCCCACCTATTAGTTGGCGGAGCAAACAAATCAGTTAAACAAAACTTTATGCAGGTGCCACACGAGTCCAACCCTTGCGCCCGAGCTGCCCTGGCTGTGTATGTGAGTGCATGCACGTGTCCTCCCTCGGCCTTCCAACAAAGAGTGTACATCGGCTATAAAACAAAGAGTGTAGTAGTAGATGATGTACATCCACACTTCCAATGCATTTAGCCTTTAATCTAAATCGATATTGATTGACTAATGCACCAACTTGTGCTGTAGGTATAGGCTACATGTCTATCATTAATTACAGCATGCAACGGCCTTCATTTAATCTTCTTATCTCAATGGTCGCATGCACACATAAGTCTGCTACTTTTGGGCGTTAATTATACCCTGGTCAATGTGTAAATCTCTAAATGTACAGTCTTTCACGGACATAGGGAGTAGGTTGAGCACTTGAGCGTGAGCGTGTGTGTTGCGTCGTGTGCTGTGTGCCGCATGTGTGCGTGAGTGTTGCGTGCGTCCATGTGGAGTATGTGTGAGCGTTGCATGTTGCATGCATGCATGCATGCATGCATGGGCTTACTCCCTCCCATTGACATGTTCATATTTCAAACTTCCTCTGTTCCCTCCATATGGTGATACTCCCTCTGTTCCCAAATACTCCAGTACGGAGTAAAAGCCTCCCTCTGTTCCCAAATATGCAGTATTTGTCTTTCTACAGATTTTAACAAGTGACTAGGTATGGAGTAAAATGAGTGAAGTGAGCGTAGAGGCATAGGGATACTGTAGAAAGGAAATCCTCGCGATCCATCATTCCCCTTCTCGATCAGAGAGAACTATTCAACTAGTCTTCGCAGTGAAGTGACAATACACGCTGCAGCAGATGGGACACGTAATTAATAAGCTGAACCAGCGTGTTGGTGTTACTAAATCAGCCTTACCCAGTACTGCCATCATGTTTGCCAGTAGAGCACGCTTCCGAAATACGCCTACGCACCTATGTCCTCCATCAACTGACATATGGGCCCTCTTGTGGTAGACCCACATGTAATCGGTGTAACTATTTACACTCCGGAAGACGGTGCCTATATCCTGGTAGTAGTACTAGTAGAATTGAGATTTAATGCACTTTCTTCCCCGTCTTCCACTCTTCTTCCTCCTCTCTTCTTCATCCTCCTCTCTTCCCCATCGTTGGCCGCACACCATTTACCCCCGCTCACTGCTCGCCTGCCCGCGCCATCTTCCTTGGTAGCTCGCGCGTACCATATCCCCCCGCTCACTACTCGGCCACACGAGGAGAAGCTTCTTCGCTCGCCCGCCCGAATCCACTTCCCCGCTGGCTCGCAGGCACCGAAAACCCCAATGGCAGAACCGACTGACATGCAGAGCCGCGATTGGAATTCCCTCCCCGATGTTCTCTTGGAGCAGATCTCTATTCGTATGGACCTACTCGGCACCATCCGTCTGGCCGCATGCTCGGTTTCTTTGTACCGTCTACTCGTCTGCAACCGGCTAGCTCTTTTCAAGACACCCTGCTTGCTGATGCCCGATCCTCGCAGGTGGCCCAGACACCGACTTGACGATCCTACGGAGGTTGTCGTGGTGCCCCTTGACATGCTACCACTACCCGTCCACCTGTCCTTCATGCGCGGCCACTACTGGGCGGGCATGAAGGCCAACTGGATCGTCCTCATCCACCACACTGGTAGTCCGTGGCGTCTCGTGGATATCTACACCCACCGAGAGATCACCCTTCCATCGTTGGATACCGCCAACATCGAGCCTCGCGGCCCGCCGGACACTCCTACCTACTAGCACGAGACGCGTCAAACTTTTGGCTCGATCTCTGTTTGCATAAAGTTGTAATCTGCAAAGTGCCCACACCATCAGAAGACTAAATGGATTACAAGCTCATTGCCTTGTTCAACATGGGATTAGTCTATCTGGAATCCGGTCGCCATACATGGTTTTGGCTCATCATCAATCCTGTTGAGGCAACATTTCTGTCTGATGCTATAGTGCACGATGGCATCGTTTACGCGGTCGACGCACAGATTGGCTGCCTATACTGGTGGAATCTATCGTCGTGTAATTGTTCTATCTCACCTCATCTTTACCTTATGAATACGACTGCCTTTTTATTTGTTACAAATTTAGAAAGCATAGCATGTCTATAACCACATCATTGCTATATGTTCCTCTCATTTCCTAGATTTTTATGACCACACATGTTATTGTTAGAGTTGATATGAGAACAATTGGCATCTAATGATTGTTAGAATACATATTATGAGCATAACATCATGATTGCTATAAGTTACTCTTGTTTACTAGATTTTTATAACAACGCATGTTATTGCTTAGAGTTGATATGAGAATAGTAGTAGTAAGTGCTATGGTAGAATATGAGTAGGCGCTGTCATAGCTGTTTTCCTCTCATTGTTACATGATGTTTGAACCATGACATGTTGCTAGAATATGAAAGCCATTGGCTTATTTTTTTAACTTGGGGTATGATTATGACCACGGCATTGCAATTCTTTGTCAATGATATGTGTCACTGTTATAATAATCTTAATTCCACACATACTCTGAACATGATTGTTTATTTTTGTCCTTTTGGTCTCCAATTTGAATTGTTGCAGCAGACGCCGTCGCTGGCCTTCATGATTCGAGGACCAGGAATCATACCAGCCGATGGGTGCTGGTTTATCGCTCGTTCAGCTGACGGCGATCATTTGATGCTCATTCGCACATACCAAATTGACCAAACCATTACATCAAACCACATGCGGTTACAATGCGTGGGGCATTACGTGACATTGATGGCTATGGCTGCTTCGTGTTAGAAAGATCCCAGCTCCGTTGGGCCAGCGTATTCAACTGGAGGCGGGTTTACAGCCTCGGCAACCACTCCTTGTTCCTCGGGCTCAATTATCCGATCATCCAAACAATCATCGATCATATCACCGGCGATGATTACTGTGCTATGCAACTTCCATTCGCGAGGGGGGGCTGTGTTTACACATCATACCATGGGTTTCATGAATCACCATATCTAGAGATTCGTCGACACAGCTTGTTGCCGGGTAATCTTTAGTGTGTGAAAGGCATCAAGCTTCCATGCGATGGATGGCTTTTGCAAACCCGACATGCGGCAATGTGGTTCATGCCAACAGCAAATATGCACAACTTGATTCGTGCTGATATCTAGACTGAGCCATGTATTCTGCTGCTATAGCACGACCCTCTTTTGTTGGATATTATGTACTGTTGTTAGTTTGAAGCACTCCTCTGGTTTGAAGGATAGATACCTTCCTGGGATCAAGTGCATCTGTCACATCCCTAGTTTTGGTATGCTCAAGGCTAGTTAGTCAATTGTGCATCATGTTTAAATTTTATTTAAATTTGAAATGAGGATTTGTGAAACCCTCAGAATCATTTTTAGAAATGACACAAATAAAAATTGCTCCAAAAAGGTCCAAGAAAATGCTCATGTTGCCCTCTAAAAATACTGGACAGAGATAAAAATCAAACCAATATTTTTGGGAGCTCATAAGTATTTATTTTGGGCATTTGGAATTAATGCATAATTATTTGCATTGGATATATAAATGTTATATATATATTATATGTCCAAAAATTATGCCATTTGTTGAGGAGCTCTGGAATAATGCCACTAGTTCCTACAAAAATGGGCATAAGGAAATAAAATGATTTAGTGTTTAAAACTAAATCAAAACAAATTACAGAAAAAAAAATAGAAAAAAAGGGAAGAAACCCACCTGCACTTACCTCCTGTGCAGTAGATCCTTTGCCCAGCCAATGACCCAACAGTAGCCCAGTGATTGGCAGTGCAGTGTCGTCTCCACCGCGCCAGAGGGCCTTGAACACGCGCTCACGCCTGCTGCCACGCGCTTTAGCCACCTCTTGCCTCCCTGCTTGCTCCGCGGTTCCCTGCAGCGTCGCCATGCAACCCCCCGGTCCCCTCGCTCTCGGTCATGCTCTTCCCCTCCCCTCTCTCTCTCGCGAGCACCACCAAACGAGCCGTCGCCGCCGCTCGCTGTTGCCGCGCTCCCCGCCGTCCCCTCTCTCCTCCGACGCACCCAGGAGCTCCGCCTCCTCGCTCTGTAGTCTCTCTGCCAAGTTGTGCATCGCCGGATGCCCCGTGGAGCCATCGCAGTCGCCTTCATCACCTCCGGCCGCCGTGGCTCTCCGTCGCCGCTCGCCGCTGTCAGCGCCTTCCCCGATCTCGCCGTCGTCTCTTCCGGTCCCCTGTGAGCCCTCCCGCGTCGGTTCCCCCTCCTCTCCTGCCTCCCCGTGCGCCATAGCCGCGCGCCCGCTCGAGCCGAACTCCGGTCGCCGCCGCGAGCTTTGCTCCGGCGAGCTCCGGCACCCCCACGGTCTCCCGCGTGTCCCATTGGATGCTTGCGCCTGGCTCCATCTTGAATGGTCTCCGCGCCCTTCTCCGTGGCGGGAGAAGCGATCCCGAGCCCCTCCGCCGCGTTCGGCCTCGCCGGCGGCTAAACGCCGGCGGGTTTGACCGCTTTGACCCCGCCGGTCTAACCCTGTTTAGGTTAATGCTAATAACCCCCCGGCTAATTAAGTTAGGTTAGTACTAACTAAACTAGATTAGTTAGGTTACACACTGACATATGGGTCCCATTGGTCAGGTTTGAGCTGGACCGACCCGTTGACTCGCTGACGTCGCGCTGACGTCAGGCTGACGCAGTTATTCATTTTTCTGGATTTAAAATTAATCAGGAAATTCCAGAAAATGATTCAAACTTCAAAAAATCATAGAAATTCAACCGTAGCTCAGATTGAAATAATTTATATATGAAAAATTATCAGAAAAATGCAATCTTTCCATCTGCACTAGTTTCATGTATGAAAAAACAACTTATACATGCTGTATATGATAAAACACATTATGGCATTTTAAGAGACTTAATTTAGAGTTGCATTTGAACCCTTGGTTCAAATGGATCTCTTCCAAATAGAATGCTAGTTGCATTAGCTCAAACAGCATCATATCTACATGCCATGATCATGCATCATATTGTTGCATATGCTTGTGTTTTGATTGTTGGCACCGTTCATTCTTGATAGGTCCTGCTCCGGAGAGTGCTCGAGAGTACCTGTCTACACTAGTAGAAAACCACCAATCAGTCCCGGTTCGTAAGGGCCTTTAGTCCCGGTTCGGGAACCGGGACTAATGGGTCGTTACTAATACCTCAACCCATTAGTCGGTTCAAACACGAACCGGGACCAATGTCTCTCCACGTGGCCTGCGCCGAGCCCGGTCGAGGGCCTTTGGTCCCGGTTGGTGGCTCAACAGGGACCAAAAGGCATCCGTGTCTCTGCATTCGATGTCTAGGGTTTTTGTTTTTTTTGAAAGGAGGGGGTTGGGGGTTTTGGGGGTTAATTTAGGCGTTTAGTATATTGTGTTAGCTAGCTAATTAATATAGAAAGTGTCCTCTCTTATGTCCGTGCTTGGTCGACGCCACGTAGTATATATACATAAGTGATCGAGAGAACCATTCATCTGAAGTTAAGTCATGCATACCGAGAGAAGTGATCGATCGACCTCTCCTTCTCTGAGAGATTGGTCGAACAACAAGTTTCTTGGCTACATACATGTACAATCTATATAAGATCTCTTAATTACAAACCACTAGCATTTGAATTCAAGTTCCACATGGTATTCTCGGCTTTCTTGATGGCGTGTTCAAGAAAGAATCCCGCCAATTCCTCTTGAATTGCTTTCATGCGATCTGGTTCTAGGAGTTCATCCGCATCTGCCACGTCTAATTAATTTGAAGAAGGGGTTAATTAATACATATATATGAATGAAACTCAACAGAAATGATGGTGTAATAAAATGAAATTGTGAATATTATTGCTTCGCACTTCATATTGTCTTCTAGAGTAGCCCGCTTGTTTTTCAAAGTCGCGTTGTGGATGAACTACGCACACGTAGTATCCACAAAATCATTCCTTCCTCCTGCCACAAGCACTTTACGAGAAATAGAGGTCAATCAAACTGATAATGAAGCATTATATAAATGGCATTGATGAAAGTATAGCTATAGAATCAGCGGAGAGCGCGCCAGATAGTACTTACCTTGGGTATGTATATCGCAGCTCCTTGGCGATCCGGAGCTTGTGCGGTGAACTGTTTCCAAACCCTGCAAGACAAAGAAAATATTTGTTATTACTTGAGATATCAGAAATGAACAAAAGTTGCCGATATGGTGCGATAATGATCGATTGAACTTACTTCTTGAGCATTTCAGTCATGTCCGCATAGGTCTGGGATCTTTCCGTCAGGTCTAAGATGGTTACTAGTCACGCTCAAGCTTAATCTCCAGAAGAATATAGTGGTACCTGCAAGCATGCATAACTCATCAATTACATTAACCTCGCTCGAGTAATAAGGAAAACCGAATATGCACACGACAGTAACACTCACGGGCCGTGGTAAGGAAAGAGTATGGTATCTTTGTTTTGATTTTTGATCAATGATTGTAGCAAGTTGTCCTCGGCCTCTTCGGCTCGCTTTTTAACCAGAAAAACATCTATGATATTTGTGTTAATGAACCCAATATCATAGATTTCATTTTTTTCGGCGATCTTCAATCTGCATAATATATTGAGGATAATTAATTATAAATACATGCAATGAAAGAGCCGAGCTATATATCTGAGACTAATGACGAAATAGTACTTACGAGCAGTAGCAAAGACCATTAATTTATCGAGGACCTTTTGATTGAAGAACTCGAAGAACTCCTCAAATGGAATAGACAACAGATCATTTGAAACAAGGTCGTGCTCCTCTTTAATTTTCAGATACAAAGTGTTCGTCCCCTCGGACTCTCTGCAGGTTTTCATGTACCAACTGTGGAATCTTAGCATCATTGTTGTCGAGACTTTTCATCTTTGACGAGAGGCTTCCGTACTCGTATATGAATAAGTCCACCTCCATGAAATCGGGAAGTGCATCTCGGCGGGTAATCTTCAAGATTGCCATAACCGCCATCGTCCCGGAGGATTAGACACATTCAGCGGGGGCACGATTGCTGTGCTTGTTCGCCGAGCTGGGCAATTTTTTCCCCTTTGCCCGTTGTTCTTTTAACCTTTTATCGGTGTGATAGTTCGACCGCTTGGCTTGGAGATATGTCTGTTCGATGTCGCTCATAGTTGGTTCTCGGCGGAGACTTTGGTGGTTTCCTCGGGGCATCGAGTGCGCTTTGCTTTCACGGATCGACCTTCTCCTCCGGAGGTGGATGTATCTTTGCTTTAACCCCTTCAAGAACTCCTTCACTTGGGTCTGCACGATCGTATCGTTTTCCTCCTTGCTCCTCTCGTCACGGTAACTTCTCTCTGAGCTTTAGAGGTGGACCGTATCTATATTGCCTCTCTCTTCTTGTCTGCTAGGCGCCGGAGCGAGCGGAGCGGCTGCGGCGTCTGTCTTCTTCGTGCTTGCTTACGAGGCGGAGGAGAAGGACTACTGACAGCGTCGGAGCAGCCGGGCGGCGGCGGGTCTCTTCCGCCCTTGCTGGCGAGGCGGAGAAGGAGGAGGCGGAGTGCCGCCACGCCGGAGAAGGGGGCGGAGTGCCGCCACGCGTGCCTGATCTTCACTCGCGGGAGGAGGCGGTGGAGGAGGCGGAGTGCCGCCACGCGTGCCTGATCGTCACTCGCGGAGGAGGCGGTGGAGGAGGCGGAGTGCCTGACTCGCGGAGGAGGAGGAGGAGGTGGGCGTCGATTGAGAAGGTCGATGAGCTCCTTCCGCCATAGGCATGGAGTCTTGAGCGAGAACCCAGCCTAGTCTCCCCTTCACGGTAGGGTGCTCAAGCCGAGGTCCTCAAATCCCTCGTTATTTCATCAACCATCACCTTAGCAAATCATACGGAATCGGTGGCGGTGATAAGTTGTGCGGGTCCACTAGGATAAACTTGGCCAACAGCCGCCTTGACCTTCAAATTCATGCATCGCGCCATAATGTGGCAATTTTGTGACTCGTGATACCATCCACGGGATAGCTGGCGAGAGCCGTCAATACATGCTCCGCTGAAGCAGCTCGGTGGAAGCAACGCTGCTTCTGCGCTGAGATGGCGGGGTAACCGGGGAAGCTTGGCATGTCGTTTGTTGCGATCTGCTGCTTCTCGTTCCTCTTCTCGATCCTCTAGCCCCATTACCCTTCCAAGCAGCGCTTTGCATTTGGTCTGCTCCACTTTCTTCCTCCTCTCGTGGGTTTTGTAACCCCTGCGTCCGGAAAACCAACCTTCCACGGAAGGGAGCTGGCGTGCCTCGTGTCCGTCCGGGGTGCTCGGGATTCCCAAGGGCCATTGTGAGCTCGTCCTTCTCCTGTTTGGAAGGAGCGTCTCTCGCTGCGCAGATAGATATAGTGTCGAAGTTTCTTGGTGGTGTTTGCGATTGCTTGTCCGTCCATCGACACCGCCTGTTTCTGAGGTCCAAGGTTCCGCCAGCCCGAAGAACCAAGTCCGCAGCGGTGCAGCGGCGCATTGTCTCGGTTCGATCCCTTTTCAAGCAGATCATGCTCAGCCTTGGACCACTTAGGCGGGCTTTGAGGTAGCCACGACCCGTGCGATGGTGAAGCGTCTTCTTCGCAGCATTTTTCTTGTTTGTCTCCGACATCTTCTTACTCTTTTCCGATGTCTTGTGGGCCACAAATGCGGGCGATGATCTTTGATCTTCTCATATTTGCCGATGAATTCTGGTGTCTCTTTTTCTTGACAAACTGGTTCAGCTCTTTCCTCCACCTCCTCATTAGGCCAGCCATCTTCTTAAGACCACAAGACTTGATTAATTGCTCTTTAAGCGGCTTCTCCGGATCCTCCTCTGGCGGTAGGGTGAAATTTGCCTTCACTCATTCCAAAGATCTTCTTTACGCATATCATTGACATAAGACACCTCGGCGCCTTCATCCTTAGCGAGCTTATACCATTCTTTGGATCTTGATCGGGATCTGTCCCTAACAAGAACCCCGTGACCGAAGCGAAAAATGCCTTCTTTGTCCGGATGGGTTCAATCGGTTCGCCGTCGGGCGTGATTTCTATGATCTCAAACTTTTCATCCGAGCTCAACTTTTCTTGGGCCTCGTCTCCTTACGAAGTTGTGCTCGATCCGGAGGGCTAGAAATTATAAGGAAGAAAGACGACGATACTTAATATGTGTACATATACCAAAACAATGGATGCATCAATTAACTTGTCGTACGGGCTTAACTAATATATATATACCTGGCGGACTCGGTTCGGTGACTTCGGCTCGACACGGTCTCCTTCGTCTTGTACCTCCATTGTGTCACGGAGCCATCATGAACATAGTCCTCCTCTTGTACCGGCATTAATGGGTGAAGCCATCATAATCATAGCCCTCTTCTTCATCCATCGACCAGCGGTGTCGATGAGAAATGCCTTAACATCATCACTTCCATTTGCGATTATTTCCCCAACATCGCTTCGTTTCTTCGTCTCGGGAGTGCTCCATAGTTTACGCAAATATTGACAACATGTCAATTATTATTCAAACATGGTACATATCTTGGCAAGCGTAGAACTAGCTAGCTAATCACAATAAGGAATCATGTTAGTGGCCTCGGCGCTGCTTCTCTAGGGTTTGGGGTCGCCTCGACACAAAGCTTCAAGGGTTTGGGGTGGCCTCGGCGATAACGCTCTTTTAACTTGATAAATTTGGGTGGCCTCGATCGAGAGAGTTAATTTGTCGGGTAGGGCGCGGCGGGAGAATGCGTGGGAGACCTGCAACATCGTTTTCTCTCTAGGGTTTGGGTGTCCTCGAGAGTTTTGGTCGAGCGAGAGGGCCGAGGGGGGTGCTGCAGTTGTATCTAGAGGGGGTTAATTATATCGACAACGATGCAACATACATATACATATCGGGGAGGGGGTATCGGTACCACCCCCTCGTGTTGAAGTTTCTTCTTTCTCCTTTCCTTTCTTTCTTCTTCTCCTCTTCTTTTTCTTCTTCTCCCTCGAGAAAGGAAAATAATTAAGGAAAAGGAAGAAAAGAGGAAGAAGGAAGAAGGAAGAAGAAGAAGAAGTAAAAGAAGAAAAAAAAGAGGAGAAGAAGAAAGAAATAGAGGAGAAGAAGAAAAAATAGAATTTCTCCTTTCTCCTCTATTCCTTTCTTCTTCTCCTCTTCTTTTTCTTCTTTTTTCCTCTTCTTATTTATTTCTCCTCTTCTTCCTCTCCTCTTTTCTCCTTTCTTCCTCTTCTTATTTTCCTTTTCCTCTTATTCTTTTAGTATTGCTTGTTTTAAAAAAATGTTCAAATAGAAAATTCCAAAAAAACAAAGGTTTTGCCTAATGCATTGTTCATATGAATATAACAACATTTGCATATTCTACAATAATTAATATCAACAAAAAAATCTATGAACAGAAAAAAACCGAACTTTTCTAAAATCTATCTTTTGCATATATATATAGCCACATATGAACAGAGCATATATACATACACATATATGAACACAAAAAACTAATAAAATGAAACATATACATATATGAACATATATGAACATATACATACACATACACATATATGCATTGCTCATATGAACAGAAAAAAAACTAAACTAATAAAAATGAAAAAAAACAGAGCATATATATATATAGCCACATATATACATACACATATATATATACATTGAACAAGAAAATAAAACTAATAAAAATGAAAGAAAAAAAAAAGAGCGGTCTTGTGTGGTGGCTCATAGCGGTGGCGGGCTGAGGCGACAGCGACAGCGACAAGCGGCAGGCGCGGCGGCGGCAGCGGCGGCGGCGAACTGAGCGCGATCTTGGCGAGCTCTGGCGGCGACGACGATGGCAGCGAACTCGGGGAGGGCGGCGGCAGCGGCAGCGCGCGAGGCGGCGCGGCGGCGGCGGGGCGGCGGCGGCGTCGGGGCAACTGGCGGCGTCGATCGTTCGGCGTCGTCGGGGGGCAATGTGGCGATGAACGCAAAACTGCAAAGTGCCACTTATATACAAGGAGAATTGGTCACGGTTGGTGGCACCAGCAGGACTAATCTTACTAGTCTGGTTGGAACCACCAACCGGGACCAAAACCTCAATTCGGCAGCCCAAAGGCGGGAAGCTGCGACCTTTGGTCGGTTGGTGGCTCAACGGACTAAAGCCTTTAGTCGGTTGGTGCCACCAACCGGGACCAAACCCTCTTGTTGCCAGCGTCGGGGCCAAAGTTTAGTCCCACCTCGCTAGTTGAGAGGGCGCGATGGTTTATAAGCCCCACCGCCGCTCCCTCTTGAACTCCTTCGTATTGCAGGCTTATGGGCCTACTTGCTCCTTCTTTGCTGTTGGGCCTTGGGCCTTCTGCGGGCTGAATCTGGCCCAAATTAGGGATACAAGTCGTATTCAGGCCGTGGGGGCCCGATGGGTGGCATTTTTTTCTTGCTTTATTTAATTTATTTTGTTTCTACTTACAACAAAATACTTATTGTTGTTTTTTGTTTTGTTTTCTGCATTATTTATTTTCTTTTGTTTTTTCTCTATTTTTAAATCTTTTTGCTTCTAGTTTTAGGAAAATTATAAACTTTCTGTTAGTGCCATTACTAATTTTCAAATTTGAAAACACTTTTTTTGTTTCCTTTCTTGCTTTATTTATTTTATTTTGTTTCTACTTACAAAAAATACTTATTGTTGTTTTTTGTTTTGTTTTCTGCATTATTTATTTTCTTTTGTTTTTTGCTTTATTTTTAATTCTTTTTGCTTTTAGTTTTAGGAAAATTATAAACTTTCTGTTAGTGCCATTACTTTTCAAATTTGAAAACACTTTTTTTGTTTTCTTTCTTGCTTTATTTATTTTATTTTGTTTCTACTTACAACAAAATACTTATTGTTGCTATTTTTAATTATTACGAGGGCGAACCATAAGACATTTCAAATGAACTCTGAAAAAGTTGAAAGTTGGCATGGTATCATAAATTGACCCACACATAGCATGTGCATGTACAAAACGAACAATGGTATCATACTCATCGATTACAATGGTATCATAAGCGAACAATAGTTGCGGAGAAAGTCTTCACTTTTTCTTCGCTTGCGTCATTTGCTTATTGCGCCGTAACCATGGATAATCTTCATCGTTTATCGGGATCTTTGGGTCAGCCTTGACTTTAAAGGAGGAATTTCATGAAACTTTTCATAATCTTGAGACATGTCATCTTGTCCTCCACTCCCACGATGTCCCTTTTTCTGAAAAGAACTATGTGGCGCTTTGGCTCATCGTATGATGTATTTGCTTTCTTATCTTTTCTCTTTCTCGGTCTCTTGGACATGTCCTTCACATAGATAACCTGTGCCACATCATTGGCTAGGACGAGCGGTTCGTCGGTGTACCCAAGATTTTTCAGATCCTTGTTGTCATTCCGTCTTGTGGGTCTACACACACCCCGCCTCTGACAGATTGACCCATTTGCACTTAAACAAAGGGACCTTAAAATCATGTCCGTAGTCAAGTTCCCATATGTCCACTATGTAACTATAATATGTGTCCTTTCCCTCTCGGTTGTTGCATCAAAGCGGACACCGCTGTTTTGGTTGGTGCTCTTTTGATCTTGGTCGATCGTGTAAAATGTATTCCCATTTATCTCGTATCCTTTCCAAATCAATACGGTCAAAGATGGTCCCTGGATAACAAGTACAGCTCCTCACTAACAGTGTTGTCACCTCGTCGTGCTTCCAACCAACTGCTGAAAGTCTGATGTGTTCACATGTAATCCGATCGTTGAACTGCTCAAGGTGTTTGAAGCCTTGATTGTTCTTGTGTTCATCGACATACGGGGTCACCAAGGTAGAGTTACGTAGAAGCTGTGTAGTGGGCTTGAGACCAAGAATATCCATCCTGCATATTATTGAGTCCTTTCCAAGCGTGCCTTTTCGGTCGATCTCCCCTCATACCGCGATTTAGGGAGACCTATCTTCTTAAGGCCAGGAATGAAGTCAACACAAAACCCGATGACATCCTCTGTTTGATGGCCCATGGAGATGCTTCCTTCGGCCTAAGCGATTCTGGACATATTTCTTTAGGACTCCATGAACCTCTCAAAGGGTACATATTGTGTAGAAATCTGGGGCCCGTAATGACAATCTCGTCAACTAGATGAACAAGAGCGTGCGTCATGATATTGAAGAAGGATGGTGGGAACACCAGCTCGAAACCCGACAAGACATTGCACCACATCACTCCTTAGCCTTGGTATGGTTTACGGATCGATCACCTTCGAGATATTGCATTGAGGAATGCACATAGCTTCACAATGGCTAATCGGACGTTTTCGGTAAAGCCCCTCAATGCAACCGAAGCGATTGCGTCATAATCACGTGGCGATCATGAGACTTTAGGTTACGAAACTTTTCTCTGCCATATTTATTATTCCTTTTATATTCGACGAAAGCCAGTCGGGACCTTCATACTAAGCGGGCATTCAAAGAAGATTTCCTTCTCTTCTTTGGTAAAAGCATAGTGGCGGGACCTTCATCTTGCTTTGGAGGCATGCCGTCTTTTTCGTGCAAGCGTTGCAGGTCCTCTCGTGCCTCACCTGTATCTTTTGTCTTCCCATACCGCCCAAGAAGCCTAGCAGGTTCATGCAAAGGTTCTTCGTCACGTGCATCATGTCGATCAAAGAGCGGACCTCTAGGTCTTTCGGTGAGGGTAGGTCCCAAAATATAGATTTCTTCTTCCACATGGGTGCGTGTCCCTCGGCGTCACTCGGAACAGCTAGTCCGCGGGACCCTTTCCAAAGATTACGTGTAAATCATTGACCATAGCAAATGCGTGATCACCGATGCGCATGGCGGGCTTCTTCGGTGATCTGCCTCGCCTTTGAAATGCTTGCCTTTCTTTCGAGATTGATGGTTGGTCGGAAGAAATCGGCGATGGCCAGTACACATTCTTCCTGCAGCTTGCTAGGTATATACTATCGATGTCAAGTAAGCAGTGCATGCATCGTGGTATCCCTTGTTTATGCATCACGAAAGGTTCTTGAGAGCGGGCCAATCGTTGATGGTCACGAACAACAACGCCTTTAGGTTAAATTCCTCCTGTTTGTGCTCATCCCACGTACGTACACCGTTTCCATTCCACAGCTGTAAAAGTTCTTCAACTAATGGCCTTAGGTACACATCAATGTCATTGTCGGGTTGCTTAGGGCCTTGGATGAGAACGGCATCATAATGAACTTCCGCTTCATGCACATCAAGGAGGAAGGTTATACATACATAGAGTCACGGGCGGTGCTGTGATTGCTGCTCTGCTCCCCGAAAGGATTAATGCCATCCGCGCTTAAAGCAAACCATACGTTCCTTGGCTCACTTGCAAACTCATCCCAGTACTTTCTCTCGATTTTTCTCCACTGCGACCCGTCAGCGGGTGCTCTCAACTTCCCGTCTTTCTTACGGTCCTCATTGTGCCATCGCATCAACTTGGCATGCTCTCCGTTTACGAGCAGACATTTCAACCGTGGTGTTATAGGAGCATACCACATCACCTTCGCAGAACCCTCTTCTGGGGGGCTCGCCGTCAACATCACGAGGTCATCTCGTCGATCTTATACCGTAATGCACGCATACCGGGCATGCGTCTGAGATCCTTATGCGCACATGATAGAGGATCACGATCATTAGGGCATGCATGTATCTTCGCACCTCCAATCCTAGAGGGCATCGACCTTCTTTCTGCGTATGTCTTGTCGGGCAATTCGTTATCCTTTGGAAGCTTCTTCTTCAATATTTTAAGTAGCTTCTCAAATCCTTTATCGAGCACAACATTCTCGCCTTCCACTGCAGCAATTCGATGCGGTACCGAGCTTTGTGTTGCCATCTTCGCAATTGGGGTACAACCCTTTTTGTGGTCCTCTAGCATGCGATCGAACTTCAGCTTCTCTTTTGACTTTCGCATTGCGTCCTTGCATCGACAATGACCGGCGGAGATCATCATCATCGGGCACATCATCTGGTTCCTCTTGATCTTGGCAGCTTCTCCGTTGCAGCATCATCGTGCACATCGTCTGGTTCCTCTTGATCTTCTAGAGCATCACCGTATTAAGGGGCACATAGTTGTCATCGTACTCTTCTTCTTCGCCGTCTTCCATCATAACCCCTATTTCTCCGTGCCTCGTCCAAACATTATAGTGTGGCATGAAACCCTTGTAAAGCGGTGGGTGTGCAGGATTTTCGGTCGAGTAAGACTTCGTATTCCCACATATAGGGCATGGACAACACATAAAACCATTCCTTGTTTGCCTCAGCCACTTGAGAAAATTATGCACGCCTTAATGTACTCGGAGGTGTGTCTTGAACCGTACATCCATTGCGGTTCATCTGTGCATTATATATAATTAAGTGTGTCAAAAATCACTAGAGAACATCATGAATAGATAATTAATTAAGTGACCAAATTAATAGAAGTTCATCATCACATTAAAACCAAAGTACATACATAGTTCTCATCTAACAACAAAGCTCTGCAGAGCATCTAAATTAATTAAACCATACACTGAAACTATGTAAAACATTTCAATGCGAAAACAAATGCGATCATAATCGCAACCAATGTAACAACTGATCCAACGGCATAATGATACCAAGCCTCGGTATGAATGGCATATTTTCTAATCATTCTAATCTTCAAGCGCATTGCATCCATCTTGATCTTGTGATCATCGACGACATCCGCAACATGCAACTCCAATATCATCTTCTCCTCCTCAATTTTTCTAATTTTTTCCTTCAACAAATTGTTTTCTTCTTCAACTAAATTTAACCTCTCGACAATAGGGTCGGTTGGAATTTCGGTTCAACAACCTCCTAGATGAATAAAATCTATGTCACGTTGGTCGGCATAATTGTCATAAATAATAAATGAACCAATAGTTATGAAAAGATAATATATACCACATCCGAATCATAGACAGGGCGAGGGCCGGCGGGGCGGATACCAAAACCATCGCACTATATAAGATGCAATAATAAAATTAAGAAAATTATACAAGTATATATCTATCTAAACATACAAATAAGAATATTTTCCTTTCGGAAAGAAGATAAGAACAAGAGGCTCACCACGGTGGTGCCGCCGATGAGATCGGTGCGGTGATCGGCGACGTTGAAGACGGGGCGGGCGTGATGGACCGCTAAACCTAGACAAATATGGAGGAAAATGGAGCTTGGCGGTCGAGCTTGGAGAGGAGAAACCTTAAGTAGTGTGGCTCGGGCATTCCATCGAACACCTTGTGTGCATATGAGGTGAGCTAGAGCACCACCAAGCCCTCTCCCCCTCGGCCAGAAAAATAGAGCAGTGTGCTCTGCTCTTGCGCGAGGGGGTATATATAGGCGCTACCATTGGTCCCGGTTGGTAGCATGAACCGAGACTAAAGGTTAGCCTTTGGTCCCGGTTCGAGCCACGAACCGGGACCAATGGTGGTGGGCGAGGCGAGGCCCATTGGTCCCGGTTCAGCCGACCAACCGGGACCAAAGGTCGAGACGAACCGGGACCAATGGCCCACGTGGCCCGGCCGGCCCCCGGGGCTCTTGAACCGGGTCCGATGCCCCCATTGGTCCCGGTTCTGGATTGAACCGGGACTAATGGGCTGGACCGGCCTGGATCGTTGCCCCCTTTTCTACTAGTGCTATGAAGCAGTGCCTTCCTTGTTGATCTACCAGGCAAGCAAACCCCCCTTGTTCATTCCGATACAATCCTACTCTCTCGCTCCTGCTCTCAGTTATTGCATTAGGACAACAACGATTCATCTGCTACTTTGTGCTGCGGTAGTTGAACCCATTCCTCTGCATGACCTGTCATTGTCACAGTAAATAGTTGAAACCCACTAGCATGTGTAGGAGTTGATTGAGCCATGTTGTGTTCCTACCATGCTATGCCTGCTATTGCTTAGAGTTGTGTCAGGTCTGATTCATTGGGAATGAATTGGAGTGTTACGATATGTTACGATCTTTGAGGGTGAAGTGTGTGAACACGATTTGGTAAAGGTAGCGGTGAGAGGCCATGTAGGAGTACATGGTGGGTTGTCTCACCGAACCGTCCTTAAGCACTGAGTTCTATGTATGTTGTCCAATGACTCGATACTACCACACATTGGGTTCCGGTAACTCGGCCCCTCTCGACTTATTAACCAACTTGATCTCTGTCCAGGAGTCTTAACTAGTTTCGGGTGTTTGTAGGTAGTGCTATTTTTCTACCAAGTGGCACCCGGCAGGGTGGGCTTGAGACAGACTAGGCACCCGTGCCCTGGTGTACCGAGTGGCACCCAGATGGTGGGCTCGGGAACCCTACACACATCATTTGGGGCCGTGAGCGACACCCCGCGGATCTCCTTGCGGATGGAACCCGAATAGGCGATAAACACTGGCTAGAGTCTTGTGTGGTCGGTCGGTCATGGCCGACTCCTCGCCAGCTTCCGCTTGAAGGTTGCGAGATACGGGGCGTGTACATGGTGGTAAGTGGCGAGAGCGTGTGTGAAGAAGTACACCCCTGCAGGGTTAACATGATCTATTCGAATAGCCAGGTCCGCGGTTATGGACTTCTTGGATCCTTACATCGTACATAGAAAACTTGAAGTGGATACTCTAAAATGCTCAAGACAAGTGTGAGTGCTATGGATGGCCTTCTCGTAGGGAGACGGGGATGAATCCATTGTAGTGTATTGTGTGGTGATTAGTGGACTCGTATGCGCCATATCACCTCAAAGAAGTTCTGGTAGTCGTAGAATAGGATAGCCACAGAGTCAAAGCTGGCTTGCTGCAACTAAACCCCACATTACCCTCTTGATACAAGTGCATGTATGATAGGATCTGATGTAAGTCTTGCTGAGTACCTTTGTACTCATGTTGCTTTATTTATGTTTTTGCAGCGGAGAATTCGGTCTTACTAGTGTTCTCGTGGGCTTCAACAAGTAGCTTGTACCTCAGCTACGATCTTGATCGGATGTTGTAGATAGTCAGGCTCTTCAGCCTTTTTCATTTGTAGATGTATGCACCCAGACATGTAATGCTTCCGCTTGTTGCTTGTATGCTCTGTATGATGGGTCTTGTGACCCCTGTTTGCAATAAATGCTATGATGGCTCTTTGAGCCTTATCTATATGAGTTGTTGAGTTATCTTTGTGATGCCATGTTGTACAGCACATACTTGCATGTTATGCGTCGTGTAATGTGTATTGCTATGTGTGGGATCGACTATCTAGTTGTTTATCCTTAGTAGCCCCTCTTACGGAAATGTCTCCTAGTGCTTCCTTCGAGCCATGGTAGCGTGCTCTTGCTCCGAAACACTAAGGCTGGCGGCATGTGTCCTTCTTCGTTCTGTACATCGCCGGGAAATATCACGCAAATGAATACGAGTCTGTTAGCCGCTACAGCCCGGTTCACCGAGTCTGTTAGCCAGTGCTACTGCTGGATTCACTCGGCGATGACCAAACACGTTCGATCTTTGGGTCATGGATGCTGTCCTGTAAGTTTGTGCCACTTTGGGTTTACGACTAGCCATGTCGGCCGGGCTCCTTATCATATGAATGCTAGTGACACTATCATATCGTGTGCCAAAAGGCACAAACGGTCCCGGGCTCAGGTAAGGCGACACCTTGGGGATACCGTGCGTGAGGCCGCAAAGTGATATGAAGTGTTACATGCTAGATCGATGTGGCATTGAGTCGGGGTCCTGACAGCTTTGGTATCGAGCTTTGCTGTAGGGATTACCAAGCCAAACTGGTCGAAGTTGAGTCTAGAAATTCTCTAGTTATGTAAGGGAATTGATTGTGGGAAGGAACTTAAGGCTCTTTTTACTCCTCATACCTCATGGCCTTTTGATCTGAGTCATCCTATCTTTCCTGCATGGATAAGGAACTAGGCTTCTCTTCCGTCTATCAGGATCACGTGTTACTACTCCGTAGTCCCATAGGGTTGGTTGATCAGAGTCATACCCCAGTTTCGAGTACTTCCGAAGTAACCTGTTTAGTACTATCCCAGAACCTTGAGTGGTGATGTGGAGTAGTTGTACTACCCCATTTTTAGCAGGATGTCTCATTCTGAGCATTTTACTGCCGTTATGCTGCCGGAATTGCCCTAGGAGTTCGAGAGTTACTAATTTCTTTGTCCTACATTCTATAGCATATAGTTGATGCTAACTCCGTCCTTGATTTCATTCTCAGGATGTCATCAGTTAAGCGAAGTTCTGTTGCTCGTAGCCAGAACCACGGAGATGGTAGGGATGAGGATCCTCCCGACCAGCCTTCGTTGACAGAGTTCATGTTAGAGATGGAGAGAAACAAGCATGAGTCTAACCGCTTGTTGGCAAGTATTGAGGAGAACACCGCACATCAGTTCAAAGGATCCGTGACCATTCATGACTTCATCTGCTTGCACCCACCCACCTTTCATCATTCTATTGAGCCACTCGATGCAGATGACTGGCTCCGTAGCATCACTCATAAGCTGCGTTCCGCGAACGTAGCTGAAGATGACAAGGTCACCTATGCCACATACCACGGAAGGTCACCGCTAGTCTTTGGTGGCGAGAACTATGAGGCTATGCTTCCAGTGGCGATTCCTACTTGGAGGGATTTCATTGAGGCTTTTCGCGAGCATCACATTCCCCAGGCCCTCCTTGATCGCAAGAGAGAAGAGTTCTGTAGCTTCACCCATTGTAAGATGGCTGTTGATGCTTACAGTAGAGAGTTTGAGAACCTTGCCCGCTATGCTTTAGAAGAGGTGTCCACGGACGCCAAGAAGCAGGCTAGGTTCCGGAAGGGTCTCAACCCCGAGTTGCGTCGTGATCTCCACCTGCATCATTGTGATACATTCCAAGCTCTTGTGAACAAGGCCATTAATGCGAGAGACAGTCACTCACTTACGAGGAGTCTCGTAAGCACACCGTGATTTGGGATCTTCCTCGGTTCTAGTTCCCGAAGCACGGTTTGGATTCAAACTCCGCTCTTCCTTCGAGATATGCACCGAGACCATCTTATGTGGTGCCTCCCCAGCTCGATCATATGATCCACCAGGCCTACCGGTGAACCGCTTGTCGGTCTTGGGTCCACATCCAACCAGGGACTTGCTTCACATGCGGGGAGCCAGGACACAATGCACGTGACTGCTCTCAGACTAGTTATGCTCCACCCCCGCCTGAGAAGTCTGCTGGCTGTGGTAAGCCATCACGCAAGATGATCAGTGTCAAGTCAGCCCCCACTGAACATGGACGTGTGCATCACGTCTCAGCTAAAGACGCTCATGATGATCTGGATGTCGTTCTTGGTACACTCCTTGTCAATTGTCATCCAGCATCGGTTCTGTTCGATACTGGAGCATCTCATTCATTCATTTCTGAAGGCTATGCTCATTTGCATGACATGTCATTTTGTTATATGCCAACTCTGCTTGAAATCCAAACCCCAAGGTCTAGATGGCAAACTACCATAATCAGCTATGGTAATGAAATCCTTGTTGATAGACTTGTATTTCTTGCATCACTTGTAGCCCTCAAGTCCTCAGATATTAACATCATCTTGGGTATGGACTGGATGACAGCTCATCATGCCAAGATTGATTGTTACACCAGATCTGTTCAGCTTACACACCCATCTGGCAAGATAGTCACTGTCTCCACCAGAGTTGCAAAGCGCCAACTCTATTCTCTTAATGCCAGCCCTCTCCCTGACCTTGAAGATATCCGGTAGTCCGTGACTTTCCGGATGTCTTTCAGAGGAACTGCCGGTGTTCCACAGCGGATATGTAGAGTTAAATCATAGATCTTATCCTAGGAACCGCTCCAATCTCTAGGAGACCTTATAAGATGGCACCCTTAGAACTAGTAGAGCTTAAGAAACAACTTGATGAGTCCTTGCAAAAGGGTTTCATCCGTCCTAGTTCTTCTCCTTGGGCTTTCCCCGTCCTCTTCGTCAAGAAGAAGGATGGTACGGACCGGATGGTTGTAGATTATTGTCCCGTTAATTTGGTCACGATAAAGAACAAATATCCGCTCCCCAGGATCAACGACCTGTATGATCAGCTCGCTGGATCCTCAGTCTTCTCCAAGATGGATTTGAGGTTAGGCTACCACCAAATCAAGATCAGAAACGGGGACATCCCCAAGACAGCCTTTGTCACTCGTTATGGTCAGTACGAGTACACCGTTATGTCCTTCGGCCTAACCAACGCCCCAGCCACTTTCTCCCGCTTGATGAACTCGATCTTCATGGAGTACTTAGATAAATTCGTCGTGCTTTACCTCGATGATATTCTTATTTACTCGAAGAACGAGGAAGAGCATGCCGAACATCTTAGACTTGTCCTAGAAAAACTCAGAGAGCACCGCCTTTATGCCAAGTTCTCCAAGTGTGAATTTTGGCTGCCAGAAGTGACCTATCTGGGCCACGTGATATCTGGCAAGGGTATTGCTGTCAATCCCGAGAGAGTTAAGGCCGTTCTCTATTGGACTCCACCTGAAACCGTTAAACAAGTTAGGAGTTTCCTTGATCTAGCCAGCTATTGCCGCCGCTTTGTTGAAAACTTCTCCAAAGTAGCCAAACCCCTCACGGAACTTCTCAAGAAAGATAAAAAGTTTGAGTGGTCCCCACAGTGTGAGTACAGTTTTTAGGAACTGAAAAGACGCCTGACTTCTGTTCCCATACTTGTGCCACCGTTTCACTAAAGACTTTGTTATCTCTTTGACGCCTCTACAGGGGCTAGGTTGCATCCTTATGCGGGATCGTCATGTGATTGCCTATGCATCTCGGCAGTTGCATCCACATGAGCGAGAATTATCCTACACATGATCTAGAGCTTGCGGCCGTAGTCTATGCACTCAAGACTGGCGACATTATCTTCTTGGTAGCGTTGCGAGATCTACACGATCACGAGTCTCAAGTATATCTTCACCCAACCAGATTTGAACCTTAGGCAAAGACGTTGGTTGGAGTTGATCTCAGATTACGACTTAGGGATTACCTACACTCCAGGCAAAGCCAATGTCATGGCTGATGCGCTAAGTCGTAAATCCTATTGCAACAATCTCATGTTGCAGCAGGGCCAACCACTTCTCCATGAGGAATTCTGTAAGCTTAATCTTCACATTGCTCCTCATGGATTCCTTTCTACCTTGGTGGCGAAACCTACTATTGTGGATCGTATCATAGAAGTCCAGAAGCATGATACGGGAATCTCCCGAATCAAGAAAAATATCTCCAAAGGAGTAGCTGGTTGTTTCTCTATGGATGAACGAGGTGTTGTTTACTTTGGGAACCGCTTGGTGGTTCCCAAGAGTCAGCAGATGCAGCAATTGATTCTTAAGGAGCGCATGAATCTCCTCTCACAATTCATCCGGTAGTACCAAGATGTATCGGGACCTCGCCCGGAGGTTACGGTGGACTAGGATGAAGAGAGAAATCGCTGACTTCGTTGCTAATTGTGGCGTTTGTCGTCGCGTTAAGCAGAGCATCAAAGGCCTCTTGGCACCCTTCACCTTTAGCTATTCCTGAATGGAAATGGGATAAAGTTGGCATGGACTTCATCACCGGCTTTCCCAGGACCAAGAAAGGGAATAACGCTATCTTCGTAGTCGTTGATCGTCTTTCCAAAGTGGCTCACTTCCTTCTGTTAGAGAGTATCACCGCTAGTCAGCTCGTGACTTATATATTCTCGAATAGTATCACTTCATGGTGTTCCACTAGAGATCTATTCGGACCGTGGCGGTCTTTTCACTTCTCACTTACGGGAGAGTTTCCAAATTGCCATGGGAACCCATCTTTCCTTGATGCCGCTTTCCACCCTCGGTCGGTGGTCGGTGGAAAGGGTCGACCAAATTCTCGAAGACATGCTTAGAGCTTGCGTTATCTCATTCAAGTATGGATTGGGAGAAATGTCTTCCTTTCGCCGAGTTTGCTTATAACAATAGCTATCAATCCGGTCTCAAAAAGCTCCTTTTGAGATTCTCTATGGGCGAAGATGTCGAAAACCTTTGAACTGGTGAAACCGGTGAAAGACAATTATTTGGACGGACATGATCCGGGGAGGCGGAAGAGCAAGTTCGCATCATTAGTGAGAATTTGAAAACAGCCCAGTCTCGCCAAAAGAGCCAGTATGATCGTCATCATAAGGATATGACTTATGCAATTGGCGACAAAGCTTACCTTCGGGTTACTCCTTTGAAGGGTACCCATCGATTCGGTATCAAGGGCAAGTTGGCTCCTCGCTACATTGGTCCCTTTCGCATTCTCGCTAAACAAGGAGAGGTTGCCTACCAGTTGGAACTACCCCCACATCTTTCCAGAGTGCATGATGTCTTCCACGTCTCTCAACTCAGGCGTTGCTTCTCGGATCCTATCCGCGGAGTGGACCACGAAACGCTTGATCTCCAAGATAACCTCACATATTGATAGTATCCAGTTCGCATTCTTGATCAGGCAGAGCGTGTCACTCGACGTCATAACATCAAGTTCCTCAAAGTTCAGTGGTCTCATCATTCCGAGAGAGAAGCTACCTGGGAGCGAGAAGATCGTCTTCGACTGGAGTACCCCGCTTTCTTTCCGTCGACCCCTAAATCTCAGGACGAGATTCTTTCAAGTGGGGGCGAGTTGTCACATCCCTAGTTTTGGTATGCTCAAGGCTAGTTAGTCAATTGTGCATCATGTATAAATTTCATTTAAATTTGAAATGAGGATTTGTGAAACCCTCAGAATCATTTTTAGAAATGACCCAAATAAAAATTGCTCCAAAAAGGTCCTAGAAAATGCTCATGTTGCCCTCTAAAAATACTGGACAGAGATAAAAATCAAACCAATATTTTTGGGAGCTCATAAGTATTTATTTTGGGCATTTGGAATTAATGCATAATTATTTGCATTGGATATATAAATGTTATATATATATATATTATATGTCCAAAAATTATGCCATTTGTTGAGGAGCTGTGGAATAATTCCACTAGTTCCTACAAAAATGGGCGTAAAGAAATAAAATGATTTAGTGTTTAAAACTAAATCAAAACAAATTACAGAAAACAAAAATAGTAAAAAAAGGGAAGAAACCCACCTGCACTTACCTCCCTGTGCAGCGAGAACCTTTGTGCAGCCAATGACCAACAGTAGCCCGGTGAGTGGCGATGCCGGCCGTCGTCTCCACCGCGCCAGGAGGACGCCGAGCACGCGCTCACCGTACGCGGCCATGCGCCCGGCCACCTCTTGCCTCCCTGCTTGCTCCGCGGTTCCCTGCAGCGTCGCCACGCAACCCCCCCGGGTCCCCTCGCTCTCAGCCGTGCTCTTCCCCTCCCCTCTCTCTCTCTCTCGCGAGCACCACCGAATGAGCCGTCGCTCGCAGTTGCCGCGCTCCCCATCGTCCCCTCGCTCCTCCGACGCACCCAGGAGCTCCGCCTCCTCGCTCTGTAGTCTCTCCGCCAAGCTGTGCATCGCCGGACGCCCCGTGGAGCCGTCGCCGTCGCCTTCATCACCTCCGGCCGCCGTGGATCTCCGTCGCCGCTCGCCACCGTCAGTGCCTTCCCCGAGCTCGTCGTCGTCTCTTCCGGTCCCCTGTGAGCCGTCCCGCGTCGGTTCTCCCTCCTCTCTTGCCTCCCCGTGCCCCGTAGCCGCGCGCCCGCTCGAGCCGAACTCCGTCCGCCGCTGCGAGTTCTGCTCCGGCGAGCTCCGGCACCCCCACGGTCTCCCGCGTGTCCCATTGGATTTGCGCGAGCCTGGGCTCCTCGCAGATGGTCTCCGCGGCCCTTCTGGTCGCCGGAGACGCGGTCCCGAGCCCCTCCGCCGCGTTCGGCCTCGCCGGCGGCTAAACGCCGGCGGGTTTGACCGCTTTGACCCCGCCGGTCTTGTAACGCCCCGGGTTCGATGCGCCAGGTGTCCGCCAGTTATTCGTCGTCGTTGCCATGGCATTTGCTTGCGCTTTGCATTTTATCATGTGCATCTCATTTTGCATACGTGTTCGTCTCATGCATCCGAGCATTTTCCCCGTTGTCCGTTTTGCACTCCGGCACTCCTATGTCCCCTAGCGTCCCCCTTTTGTCTCTCGTTGTGAGCGGGTATTAAGCTTTCTCGGAATGGCCCGAGATTTGTCAAGTGGCCTTGGTATAGCACCGGTAGACCGTCTGTCAAGTTTCGTGCCATTTGGAGGTCGTTTGATACTCCAACGGTTAACCGGGTAACCGTAAAAGCCCTCTTTTGTTGCAGCCCAACACCCCTTCCAAAGTGGCCCAAAACCCAGCAAACTCCCCTCCATGCTCTCGGTCGTTCGATCACGATCGCGTGGCCGAAAACCGCTCCTCATTTGGACTCTCCTAGCTCCCTCTACCTATAAATAGGCCCTCCCCTTCCAAATTCGCGGTCTAACCCTAGCCTTCTTCATCCTCGCGCCGCCGGACACGTCCGCCCACCGACGGACATGTCCGCCCGTCGCCTCCGGCGAATCCCGTCATGCCACAAGGCCCGTCGCCGTCCCTCCGCCGCCCGCGACCGCGGAGCCCATCCAGGGGCCCTGGGCCCGATCTGCGCCGCCCGCTGCCAGCGCTCCTCGGGCGCGTCCGCCCGCGTCGCCCGGCGGCCGCCGCCGCCGATGCACCGCGCCCCAGCAGCGCCGCCCGCCGCCCTCGCCAGCGCCTCCCAGCATGCGCCACCGAAACCCTCGCCTCGTCGCCGTCCGCGCTGCCTCCGCCCGCCGCCCGGTGCCAGCTCCGGCCTCCGCCCGGCAGCTTCGCCGCCGCCTCGGCCTCCGCCGCCTGCCCGAACCTCCCTGCCGGCTTCGCCGCCCGCCGCGGCTTTGCTCCTACTGCGCCGCGCGCCCGCCAGCGCCAGATCCGGTCGGGCCGGACCGGATCCGGCCGGCCCCGAGCTCCTCCGGTCTTCCTCCAGCTCCGTCCACCTCCTCCCGCAACTCCGGCGAGTCTCTCCGGCGAGATCCCAGCCGCGTTGACTTTTTCCCCGAGGTGCTAAATCTGCTAAGTCTCCAGTTTTTCATATAATCATGCCATGTTCGATCTGCTGTATCTCCATGCATACTGGTCCGTTTCGTGCGTGTAATATGTCAAATTGTTCGCCTCGACGAGTACTTCATTTCATTCCATTGCATCATTTTCATTTGTGGTCATCTTGATGTCCGAAATCTTTGTTGGAAGAGTGCATGTTGATGTTAATCTGCTGAAACTGTTATAACTTGCTCATTTATCATTTTTGCCATGTTTGATGTGTGCATCCTATGAACATGAGCTCTACATATGTTTTGATCTATGCTATGCCATCTTTCCAGTGGTGCCAACCATGTATTTTTGTGAGTTGTGTGCTGACTGCATCGAGCTTGTTAAGGAGGGTACTTGCTGTTACTATTTTGCTAGGCAGATTTTGTTATATTTTGTTGCTATGTTAACACATTGCTACTAATCATTCTATGCATAATCTGGAGATGTTCTATAAACATGTTTTGATCTACATGTCTTTCTCTATCCATTCATGCCACTGGTTGCAATTATAGCCTGCTGGAACATGGTGTTTATCTTGCTCCAAAGTTGCTAAATGATGTTGCTGTCAGCCTGTTAACATTAAGTTCACTAGTTCCCATGTGTTTTGCTAGTGTTCCATGCACCCTATGACCTTCCTCTTGCCCTGATTAACTTCACAAACATGCTTTCTTACTGTTGGTTGCCTTGCCATGCCATGTATTGCTCTGTGGTGAGTGGTTCAAGCTCACCAACATGCCTACTTATTGTTGTTTCTGCCATGTATGAATCTGTAATATAACTTGTCATGTTTACATGGGTGCCATCATATTTTCTGTGCCTTTTTGGCTCATGGTCAGTAGGGGACTTTTGATCTATGCTTTTAGTAGTATCATGCCCTGCCTTTGTTTGCCATGGTAAGTTCCTGTAACATGTTGTTTGATAGCTCTAAACAATGCAACCTGATGTTATTTCCTGATAAGTCTGAAACTGTTATTATTTGCAATCTTACCATGTCCTTTTGAGCATGTTCTAGTCTTTTCTGGAGATAGCTCAGTGTTCATGTTTTGTAGTGCTTTACCTGTACATCATGCTCATGCCTTTTGTTCTTATGTTGGGGTGCTGTAGCATATTGTTTTGATCCTTGCAATATGCCTACTTGTTGTTATGGGCAGGTTGTTGTTATGACTTGTATAGTGTGTGTGTGTGTTGCACCGTTGCTCCGTTTTGAGTGTGCTCTATATGAAACTTGCTTGTTTTTGCATGTAGTTCCATATTATCATGTTGCATCCATGTTTTGAGGTGTTTTCTTGATGTTTGTATGCATTTTGCATCAATGCCATGCTTAACTTGTTTTGCTCATATCTTCTAGGCCGTAGCTCCGAATCTAATGAACTTTATATGTAATTTGACTAGAATCTCGTGTAGATCATCTTGGTGCATCTTAACTTTCTGTTTAACAACTTGAACTTAAGGTTTGTTCAGTTCTCGACCAATTTCGAAATTTGCATATGAGGACTTACCGGAATTGTTATATGTTGTTCCCGGCCTCATTTAAACTTGCCTTGATGTGTTGTTCTTGTTTGCATCATCTCTTGCCATGAGTAGCCTCATCTAGCTTTCTCATGCATCATGCTTGGTTGTGCATCATGCCTTGTTTATGTGTGGTGTGTTTACCATGTTGTGTGCTTCTTCTCGATAGTTCTCGTTTCGTTGCGATCGTGAGGATGCGTTCGTCTACGCTTGGTTCGTCTTCATGGCTTCATTTTCTTCATGGACTTGTTCTTCTTCCTTGCGGGATTTCAGGCAAGATGACTGCTACCCTGGATCTCACTACTATCATTGCTATGCTAGTTGCTTCGTTCTATCGCTATGCTCCGTTACCTATCATTTGCTCTTCAAGCCTCCCAAATTGCCATGAACCTCTAACCTTTGACACCCTTCCTAGCAAACCATTGCTTGGCTATGTTACCGCTTTGCTCAGCCCTCTTATAGCGTTGCTAGCTGCAGGTGAAGTTGAAGATTTCTCCATGGTGGACAGGGTTATGTTGGGATATCACAAAATCTCTTATATTATTAATGCATCTATATATTTGGTAAAGGGTGGAAGGCTTGGCCTTATGCCTGGTGTTTTGTTCCACTCTTGCCGCCCTAGTTTCCGTCATACCGGTGTTATGTTCCCGGATTTTGCGTTCCTAACGCGGTCGGGTGATTTATGGGACCCCCCGACAGTTCGCTTTGAATAAAACTTGTCCAGCAAGGCCCAACCTTGGTTTTACCATTTGCCTCACCACCACCTACCTTTTCCCTTGGGAGTAAGTAACCCAAGGGTCATCTTTATTTTAGCCCCCCCCCCTCGGGCCAATGCTTGTCTAAGTGTTGGTCGAACCGAAATAGATGCAGGGCCCCTCGGGAAACTTCGAGTCTGGTTTTACTCGTAGGATGTCTCATCTGGTGTTGCCTTGAGAACGAGATATGTGCAGCTCCTATCGGGATTGTCGGCGCATCGGGCGGCTTTGCTGGTCTTGTTTTACCATTGTCGAAATGTCTTGTAAACCGGGATTCCGAGACTGATCGGGTCTTCCTGGGAGAAGGTCTATTCCTTTGTTGATCGTGAGAGCTTGTCATGGGCTAAGTTGGGACACCCCTGCAGGGTATAAACTTTCGATAGCCGTGCCCGCGGTTATGTGGAAGATGGGAATTTGTTAATGTCCGGTTGTAGATAACTTGACACAAGATTCGAAATTAAAACGCATCAACCGCGTGTGTAGCCGTGATGGTCTCTTCTCGGCGGAGTATGGGAAGTGAACACGGTCTTTGGGTTATGTTTGACGTAAGTAGGAGTTCAGGATCACTTCTTGATCATTACTAGTTGACGACCGTTCCGCTTGCTCTCTTCTCGCTCTTATTTGCGTATGTTAGCCACCATACTTGCTTAGTCGCTGCTGCAACCTCACCACTTTACCCCTTCCTTTCCCATTAAGCTTTGCTAGTCTTGATACCCATGGTAATGGGATTGCTGAGTCCTCGTGGCTCCTGATTACTACAACAACGATTGCAGGTACAGGTTATCGATGATCATGACGCGAGAGTGATGTTGCTTGTTTTGGAGTTTCTTCTTACGCTTCTTCGATCGGGGATAGGTTCGGTCGGCGGCACTGGCTAGCAGGGTGGATATTGTTTGAGTTTACGTTTATGATTCATCCGTAGTCGGATGTTGTTCTTGTATGTTGTATTGTTGTATTCATGTGACATTGTATGTATTGGATGTATCCCCATCTATTATGTAATGTTGATGTAATGATATCCACCTTGCAAAAGTGTTCCAATATGCAGGTCTATCCTTGGTGGGACCTTCGAGTTCCTTTTGGATAGGGTCGCATATTGGGCGTGACAAGTTGGTATCAGAGCCTCGACCGACCCTAGGAGCCCCCTTGATTGATCATGTAGTTTGGCCGTTGTTGAGTCTAGAAGATAACTGTTTTCGAAGTCTAGTTATATCGGGGAGTAGGAATTCTTTTTACTCCTCTGCCCCTCGTCGCTCTGGTAAGGTATCTTGACGTAGGTGTTTTGAATTACTCCTCTTCCCATTCAAATTTTTCTTTAGGTTCACGCGGTTGGTTTTTCGTTCGTTGATTCTCAGCTCTTTTATCCGGTGCATTTCTCGTCAAGTTGACTCGAGCCTCTTCATCTTTGAGTTCAATCCTCAGTTGTCCTTGTTTTTCCCACCCGCCCACCCTTCTTCCTCTCGGAACCGGAGTCCGTAATCGAGTATCCTTCCTACTCGTGCGAAGTCTTTGATTTCTTTCCTAAATGATTTCAACCGGTGTTTCCTCTTGAAGATATCCGTCGTTTTCCCCCTACCAAGTTACCCTTGTTTTCCTGCCCTCCCACCCTCTTCTTCCCGGAGTCTGAGTCTCTTTCGACCATCTATTTCATTCGTGCGGAGCCTCTTCAGTCTTACCTCAATTATCTCAAGCAGTGAATTCTCGTCTCGTTTGTCATTCTTCATCTCTTTTTCTTTTCCGGTGGATTCAACTCTAGTTTTTTCGGCGGTGATTATATTCTTCCCCTCGGCTTAAGTGTTTTTCCTGCTTTCGTTACGCCTCTCTTGATTTATCATACAGAGTGTTCAAGATATCTCGGGGAGATTAAATGCGTGCTCCAATTAATTCGAGGTTGTCACCTCATTCAAATATTTCAATCATTCTGGTGCATATCTACCTCTTCAACAATCCTTTCCAACGGTGTTTTCTTCAGTGGGCCCTAACCCACAAGTCTTTTCCCAGGATCTTACCTGACTCTTCTAATAATTCCGGAGTGGTTCCCAAATTCTTTTCCAAGTGGGACGTAAGAATGGATTTCATCAGTCAGATGCTTTTCCAAGATCTCTTTCAAATCATTTCATTGTTGGCTCAACCTCTTTGCTTTTCATTCTCCCGGAGTATCTCAGCAATTTTGGTGGTGTTTCTCGTCATCATTTGAAGATCTAAGAAGAGTTTTCCTCTAAATCTTGTCCGTTCTCTCGAAGATTTGTGGTTCTAGCTTCTTGTTAGCCTCTCGAACTATTCCATTTGTCAGTTATTCTTTACATCCATCCGGAGTATTTCAGGAGTTGCTTTCTCTCTCGATCATCCGGAGGTCATCTTTTCAGAAGATTTCTTCGTTCTAAGTTTTCAGCTTGATGCGTCTCTATATTCTCCGGTGCTTCGTTCAAGTATTCTTCAACCAGTTCGCGATCCCGCCATTATCTTGTCTTTTATTCCTCAAGTATCTTTGTGCTTTTCTAATTCTTCCCGGTGATTCAGTCTCTTTCATCAGTCATTTTCGAATTCTCATGGTGGTTCTTTCAGATTCTTTTCCTTGATTATCATTTTAATCCATTCGTTCTTTAAATCCTATCGGTGGTTCCATCAAGACCTTCTCAAGCTTGCGATATTTCCCTTCTCAATCCTTTCTCAAGAAGAATAAGTAGTATGCTAAATCCATTGCTTGTCATCAATTTAATTTGATGAAGGATAAGCATGCAATAAATCTTATTCTTATTTCATCCAAGTGAGTAATCCCTTCTTTAGAGTTTGTTCTTGTTGAATAAATTCTATTTCCAAGTATTTTCATCTTTTCTTTTCCGGAGTTCAAATTTCCTCGGCCATCTCGTCAGAACCTTCATCTAAATCATCGCAAGGCTCATCTTATTCTTTCATCCTTCATTTCTATCTCATCATCCTTTTGTCACCGGAGTTCTTCATGGTGGTTCTTCATGATTTATTTCATCCTTCAAGAGTTCATCAAATATCATTCCATCCTCTCAAGTTCATGTTCTAATCCTTCCTTTTTCAGCCGGAGTGCTACCTAAATTCTTTCAGTCTTATTCGTTTCTTTTCTCATTCTAACCACTCCGGTTAGAACGAGTCGTTTCATAGTCTATCCGATTCCGTGAGCTTTTGACTCTCGTCATTCCCGTCGTTCCTCTCTTCTTCTCGAGTGCTCTCGATTCTTGGTTTCTTCTCTGGAGTTTTTGTTTCACCTCATCCCTTTTTCCCTTCCGTCTCGGTCCTAAGATCTCGGGATGAGATCTCTTGTTAGTGGAGGAGTGTTGTAACGCCCCGGGTTCGATGTGCCAGGTGTCTGCCAGTTATTCGTCGTCGTTGCCATGTCATTTGCTTGTGCATTGCATTTTATCATGTCATCATGTGCATCTCATTTTGCATATGTGTTCGTCTCATGCATCCGAGCATTTTCCCCGTTGTCCGTTTTGCAATCCCGCACTCCTATGTCCCCTAGCGTCCCCCTTTTGTCTCTCGTTGTGAGTGGGTATTAAACTTTCTCGGAATGGCCCGAGGTTTGTCAAGTGGCCTTGGTATAGCACCGGTAGACCGCCTGTCAAGTTTCGTGCCATTTGGAGGTCGTTTGATACTCCAACGGTTAACCGGGTAACCGCAAAAGCCCTCTTTTGTTGCAGCCCAACACCCCTTCCAAAGTGGCCCAAAACCCAGCAAACTCTCCTCCATGCTCTCGGTCGTTCGATCACGATCGCGTGGCCGAAAACCGCTCCTCATTTGGACTCTCCTAGCTCCCTCTACCTATAAATAGGCCCTCCCCTTCCAAATTCGCAGTCTAACCCTAGCCTTCTTCATCCTCGCGCCGCCGAACACGTCCGCCCGCCGACGGACATGTCCACCCGTCGCCTCCTGCGAATCCCGTCATGCCACGTGGCCCGTCGCCGTCCCTCCGCGGCCGTGGCCCTGGAGCCCGTCCGGGCCAGCAGGCCGATCCGCCGCCAGCGCTCCTCCGGGCAGCGTCCCGCCGCCTTGTCGCCGGCCGCCGCCGCCCGTCTTGCGCCGCGCCCATGGCGCCGCCACGCGCCGCCCTCACGGCGCCTCCCAGGCGCCACCGAGCCCCTCCGCCTCGTCGCCCGTCCGCGCTGCCTTCGCCCACCTGCCGTGCGGCTCCACAGCCTCCGCCCGCAGCTTCGCCGCCGCCTCGGCCTCCCTTCGCCTTGCCGAACCTCCCTGCCGGGCTTCGCCGCCCCGCGGCTGCTGCTCCTACTGCGCCAAGCGCCCGCCCAGCCGAGATCCGTCGGGCGGACGGATCCGGCGGCCCCGAGCTCCTCCGGTCTTCCTCCAGCTCCGGCCACATCCTCCCGCAACTCCGGCGAGTCTCTCCGGCGAGATCCCAGCCGCGTTGACTTTTTCCCCGAGGTGCTAAATCTGCCAAGTCCCCAGTTTTTCATATAATCATGCCATGTTCGATCTGCTGTATCTCCATGCATACTGGTCCGTTTTGGTGCGTGTAATATGTCAAGTTGTTCGTATCGACGAGCACTTCATTTCATTCCATTGCATCATTTTCATTTGTGCTCATCTTGATGCCCGAAATGATGTTGGAAGAGTGCATGTTGATGTTAATCTGCTGAAACTGTTATAACTTGCTCATTTATCATTTTTGCCATGTTTGATGTGTGCATCCAATGAACATGAGCTCTACATATGTTTTTATCTATGCTATGCCATCTTTCCAGTGGCGCCAACCATGTATTTTTGTGAGTTGTGTGCTGAGTGCATCGAGCTTGTTAAGGAGGGTACTTGTTGTTACTATTTTGCTAGGCAGATTCTGTTATATTTTGTTGCTATGTTAACATGTTGCTACTAATCATTCTATGCATAATCTGGAGATGTTCTATAAACATGTTTTGATCTACATGTCTTTCTCTATCCATTCATGCCACTGGTTGCAATTATAGCCTGCTGGAACATGTTGTTTATCTTGCTCCAAAGTTGCTAAATGATGTTGCTGTCAGCCTGTTAACATTAAGTTCACTAGTTCCCATGTGTTTTGCTAGTGTTCCATGCACCCTATGACCTTGCTCTTGCCATGATTAACTTCACAAACATGCCTTCTTACTGTTGGTTGCCTTGACATTCCATGTATTGCTCTGTGGTGAGTGGTTCAAGCTCACCAACATGCCTACTTATTGTTGTTTCTGCCATGTATGAATCTGTAATATAACTTGTCATGTTTACATGGGTGCCATCATATTTTCTGTGCCTTTTGGCTCATGGTCAGTAAGGGACTTTTGATCTATGCTTTTAGTAGTATCATGCCATGCCTTTTTTTGCCATGGTAAGTTCCTGTAACATGTTGTTTGATAGCTCTAAACATTGCAACCTGATGTTATTTCCTGATAAGTCTGAAACTGTTATTATTTGCAATCTTACCATGTCCTTTTGAGCATGTTCTAGTCTTTTCTGGAGATAGCTCAGTGTTTATGTTTTGTAGTGCTTTACCTGTACATCATGCTCATGCCTTTTGTTCTTATGTTGGGGTGCTGTAGCATATTGTTTTGATGCTTGCAATATGCCTACTTGCTGTTATGGGCAGATTGTTGTTATGACTTGTATAGTGTGTGTGTGTTGCACCGTTGCTCCGTTTTGAGTGTGCTCTATATGAAACTTGCTTGTTTTTGCATGTAGTTCCATATTATCATGTTGCATCCATGTTTTGAGGTGTTTGCTTGATGTTTGTATGCATTTTTCATCAATGCCATGCTTAACTTGTTTTGCTCATATCTTCTAGGCCGTAGCTCCGAATCTAATGAACTTTATATGTAATTTGACTAGAATCTCGTGTAGATCATCTTGGTGCATCTTAACTTGCTGTTTAACAACTTGAACTTAAGGTTTGTTCAGTTCTCGACCAATTTCGAAATTTGCATATGAGGACTTACCGGAATTGTTATATGTTGTTCCCGGCCTCATTTAAACTTGCCTTGATGTGTTGTTCTTGTTTGCATCATCTCTTTCCATGAGTAGCCTCATCTAGATTTCTCATGCATCACGCTTGCTTGTGCATCATGCCTTATTTATGTGTGGTGTGTTTACCATGTTGTGTGCTTCTTCTCGATAGTTCCCGTTTCGTTGCGATCGTGAGGATGCTTTCGTCTATGCTTGGTTCGTCTTCGTGGCTTCATCTTCTTCATGGACTCGTTCTTCTTCCTTGCGGGATTTCGGCAAGATGACCGCTTCTACTGGATCTCACTACTATCATTGCTATGCTAGTTGCTTAGTTCTATCGCTATGCTCCGTTACCTATCATTTGCTCTTCAAGCCTCCCAAATTGCCATGAACCTCTAACCTTTGACACCCTTCCTAGCAAACCATTGCTTGGCTATGTTACCGCTTTGCTCAGCCCTCTTATAGCGTTGCTAGCTGCAGGTGAAGTTGAATATTTCTCCATGGTGGACAGGGTTATGTTGGGATATCACAATATCTCTTATATTATTAATGCATCTATATATTTGGTAAAGGGTGGAAGGCTCGGCCTTATGCCTGGTATTTTGTTCCACTCTTGCCGCCCTAGTTTCCGTCATACCGGTGTTATGTTCCCGGATTTTGCGCTCCTAACGCGGTCGGGTGATTTATGGGACCCCCCTGATAGTTCGCTTTGAATAAAACTTGTCCAGCAAGGCCCAACCTTGGTTTTACCATTTGCCTCACCACCACCTACCTTTTCCCTTGGGAGTAATTAACCCAAGGGTCATCTTTATTTTAGCCCCCCCCCCCCCCGGGCCAATGCTTGTCTAAGTGTTGGTCCGAACCGAGTAGACTGCGAGGCCCCCTCGGGGAAACTCGAGGTCTGGTTTTACTCGTAGGATGTCTCATCTGGTGTTGCCCTCAGAACGAGATATGTGCAGCTCCTATCGGGATTGTCGGTGCATCGAGCGGCTTTGCTGGTCTTGTTTTCCCATTGTCGAAATGTCTTGTAAACCGGGATTCCGAGACTGATCGGGTCTTCCTGGGAGAAGGTCTATTCCTTCGTTGATCGCGAGAGCTTGTCATGGGCTAAGTTGGGACACCCCTGCAGGGTATAAACTTTCGAGAGCCGAGCCCGCGGTTATGTGGCAGATGGGAATTTGTTAATGTCCGGTTGTAGATAACTTGACACCAGATCCGAAATTAAAACGCATCAACCGCGCGTGTAGGCGTGATGGTCTCTTCTCGGCGGAGTTTGGGAAGTGAACACGGTCTTTGGGTTATGTTTGACGTAAGTAGGAGTTCAGGATCACTTCTTGATCATTACTAGTTGACGACCGTTCCTCTTGCTCTCTTCTCGCACTTATTTGCGTATGTTAGCCACCATACTTGCTTAGTCGCTACTGCAACCTCACCACTTTACCCCTTCCTTTCCCATTAAGCTTTGCTAGTCTTGATACCCATGGTAATGGGATTGCTTGAGTCCTCATGGCTCCTGATTACTACAACAACGATTGCAGGTACAGGTTATCACGATGATCATGGCGAGAGTGATGTTGCTTGTTTTGGAGTTTCTTCTTACGCTTCTTCGATTAGGGGATAGGTTCGGTCGGCAGCTGGGCTAGCGAGGTGGATATTGTTTGAGTTTACGTTTATGATTCATCCGTAGTGGGATGTTGTTCTTGTATGTTGTATTGTTGTATTCATGTGACATTGTATGTATTGGATGTATCCCCATCTATTATGTAATGTTGATGTAATGATATCCACCTTGCAAAAGCGTTCCAATATGCGGGTCTATCCTTGGTGGGACCTTCGAGTTCCTTTTGGATAGGGTCGCATATTGGGCGTGACAGGTCTAACCCTGTTTAGGTTAATGCTAATAACCCCCCGGCTAATTAAGTTAGGTTAGTACTAACTAAACTAGATTAGTTAGGTTAGACACTAACATATGGGTCCCATTTGTCAGGTTTGACCCGGACCGACCCGTTGACTCGCTGACGCCGCGTTGACGTCAGGCTGACGCAGTTATTCCTTTTTCTGGATTTAAAATTAATCAGGAAATTCCAGAAAATGATTCAAACTTCAAAAAAACATAGAATTTCAAACGTAGCTCAGATTGAAATAATTTATATATGAAAAATTATCAGAAAAATGCAATCTTTCCATCTGTACTAGTTTCATGCATGAAAAACCAACTTATACATGCTGTATATGAGAAAACACATTATGGCATTTTAAGAGACTTAATTTAGAGTTGCATTTGAACCCTTGGTTCAAATGGATCTCTTCCAAATAGAATGCTAGCTGCATTAGCTCAAACAGCATCACATCTATATGCCATGATCATGCATCATATTGTTGCATATGCTTGTGTTTTGATTGTTGGCACCGTTCCTTCTCGGTAGGTCCTGCTCCGGAGAGTGCTCGAGAGTACCTGTCTATGAAGCAGTGCCTTCCTTGTTGATCTACCAGGCAAGCAAACCCCCCCCCCCTTGTTAATTCTGATACAATCCTACTCTCTCGCTCCTGCTCTCAGTTATTGCATTAGGACAACAACGATTCATCTGCTACTTTGTGCTGCGCCAGTTGAACCCATTCCTCTGCATGACCTGTCATTGCCACAGTAAATAGTTGAAACCCACTAGCATGTGTAGGAGTTATTGAGCCATGTTGTGTTCCTACCATGCTATGCCAGCTATTGCTTAGAGTTGTGTCAGGACTGATTCATTGGGAATGAATTGGAGTGTTACGATATGTTCTGATGCTGAGAGTGAAGTGTGTGAACAAGATTTGGTAAAGGTAGCGGCGAGACGCCATGTAGGAGTACATGGTGGGTTGTCTCACTGGAACCATCCTTAAGCACTGAGTTCTATGTATGTTGTCCAATGACTCGATACTACCACACATTGGATTCCGGTACCTCGGCCCCTCTCGACTTATTAACCAACTTGATCTCTGTCCAGGAGTCGCAACTAGTTTCTGGTGTTTGTAGGTAGTGCTATTTTTCTACCAAGTGGCACCCGGCAGGGTGGGCTTGGGACAGACTAGGCACACGTGGCTGTGTCTGAGTGGCACCGGATGGTGGGCTCGGGAACCCTGCACACATCCTTTGGGGCCGTGAGCGACACCCCGACCGGATCTCCTTGCGGATGGAACCCGAATAGGCGATAAACCTGGGCTAGAGTCTTGTGTGGTCAGTCAGGTCATGGCCGACACCCTCGCCAGGCTTCCGCTTGAAGGCCACAGAGTCAAAGTTGGCTTGCTGCAACTAAACCCCACATTACCCTCTTGATACAAGTGCATGTATGATAGGATCTGATGTAAGTCTTGCTGAGTACCTTTCTACTCATGTTGATTTATTTATGTTTTTGCAGCGGAGACTTCGGTCTTACTAGTGTTCTCGTGGGCTTCGACAAGTAGCTTGTACCTCAGCTACGATCTTGATCGGATGTTGTAGATAGTCAGGCTCTTCAGCCTTTTTCATTTGTAGATGTATGCACCCAGACATGTAATGCTTCCGCTTGTTGCTTGTATGCTCTGTATGATGGGTCTTGTGACCCCTGTTTGCAGCTATGATGGCTCTTTGAGCCTTATCTATATGAGTTATTGAGTTATGATGTGATGCCATGTTGTACAGCACATACTTGCATGTTATGCGTACGTGTAATGTGTATTGCTATGTGTGGGATCTGACTATCTAGTTGTTTATCCTTAGTAGCCCCTCTTACCGGGAAATGTCTCCTAGTGCTTCCACTGAGCCATGGTAGCGTGCTACTAATCCGGAACACTTCGGCTGGCCGGCATGTGTCCTTCTTCGTTCCTGTGTCTGTCCCTTCGGGGAAATGTCACGCGATGAATACCGGAGTCCTGTTAGCCCACTACAGCCCGGTTCACCGGAGTCCTGTTAGCCCGGTGCTACAGCATGGATTCACTCGTTGATGACCGTCGTTCGATCTTTGGGTCATGGATGCTGTCCTGTAAGTTTGTGCCACTTTGGGTTTACGACTAGCCATCTCAGCCCGGGCTCCTTATCATATGAATGCTAGCGACACTATCATATACGTGTGCCAAAAGGCGCAAACGGTCCCGGGCTTAGGTAAGGCGACACCATGGGGATACCGTGCGTGAGGCCGCAAAGTGATATGAGGTGTTACATGCTAGATCGATGTGGCATTGAGTCGGGGTCCTGACAGCATCCTAACTCACCTGCGTAGGATGTACTGATAATGATGATGGAGATGTTGTGTAGAAGCCATATATATACATATATATCAGTTAGGCTTCAAGTGCGTACTTGTTAGTTAAACCTATGTATAAATTGTGACACTAAATACGACTAGTAAGTAGTATAGTAGCAGTACTAGTATACGTCGGTCAAATTATTCATCATGTCCACACATTGAATTGACGTGACAACACGCTGCGCGTGAGGTGACACAAGAATCTCGGCGGCGTGTTCGGGTATTCCGGACTTCAGATTTGGACTACCACTTATCTGTCGAAATCATTTTTTTTGAAACAGAGGCAAAAGATTTGCCTCATCCATTAAATAAGAGGAGAATAGAGTTTAGAGTTTTTACAAGCACCCTTGCAAAACGGCATGGCAATTACTCTCGTACAACTGTCGAAGAAGCGCGAGTTTTTACTCTGTCGAAATCTTTCATCATTCACTTAAAACAGTCGATTGGTCATACATTGAGTACCATATAACTGGAATTACCGATGCAAGTCGAAGAAGGATTGGCCGGTGCTGTCGGCTGGTGTCAAGTTTGATCCCACGGATCAGGAGCTGATCGAGCACCTTGAGGCCAAAGTGAGTGTTGACAGCGCGAGATTTCAGTCTCTCATCGATTTGTTCATACCAACCATCGACAGCGAGCACGGCATATGCTACACCCAACCTGAGAAACTTCCAGGTAAGACACCGATCGGCCGTCTAGTTGCACAAACATATTCCTTTGTTTATAGCTCTATTTTTCTTTTTAGACGCAGACCTGGTGAAACAATTACAATTTGAAAGTTAATAAAAAGTGAAACAAGTGACTGCAACATGCCAAAGATGTTATGAAAATGCCAACTAGCTACACTAAAACCTGTATTCCACAATACTGCAGGTATCACACTGAGTGGCCTAAGGAAGCATTTCTCCCAGCGCAATTCCAGGGCATTCAAAAGGGGCACATGGACGCGTCACAAGATACAGCCGGAGTGCGGCACGCACGCGATCTGGCACAAGACCGGCAATACCTTGCCTGTGATGGTCAATGACCGGCAGACGGGTAGCAAAAAAGGTTCTGGTGCTGCACACCAACAAGAACTTCGACCAGCAGAGGACCAACTGGGTGATGCACCAGTACCACATCGGGGACCTGGAGCAAGAGAAGGAGCGGGAGCTGGTCCTCTCCAAGATTTTCTACCAGACAAACACTAGGGCGGAGCCGGGAGTAGTTTGGTATTGGTAGTTGTACTACCTTGTAGTCCACAAGTTGGTATTGTTGTTAACGATCTTTTGGTATGAACTTGCATTTGCTTCCAACCATCATGCCAAGGGTCGACGTGGATATAAAGCTGAATCATTTGTTTTGAAACGAATTCTCAGGCACCTGATTTTTATTTGATGGGTACTACCTCCGTTTCAGTTTACAAGTCCTGCGCGTATACCTAGGTTACTAATTTTATCACCATAACATAAACTATATAACATAAAAATTATACCTTTTGAAAGTAGAAACTCCGTAGTTTATGTTGGTATATTTTTTGCAATATATGACTTGTATTAGGTTGGTCAAATTGACGACCTAGGAGTACGCGTAAGCCCTGTAAACTGAGAGAGAGGTAGTAGCATAAGCACCCGCCGTTCGAATTCCCAGTTCTGCAGTTTTTCGAAACAAGTGCATGCACTTATTATCAAGATAAAAATAATATCCGTGCTGCGTCCCAGTTATCAGTCTATGCTTGCAGAATTCTCTCGTTTATTGAGCATGTATATTGTTTTTTCAGGTCGAGCAAGTTTCAACTGGGTTGTAGACTGACCAGGGTTGGTTTTGCTTTTAACAGGCCCAGACGACAACGGGGCACAAAGATCCAGCAGGTATCTACTGGCCTCTGGCCCGCCAGCATTAGTTATATTTTGTCTTACAACATCCGCGGGCAGTTTTGTTACTGAATCAAACACACAGCCCAGTTCTATTTTCCTCTTGAAACGCATGTCCTACATCCGTTTTCTAATCTCTATCTATAGTTTTACTAGTTCATATACACGTATCATTATATTGAAAACACATAAAATTCCATTTTCATATTTACATCCTTATTTTTGTTGTTTTTTCCCACCCAGCGCTGATTTTTTTACCACTGGTTTTCCCTTAAACCAACTCAATTGTCCCACGTCTTATTTGCTTACAAAAACAAAACAATTTTTTTGGCAAATCAATAAGTTCTTCAAAAATGTTTATCATTTTGGGATTACAACAGTTTGGACTCCACCGAAATATGCAAAATAAGCTTGAACTTTTTGACCGTGGTCCTGGGCAGAAAATGGGCTGTAATAAATTACTTAAGAATTAGCAAATGGGCTGCAAATTATGAAAAATAGCAAATGGGCTGGAAATTGTAAAAAATAGCAAATGGGCTTTATGTTGTCTGCCACAGATTTGGAGGCTGACTTGTGGGCCTAGTAAGTTCATGCGTACACAAGGTTTCTTAAAAAGAAACTTAGTCGACAATCGACTCTACCAAATGTCGTCGGATCAGTTAGATGTCAATCTAACAAAGAATCGTCTTCTTCGGTCTCGATCTTCACCTTTAACCGCCCAAACCAGCACCCTCGGAACGCTTTGCTCCGCCTCCGTGGCGGCAGGTTGCCGGGCAGGCCTCACGGCCCCATCATACTCGCATCCCTAGCCTGTCTATCCCTCTACTCACCCACACCTCCTATTATTTTCCGGCGACGACAGCCGAACCAGTTAACCATCGTACTCTCCACCGCGTGGGCAGCCGCTGTCGTGTCTTCGCCGGCTCCCTGTCATTCCCTTCGTAGGCCTCGCCGTCGTCCACCGCCCTGGTGCTCTCGGCGTGGCGTGGTCAACGATGTCCATCCAACGGCCGTAGTGCTTCTTCAACCTCTGGTCTTCTTACCCTAGCCGCCCAAAGCAGCGCTGAGGGAGTCCTGGACTAGGGGGTGTCCGGATAGCCGGACTGTCAATATCCGCCGGACTCCCATACTACGAAGATAGAAGATTGAAGACTCCGGCTCGTGTCCGGAAGGTACTTTCCTTTGCGTGGAAGGCAAGCTTGGCAATACGGATATGTAGATCTCCTACCATTGTAACCGACTCTGTGTAACCCTAGCCCTCTCCGGTGTCTATATAAACCGGAGGGCTTTAGTCCGTAGGATAACATTACATTACAACAATCATACCATAGGCTAGCTTCTAGGGTTTAGCCTCCTTGATCTCGTGGTAGATCTACTCTTGTACTACCCATATCATCAATATTAATCAAGCGGGGCGTGGGGTTTTACCTCCATCGAGAGGGCCCAACACAGGTAAAAACATTGTGTCCCTCGTCTCTTGTTACCATCCGCCTAGACGCACAGATTGGGACCCCCTACCGAGATCCGCGGTTTGACACCGACATTGGTGCTTTCATTGAGAGTTCCTCTGTATGCGTCACCGATAGGCTCGATGGCATCTTCAACCATCAACGCTGTCCAAGGTGAGACTTTTCTCCCCGGACAGATCTTCGTATTCGGCGGCTTTGCACTGCGGGCCAATTCTCTTGGCCATCTGGAGCAGATCGAAAGCAATGCCCCAGACCGTCAGGTCAGATTCGGAAGCTTGAACTTCACGGCCGATGACCGCGGAGACTTGATCTTCGACGGACTCGAGCCACAGCCGAGCGCGCCGCACTGTGACGACGGGCATGATCTAGCTCTGCCGCGAGACAAGTGCTTTGGTGGCAAGATTTCGGATCCGCTCCGGCCACTAGCCCGAGCCGATTGCCCATGTCGAGGCGGTGGATAGACGCCGCCCGGGGCTTCAACATCCACGGCGATGGGCGAATACCAATCTTGTCCCTGCGAAACTTCGTGATCCCGCGGCGCCGGACTCGAGCCTCCCGCGCCCTACCAATTAAACGGATTGGGCGCGGTTATAAATTCACCGCCGCGGACATCTTTCAACACTTCGCCTTTTGGCGATATCCTGAATTCCTGAAGCATCTCTCGCTATCGGGAGGATCTGGCGGACTATGGCGGGGCGGTTGGAGTTCGGACGATGAAGAAATTCAGAGCCCACCCACCACCCACCTTATAGCCACCGTCAAGATTTAACCGACATGCTAGACTTCGACTCCGGCGACATCGGCGCTATGGGCGGCGATGCGGAGACGAAACAGACCCAGCGCCCACAGGGCAATCGGAAGGCCACCTCGTCATCGACGTCTACATGGTGGATACCCCAAAAGAAGGGATGGCGAAAAAGCAGCGGAGGAAGATTCTCTAAAGAAGCAACCCAAACGCCCGGCGTCGGCAAGCGCCGCTCTAAATCCAGCCACAACAAGAATATAGATCGACACGAAATAACAATACCCGAGAGTGCGAAGATGATCCCCTCTGCAAGACTCGCCAGCAGAGGACGCAGCAGCAAGCCCTCACGACGAGGCGGCGAGCGAAGGGGTTGAGGATGATAACTATATGCCTCCCTCCGAAGACGAAGCAAGCCTCAACGATGATGAATTCGTCGCACCCGAGGACCCCGTCGAACAAGAGCTTTTTAAGCACACGATCATCGCTACAGCAAGAAGCCTGAAGAAGGAAAAGCGGAAGCTCAAAACAGCGGAAGACGCGCTCCGGACAAGATGGAGCAAAGTACTCAAAACTGCAGATAAGTACGGCAACCACCAATCGAAGAGCTACCCGAAGCGCAAGCTGCTTCACGAATTCGACGAGGAGGCCATAGAGCCCCCACCGTCCAACGGCCCAGCCAGGTCCATCTACGGACCCAAACAAGCCCCAAGAAGCAAAGCAACACGTCAAGTGTCCGACGATAGCGGCACATACAAGTATAGGGGCGCCGCACACCCACTATGTTTCACCGATGAGGTGCTGGAACATGAATTCCCAGCAGGGTTTAAACCCATAAACATAGAGGCCTACGATGGAACAACAGACCCTGGAGTCTGGATAGAAGACTATATATTGCATATACACATGGCCAGAGGAGATGATCTCCACGCCATAAAATATCTCCCCCTCAAGCTCAAAGGGCCAGCCCGTCATTGGCTCAAAAGCCTCCAAGAAAACACTGTTGGAAGTTGGGAAGAGCTCGAGGAAGCATTTAGAGCAAATTTTCAAGGACCTATGTCCGTCCTCCGGATGCAGACGATTTAAGTCATATAACTCAACAACCCGGAGAGTCGGCGCGGAAGTTCTGGAACAGGTTTCTTACCAAAAAGAACCAAATAATCGACTGTCCGGACGCTGAAGCCTTAGCAGCTTTCAAGCACAATGTCCAAGATGAATGGCTTGCCAGACACCTCGGTCAAGAGAAACCGAGGACAATGACCGCACTAACAAGCCTCATGACCCGCTTCTGTGCGGGGGAGGATAGCTGGCTAGCAAGAAGCAGCACCAGCGACCCAAGTACATCCGAGATAAGAGATGGAAAGCGGAAAATCACGGTAGCGAAAAAAGAGCAGCGCCGAATAAAGAGAAAAGCCGAAGAGCACGGCGATCGACACGGATTCAAAACTTCGCGCCCAATCATAAAACTCAGCCCCTCAAGGATGACAAGTGTGAACTGTCTAACCTACATAAAATTCGGGTCGGATATGTCATATCCACAAGACCCCGGAAGGCCCGCAAATCACACCCACGAGGATTGTTGGGTTTTCAAACAGTCCGGCGATTAAACGCCGAACACAAGGGGCTCGGCAGCGTCAGCGAAGAAGATAAACCCGCCAAAGGGCACCGGAAAACAAAAGACTTTCCCACAAGGGGTCAAAGCGATAAACTCACTTTGTGTGAGGACACGAAAAACAGTCGCGGCACTTTCTAAAAGAGCTTCGCACAGTCCAGCCCACAAACCATAGAGATTGATATCAAAACCAATCACTTTCGACCACCGGACTATTCGAAGCGTTGAAACGCAGAAGGACTCACGATCTTGAATCCGATCATAGGCGGATTACGGTTCTAAGCGTCCTAATGGGCGGAGGCAGCGACTTAAACCTGCTATATTCAAACACAATCCGTCGAATGGGGATAGACCCAACCAAAATTCGACATAGCCGCACTTCCTTCAAAGGAGTGCGCCAGCCCTTCGCCAAGTGCACGTGCTCAATATTACTAGAAGTTGTGTTTGGATCACCGAACAACTTTCGACGCGAAAAATTAATTTTCATATCATCCCATTTAAAGTGAATATCAAGCAATTGTTGGGGCGAAAGCCTTTTGTCGCTTCAGCGCCATACCGCATTCGCGTCTCTTACATAAGATGCCGGTCCACATGGCGCCATTTCGGTCGAGGTCATTTAAAGACCCGGACTCGGATAGGCGAATCACGGACTCAAAGGGCTAGGGCTCCCTAGCCGCATACCCTTTTCCACGTGGGCTGCAAGACAACCGATCAGCGGTTTCATATAAACCTTGCTTTAATTATTTATATTTCTTCTTTTGCATATTTTTACGCACGAACTGTTTCTAAAACTAAACGTTCCTCTCTTTCTCTGAGATGAACAATGTGCGTGCCCGTCCGTGATAATGGCGCAATGGAACCTGCGCAGACGTGCGAGGGACCCGTTGCAAGGATTCTTTTCAGATTAAGACCCTGCGTAGACCTTTTTATTACCGTCTCTTGTTGTTACTCTCCCTTGGCTCCTTCCTATAGCCAAAGCAGAGCCTGAAGCTTTGGCATCGGTCGCGTCAGAAGACCACGCCCGTACCTGGACACAAGGGGCTTAGGGCATAATTCTGCCCATTATCATAAAGTCCGAGCACCTTCGGGAGTGTTCGGCGTCTCGAGTTAGGCATTATATGCATCAGCTCCGAATCATGTCTTTGGTCAAATGTTGGGTTTGCGGCTCACGTGTTTTGCTGCCTTCGTTCAGTATCACCCGCTAACGCGCACTGGAGAACTATGCGATTGTGCCCTAGTTCGGCCGGGCGAGCACCTCGATGAAAGCGAAAACTGACCGTCATGATATAGCGAGTCCGGTCAGCCACTTGATCGACCATCGGAATGTTTAGAATTCCCGCTTTGGCGAAGGACCGTTTCGGTCAGCACATACGCACCCGAGTGCGGAGATGTGCGGTGTCATCGAGGGCTATATCGTAGCCCCACCCTCGAGCTCCATTGGCTAAGTGAAAGAGATAAAGCACTATAGTCCGGATTGCCTCGTTAACTCGCTACCACCTCCTTATAACAGGACCGAGGCGTCGGATTAAGTGTGGCAGCGCTATTTTGCGAACACCCGGCACCTTGTGCGAGGGGTGGCAAGTCAAGATCGCATCTTTTAGGTTATACACAAGTATACTTAAACGGCCGCACAGGAGAAGTTTTACTACTTGGAAGCACAAGTATAAAAAGCATTCAAACTATAATCATTGATTTACAAGGTACTGCGTTCATTTGAACGTTACATTCTTTGAGCACTACGCCTCTATTTTACGAGCACCGCGCATGACTTCTCCGAAGTAGTGCTCGGCAGGGAGCCGGCTTTCATCCGGACCCTGGGCGGCAATGGCGGTGGCATCCATTTCGGGATAATGCACCTTCACATGGGCAAGAGCCATCCGCGCGCCCTCGATGCAGGCCGACCGCTTCATCTCCTTTATATGCGGCACCGCACCAAGGAATTGCTGCAGTAAGCCAAAGTAGCTCGTCGCCTTGGACCTCTCTGGCCAGACATGGGCCACGATGTCAGTCATGGCCAGTCCGGACAGTCTATTTAGTTTGGCCCATTCGGCCAACCTGTCCGTCAGCGGAAGAGGGCGATCCGGACTGTGGAATTGAGACCAATACAACTCTTCCACCTCGTGATCCCCTTGGCTCTGGAAGTGCTTAACGGCATCAGCCGCACTCGCAGCCAGGTCCATATACGGATCCTCCGAACTCCACTGCCGCTCAAATTGGCGTGCTTTGGCATCCATAAACCGGCGACGATCGAAAAAAGGCTTGCCACCGTGATCTCTCGGCTTGGCGCAGCTCCTCCTTCATAGCTCGTATTGCAGAGCGGGCATCCTTGGCTTCGGCGGTGGCCTTCTTGAGTCTTCCGCTCCGATAAGCGCTCCTTTTCAAGAGCCTCATTGCGGTCGGTAGCATCCTTTAATTTCTTGGCCAATTCGCCACCTCCGCCCTACTTAGGCAGTCGCGCCTTTTGACCTTCAACTCTTGACGCGCCTCGCGGCAACAAAGATCACTCCTTCGGCTTGCTCTTTAGTTAGAGCAAGTTCGGCCCGAAGGCTCTCCACAGCAGCAGCACTGTGTGTATAAACAACATATAACTTATCAGAGGCGGGCTTCGACCCACTCAATAAAGTGGCTGCGGAGAATTTATTTACCTTGCGACTTGTCAAGTCGCTGATTGACAAGTGCGATGTCAGCATCTGCCACGTCAAGTTGTCGACTCAATTCGGCAAACTCATTAGTTTGGCTGGCCCACGGACTATCCGCCACCTGTATCAGAATGGCGGCATTCATTACCTGAGATGTTGAGATTTTTGATCCTCGGCACGCTGTCGTTTTTGACAACCTACCGAGTCTCAGGGGCTACTATCTATGCAGGGCGCATTTTTTATATGCACAACTATTAAAAAACAAGGGGGTGCGTTATTTTCGCATACCTCAAAACCCGTCAGCAAGCTCATGGTGGCGTCACGCAATCCGCTTTCAGCGGACGAAATCCTTCCAATCACCATACGCATTAACGCACGGTGATCTTCTGAAATGGACGCCCTCTCAAGCAAACTCTTCAGTTCTCCCGACCGGACTCTGGTGGGCGCCGAACTCTATGGCCCCTCCGGACTCGAGGACGCCCTCCGTGACGACACTTCGGGCTCGCCTGCTTCATCTGGCGGCGCTGCAGACGGAGGCGTATCGCTCTCCATCATCTCCGGAAGAAGGTCCCCCGAGGATGAACTCATCTGAGACGGCTGCAGATCCAAACTGTGATATAAATATTTGGTTACCTCTGAAGCATAAACGAAGGTACTTCCTTATTAAACTTCCTCTTTCATACTCACGGCTCGTTGAGGGCTGGTCCTTGGCGATGTTTGCGCGTCCGATTCTCTCCGGACCCGACCCCCGTGAGGATTTCTTCCCACGCTTAGGGGCTTTGACCTCCGGATCCTCGGGCGGTCCTCTTTTCCTCTAAAGGGGGATCCTTGGTTCCCTCCTCTTGATCGCCCCTTAGGCGGCGATAGCTCCTTTATTTCACCGTCGCCCCCTCTCGTGGGCGCAACCTCCAACATTCGACCAGCATGGGCTCGGTGCGGTCTCTGGGAGGGGGGCCGGACACCTTATCAGCCTTGATCGCGCCACCCATTCCTGTAAAGAACAAAGGGTCAGGAGACGAACTTTTGAAAGGCATATAAATAGGATGTCCGGGCTCTGAGCTATTTACCTGAGTATCCGGGCGATCGCGGCTTAGGCTTGCGTCCTCGGCTGAATCCGGACACGCCACCTACGGTCCGAAAAACAGCTTGTACATCTCCGTGGGTGTCACACCCATAAAATGCTAGAGAATACGAGGTCCCTCTGGATTGAACTCCCATAGACGGAGAGGACGACGTTTGCAGGGTAGGAGGTGCCTGATTAGCATGACCTGCATCACCTTGACCAGGTCGATCTCCCTTGTTTGGAGGTCTCGAATCCGGCCCTGCAGTGCGGGCACGTCTTTGGACGGCCCCCAATTGAGCCCTTGGTTGACCCACGACATCAGTTGGCGTGGAGGTCCCGGGCGGAAGGAGGGCGGCGGCTTTTCCTTGCTGCCCCTTGGAGTAGTGATGTAAAACCACTCCTGCTGCCACAATCCCAGTTCCTCTTGGAAGGAACCTTCGAGCCACGGGGCATCGACCTTCTTGCTTAGGGTCACCCGGCCGCATTCCGCTTGACGCCCCCCGATCATCTTCGGCTCCACCTTAAATGTTTTCAGCCACAGGCCAAAGTGGGGGAAGCGGAGGAAGGCTTCGCAGACAATGATGAATGCGGAGATATGGAGGATGGACTCCGGAGCCAAGTCGTGGAAGTCTAGCCCGTAGTAGAACAGGAGCCCTCTCACGAAGGGATCCGTCGGGAAGCCTAATCCCGACGGAGGTGAGATGCTGGCGACGATTCGCCGGGCTCGGGTTGCACGGCCTGCCCCGGGCAGGCAACTGTCGCGAAACCTCGAGGCTGTGCTTGGCCTCACGCAACTTCAGTATGTCCTCCTCTGTGACGGAGGAGGGCATCCACCGGCCCTGGAGGTCGGAGCCGGACATTGTTGTGGATCCGAAGCGCTCGAATCTGAAGCTCTAGGTGTTGGAACTGGGAGCGGAGGATAGATTCGATGCAAGGTTGAAAGACAAGGACAGGCCTTGGTCCTCTTATAAAGGGGAAGAAATACCAAGGGCCGTCTCCGTAACCGTTTAGGATTCCCCCTTCGATAGAGGAGACGTGGCGACGGGAACGGTTGGGTTACCCACGCGTATTGATGAGGATCCCGGAATAAAGGGACACGATCTCCGCCGACAAGACGTGCCAAGGAAACCGCTTCGCTAAACGTGCTGAGGTGGAATAAGTAAAAACGATTCAAACAAGGGCTTGGTAGCGGTGTGATGACGCGCCGCATAATACGTCAGCAGATTGAATCAGTGTATATGTTTTATTCTCTCTACGGTAGGACGTGGAAATTATTTTTGCAGAGCCGGACACTATCCTAGTGTTCATCATCTTCTCTAAGATTATTCAAGGAAGGAACCCGCCTTGCAATGCCGAACATTATGCACGCCGGACTCATCGTCATTGAAGACTGGTTCAGGGGCTACTGAGGGAGTCCTGGACTAGGGGGTGTCCGGACAGCCGGACTGTCAATATCCGCCGGACTCCCATACTACGAAGATAGAAGATTGAAGACTCCGGCTCGTGTCCAGAAGGTACTTTCCTTGGCATGGAAGGCAAGCTTGGCAATACGGATATGTAGATCTCCTACCATTGTAACCGACTCTGTGTAACCCTAGCCCTCTCCGGTGTCTATATAAACCGGAGGGCTTTAGTCCGTAGGCCAACATTACATTACAACAATCATACCATAGGCTAGCTTCTAGGGTTTAGCCTCCTTGATCTCGTGGTAGATCTACTCTTGTACTACCCATATCATCAATATTAATCAAGCAGGACATAGGGTTTTACCTCCATCGAGAGGGCCCGAACCTGGTTAAAAACATTGTGTCCCTCGTCTCTTGTTACCATCCGCCTAGACGCACAGTTCGGGACCCCCTACCCGAGATCCGCTGGTTTTGACACCGACAAGCGCCGACCATACTACTCCCACCGCTGGCCAGGCCATCCCTCCACTCACCCACTCCCCCTGTTATTCTGCGGCGACAGCAGCCTCACACCGCAGCCGAACCAGTGAACCCTCGTAGTCCTCTCTACGTGGGCATCCACTGCCGCGTCTTCCCCGGCTCCCCGTCGTCCCCTTCCTAGGCCTCGCCGTCGTCCATCGCCCTGGTTCTCTCGGCGCGGCGTGGTCAACGTGGTTAAGGAACGGCTTCCATCGTACATGGACTGTACGTGGAGAGGCTGACAACTGGTTCCACGGCCGCAGCAAGGAAGTGCCTCCTTATTACGCGCAAAATAATTATTCCTGTAAGTGCATCTAGTGCCACTCCTAGTTGGTTTTGGAGTATTGACGACAAAGTTGGTTGAGGGACTGATGCGTTTGTGAGAATTGCAGGATAACGCAGGTAGTGTCCCTCATTGATTCGGTTTACCTACCGGAGATGACCCCTAAAAATGTATGAAGACATTGAAGACAATGGTGGTATGAGAAGATATTCATATTGAAGACTATGACATGATAAGACATTGTGTGAAGACTTTGGAGCGCGAAGACTGTGTGGTTTCGTTCTTTCCTTTTCTTCTTTTTTGAGTCATAAGAACCACCGTACTGTTAAGTGGGGTCCAAGTGAACTAAGTCAGAGTGACTGAAGTGATGCTCAACTCAAATCCTATGTCTTCGAGCGAAGACAATGAGAGCAAATCTTATCCAGAGCTGGATGAGTCAGCTTTGCTTGTAGCCCAAGTAAAGTTGCCGCTTTTGTTTGAAATCTGACTGTTGGAACACGTGTCAGTTCCTTAGTGACCCAGGGTCATTTTGGACAAATCAGGTCGGGTTGCCTAGTGGCTATAAATAGCCCACCCCTACACCATAAATTGGTGGCTGCTCGAGTTTGTGCACGGCTTTTGTCGCTTGAGAGCAACCCACCTCAAGCATTTGAGAGAGAGAGATCCTTGCGAGGACAAAGCCCAAACACCCAGAGCCAAAGAGTGTTAGGCATCACCAAGTCTCTCTCGTCTGTGTGACTCAAGACTTATTACACTTGAGGATGTGAATCCTCCAAATGGTTAGGCGTCGCGCTCTGAGCATCCAAGAGTCATTGTGGATTGCCGGTGAACGAAGTCTTTGAAGGTTTGGAAGTCTCCTTGAAGACTTACCAGAGTGATTGGGCGAGGACTGGTGTCCTTAGCTCAAGGGGAATAAGGTGAAGACATGGTCTTCGAGTTAAATCTCAGCCTCCCTAACCAGCGTCATAGCTTGTCACAAAGAATCGAACTGGTCCAACAAATCTGTGTCTTCAACAAGCAACTGGTTCTATCTCTTCCAACCTTACTTAAGTTTGTCTTTGTGAAGTCATTGCCTATCTGTTTATCCGTTTGACTTCATTGCTTGACTACTATTGTTGATTGGCTTCACACTATCTTCCAACTTGATCCTTACTACCTAACTACTATTAGTCATGTACTTTCTCATCATTACATACTTTACTATGGTTGTTTAGGGTAGTTTATCTTCCGCTACATATCAATTAGGTTGTTTCTGTTGTTTGTCTTCAAAACTTCCAAGTTTTGAAGACTTTCATAAAAATCACCTATTCACCCCCCCTCTCTAGTCGATACTAGCACTTTCAATTGGTATCAGAGCGAGGTACTCCCTTGTTCTGTGTGATTCGGTTTAACCACTTGGAGTTTCAGCTATGTCGACTGCAGGATTGAGGAACATATCGTGTCCCATCTTTGATGGTCATGAGTATCCTTGATGGAAGGCCATGATGAAGAAGCTACTCATGTCCGTGGATAGCGAACTGTGGACTGTCACTGAGATTGGACTCACTGATCTATGCAAGATGGCAGAGGCTGGTGACATTCACAAGTATACGCTATTGAACCTCACAGCGAAGGATGTCATTTGCTGTCATTTGTCGAGAAATTAGTTCAGGAATGTTACGCACCTCAATCACGCGAAGCTAATCTGGGACCGGCTTTCTGATGTATTCGAAGGTCATCGCACTCGTGATGATCCGCGGTTTGAGGACTACAAGGAATATCTCAAGGAAATGACCTTTGCACCTGAATCATCATCATCCTCATCATGCCACATGGCAAGGGGTGATAAGGTAACTGAATGCTATCTCTCTGAATCTAGTGATGATGAATCAGGTGATGAATTTGGCCCCAGTTATGACAAGCTTGCTTCCCTTGCCACTAAGCAACTAAGAATCTTGGAAAAGGTTCAAGACATGCTTAGTAAGAGCGATGATATGTTGGGTGAAGAAATGGATCAGTCAAAAGCTTTGGATGATAGTCTTCAGAGACTTCATGCCAAGTTTGACGCCCTTCAAGATCAACATAATGCTCTCTTATCTGATCATGAGAAGCTTTCTTCTGAATGTCTTCAAAGAAAGCTAGACCTTGAAAAGATAAGAGTGGATGATGAAGATCTTCAGAAGGAGCGAGACTCACTTCGCACCCAACAGATCAGTTCCGCTCAGGATGGATTTGAACCACCATGTCTAAAATGCATTGAGCGTGATAATGCTACATCTGTTGCTGAATGTTCCACTGTTGCTACTGTTTCATTGTCTTCACCTACTGATGTGGTTACTAACCCCTCTACGGAGGATACCACTACTGTTGCCGATGAAAATGCTATGTTGAAGACATTGCTTGAAACAGGGATGTACAAAAGTTTGAAGGGACATCGACTCTCTGATGTCCTCAAAAGCAGATTCTGAACCAAAACCCTAGGAAAGAGGGTGTTGGGTTGAGAGGAAAATGAATGTTGATGGCTCATATCGAAGCCCGAGAAGTACTCCAAAACCACATGGGTTGTTTGCAAAGGACCTTCAAGAGATCCATCTACCTTATCCGGCTTTACCTCGCTAATCCTATTATCATTGATGAATCCTTTGATGCAAACTATAAGCTGTTCAAAAATCGAGAATGATGAAGTGTTTGCTGTGTACATTGGTACTAATCGCAGGAATGGACCACCTATGAAGAAGATCCGGGTACCTAAGCGGTACATTGAGAACCTTCCTGTGAATGTCGTCATGACACCACCTAGGAAGAAGACAAACCCCAGACCTATAGCTTCATATGGCCCAAAGGCTTCATACAGATATAGGACTCACATGAGTCACCCTAACGCCAATGTTTTGCAGGGAAATCATGCTCCGACTTATGAATATGAGCGTGTATCTTCAAACCGCTATGTTCATAGGACTAAGAACTTTTCTGCTTATTCATATGAGTATCATTCATCTCCTACAAGGCTATTTGTTAGGGCTTCAAAGCCAAAATTCTCAGATGCTGCACTTAGACTCATTGCTTCTAAGCCCCCACTGAAAATGTGGGTGGCAAAGAAGAACTAACTCTCTTTTGCAGAAGATGGTCTCCAGCCAGCAATCAATGGCGTCCGATACTATTGCTGGGGACCTAAAACTCACTGAGGACGCACGTTAAAATATCATCCTATATGCGTCACATCTGAATTTCTCATCAGTCAATGTCCTAACTTTGATATAAGCTGTGATTGTCCCTATATGTATCAAATGCATATGCTTCACAACACTTGTGTGAAGCCTATCCTCCTAACTGCACTGTAGGGTACATCACCAAAAGCTTCAGAATGGATTATGGACAGTGGATGCACAAATCGTATGACTAGTGATCGAAGTCTTCTCATAGACTCAACCTTACGTCCATCCGAAAAGAGTCACATTACATTTGCTGACACTAGTAAAAGCAAGGTATTGGGTCTAGGTAGTGTTGCAATCTCAAAGGATCAACACATGGATAAAGTGATGCTTGTTGAATCCCTTGGTTTCAACTTAATGTCTGTCTCAATGCTTTGTGACTTGAACATTATTGTGATATTTGGCAAATATCGTTGCCTTGTACTAATGGAATCTGACAAATCTCTAGTCTTTGAAGAGTATCGAAAAGATGATCTATACATGGTAGATTTCTCGGCAGTCCACAGCTTGCAGTATGTCTTCTCACAAAAGCTTCGAATCGCCGCTCTCGCATCGAAGGCTGGGACATGCCGGCATGAGGAACTTACACTCACTCGTCAAGAAGAAGCATGTCATTGGCATCGAAGATGTCAAGTTCAAGAAGGATCATCTGTGGTGCCCGTGAAGCCGAAAGATGACAAGGGCAAAGCACCCATCGAAGACAATCATGACAACATCTCAACCCTTCGAGCTGTTACACATGGACTTATTTGGACCTACTCACTACTCCACCCTCACAACAACCGCTCGTTTCTATGGCTTCGCCATTGTTGATGACTACTCAAGATACACATGGGTTCATATAATTCTTTACAAGACCGAAGTGCAAGATGTCTTCAGCGCTTTACAAATCGAGCAATGAACAATTATGGTGTGAAGATCAAGCACATCGGTGACAATGGCAATGAATTCAAGAACACCGGACTTGATCTCAGATCTCGATACAATGGGAATCACTCATGAGTTCTCTGCTCCATACACACCTCAAAGAAACGGCATTGTTGAGCGCAAAAATGTAACCCTCATTGAGATGGCTCGAACAATGCTAGATGAGTACAAGACACCAAGAAAGTTCGGCTCAAGCTATTGATACAAAGATGTCACATCATCAACCGTGTATACATTCATAAGCTTCAACAAAACATCATATGAGCTACTTATCGCAAGAAGCCAAACGCCGCTTATTTCGAGTATTTGGAGCAAGATGTCGGATAAAGGATCCCCATCACAAGTCAAAATTTGCACCTAAGGCTCATGAAGGCTTCATGCTTGGCTATGGAAAGGATTCACACTCCTACAGAGTCTTCAACCTTTATCTCTACAAAATCGTTAAAACTATGGATGTGAAATTTGATGAAACCAATGGTTCACAGAGAGAGATTCTGCCAAGCACATTGGATGAAGCTCCTTCAAACGAGGCAATCAAGCTGATAGGAACTGGTGAAATCATGCCCTCTGAAGCACAGCCTGAAGAGGAACTTATCATCTCTGCACCAAATCAACCTGAAGGCAATGCTCAGTCCGAAGACAATCCTCCCAATGATGACAATGAACAGCCAGAGCAAAATCTTCGTTCTGTTCATCCTCGTTTTGCAAATGAAGTTCAAATAGAGAAGATAATTGACAGCATCAATGCACCTGGTCCGCTCACTCGATCAAGAGCAACACAGCTAGCAAACTTCGTGGGCACTTTTCATTTGTGTCAATATCGTAACCCAAGAAAGTTGTCAAGCTTTTATGGAACCCGAATGGATTCAAGCCATGCAAGAAGAACTTCAACAGCTCAAACTGAATAATGTCTGGAACTTGTCAAGTGACTGATCCTCGCAAGCATAACATTATTGGAACAAAATGGATATATCGAAACAAGCAAGATGAGCATGGTCAAGTCATCGTAAACAAAGCACGCCTTGTGGCTCAAGGATACACTCAAGTCAAGGAATTGACTTTGATGAAACATTTGCTCCTGTTGCTAGGCTTGAAGCTATTCGCATATCGCTAGCCTACGCTAATCATCACAATATCTTGCTATATCAAATGGATGTAAAGAGTGCATTTCTCAATGGCAAGATTGAAGAAGAAGTATATGTCGCGACAACCACCGGCTTTGAAGATCCAAAACATCCCGATATGGTGTACAAGCTAAATAAGGCAATCAGATGGCCTCAAACAAGCCCCTCGTGCCTGGTATGATACAATCAAAGACTTCCTGAAGAGCAAAGGCTTCAAACCTGGATCCCTCGATCCCACTCTCTTCACGAAGACATATGATGGTGAACTGTTTGTGTGCCAAATATATGTGGATGACATAATCTTCGGATGCACCAACCAGAAGTACAGTGATGAGTTTGGGTACATGATGCAAGAGCAATATCAAATGTCCATGATGGGTGAGCTAAAGTTCTTCCTTGGTCTTCAAATTCGTCAGCAGAGGAATGGCATCTTCATATCTCAAGAGAAATACCTCAAAGATTGTCTGAAGAAGTTTGGAATGGAAGACTGCAAAGGCTACACGACGCCAATGCCAGCCAAACACCATCTTGGTCCCGACGACAATGGTAAAGAGTTCGATCAAAAGGTATACCGCTCCATGATTGGTTCTTTGCTTTATTTATGTGCATCTAGGCCAGATATTATGCTTAGTGTTTGCATGTGTGCTCGATACCAAGCGGCACCAAAGGAATCGCATCACTTAGCTGTGAAGCGAATTCTTCGATATTTGGCTTACACCCCAACACTCGGATTATGGTATCCCAAGGGCTCAAGATTCGATTTGGTTGGATTCTCGGATGCTGATTATGCTGGTGACAAGGTGGATCGCAAGTCAACATCAGGCACATGTCATTTTCTTAGTCGATCACTTGTCTGTTGGTCTTTGAAGAAGCAGAACTGTGTATCACTTCTCAACTACTGAATCTGAATACATTGCTGCTGGATCCTGTTGTGCTCAGCTTCTATGGATGAAGCAAACTCTCAAGGATTATGGCATCAACCTGAATCAAGTACCTCTCTTCTGCGACAACGAGAGTGCCATCAAAATAGCCAACAATCCAGTCCAACACTCGAAGACAAAGCACATTGAAATACGTCATCACTTTCTCAGAGATCATGTTATGAAGAAAGATATCGATATCATTCACGCCAACACCAAGAGCAATTGGCGATATCTTCACAAAGCTCTTGGATGAGAAAAGGTTTTGCAAGTTACGGTGTGAGCTAAATATCTTGGAATCCTCTAATGTCCTGTGATCAGGCACACATCCTAACACTTATGCATGTTGATGACTTAGATGTGCAACACACAAAGTAATGTATATCTTCAATCAATGAAGATTTACACTCTGAGTGTGAATACATTAACATGGAATTTGACTTCGGAGCGCCACGATAATTGTGCACCGTGTCTGGGTCTAATACTTCCTATACGGTGGGTAACTCCACCACCAACCTCCTTTGTTTGAAGTGTTTCACTCGAGGCGTTATATTGCAATGACTTCGCATTTGGTTTGTCTTCAGTTTCAATTTGTCTTCATGACTTTCTGCACTATGATGATTTGATTGCTTTCTGGTATATATATACTAGTGTTCTGTCCTCTACAGCATTCACTTATAGCTATGTCTTCAAGATTGGATCTATTGAACTAAGTGAATGTGATCGGACCCGAACCTCTCTATGCTTCCTATCTCAAAATCTATCTGTCCAAATCATATGCATTCTGTTGAAACTGTCGAATGTCTTCTCTGCGGCCCTAGTCGTGAAGGCAAAGAGACAAACATTAAATCTGATTTAAATGTCTTATCTTTACTGTTGAAATCCGGAGAAGACGGAATAACTCTCCGACATGCCTGGCGGGCGTGGGAACGTGGGACAACCCTGAGTGTGTTGCATGCTTGCCACGTACCCCTCAGATATGAACCGCCAGGGGCACCAGCGTAATTGTGCTGTGTCTCTCACCTACTTATAAATACATGTCCCTTGCGGTAAAGAAATCCTTCTCCCACCTCTCCACGTCCGTCAAAACCCTAGCGCCACCGCTAGCTCGCGACGACGCCGGCGACAAAGCGCTTAGCTGCCGCAACTTCTCCGACGCCGTCCTCACACCGGCCGCGGACATCGTCCTCTCCGCCGTCGTCGTAGGTGTCCTCCGTCGCCAAGTTAGGGCACGGTGGGCTAAACTGCTCGGTCTCCTGTTCTTCCATCTAGCAGTTCTTCGTGCGGTAATTATAACTCTATTTTTACCACCTTTTTTATCTTCAAGATTCATCCTGTTTACCGAAAGTAGTTTCTGTCTATTCAAGATAGATCTATTTCGTCTGCGTCTCATACTGCTTAGTCGATTCACTTAGATTTCTTGTCTAGTTTGATTCCTCACTTGTACTTATTCACGGATTGGTACAAATCTGGAACCAACTCACCTATATAAGTGAATGTCTTCGCATCATGAGGTCAATGTCTTCAAACTGATTTATCTTCAAAATCTTCCGAGAATGCATATGACCTCTTCCCTTCCTCGCATCTCTAATGTCATCACGTGTACATGTCGTGGGAGAATCCTTGGTTCTCATAGTCCGTGCATTCGCTTGCGTAATACTTACAAAGATCATATAAATTCTCCTGAAGCCGCCTCGCTTGACCAAAGAAGCGCAAATCTCTGAAGCCTTTGAACGTATTGAAGCCTTTCAGCTTGAAGTTCATGGCTGCAGAAAAATCAGCAAGGAAGGGTGGCAGATAGCGCAGAGAAGGTACATCTAAAGATCTGCCTGATGATTTAGCAGAACTATACAAGACAGATCCTGAAGAGAACTATCATCAGAGAAAGACGCAAACCCAATGGATTCGACGCTATTGGGCTGAGGAGTGGTTCAAGTACAAGTTTGTTACGAAGGAATATGCAGAGAAGAATGCCATCAAGAGACCTTGGGGTGATATCCTCTATCGAGGCCTTCAACCCAAGAGCCTAGCGGAAGCCATTGAACAAGGCTTCTATCCTTGCATGGTCCGTGGGCCACAGCCAGCGAACGCAGATCCCACCTCACTACTATGGTGTCGTGATGACTCTCTCTTCAAGCGCAACTACCAGTTTGCTATGGCTTCGGCCAAGAAGAACAAGATGTCCTTGGGTTTGGGCTTCAACCCAGGTCCCTCTGCTCCCCGTGCTGACGGCTCCCGTGAAGCTAATCCCAATGTCATTGGCCCCTATGCCAACCTTGACGGCCTCATCACCTACATCATGGTCCAAGGCGCCAGAGTAGATCACTCTGACAATGGTGATGACTCTGATGAAGCCCCTGCTCCTCCTCCAAAGCCGCAGAAGCAAAAGAAGTCAAAGGCTTCAACCTCAGCTGCACCTCCAAAGTCTTCACGCATGGCCATCGCCACTCGCACCTCCCGGCCGCAGTAATCTGAAGATCTGTCCCGTGTCTCCAAGAGAACGGACAAGAAGAAGCAACTTGTTAGACCATCTGATCAAAGAGCTTTGACTCCTGCCGCAATTCTGCGTGAAGAACCCATTGATCTATCAAGTGATGAAGATCTTGCTGATGATGCCCTTGAGCAGCTGATCAAGAGCAAAGAAGAAGCAGAAATCTTCAGCAACCTGCCTCTCTTTGATGTGGCCATCATCCACAACTTCATTGATGAGTGGTTCGACACCCCCAACATCAGCTTTGAAGATTTACAGCTTCCAATTGGCCTCAGTGTCGCCTTCAATGGCGCGATTGCTTCTGAGCTAGCTCTCGCTCAGCGCATCGTTGAGCTCAAAAACAAGATTGACTTTGTGAAGGCTCAATTCAAGAAGCATGTGGCCAAGCTAAGTGTTCAAGATGTCCGCAACTTCAAAGTCATGCTCCACGAGCTTAAAGAAGCATTTTTGAAGAAACGCCAAGAAGCTCAGGGCTCACGAGAGCACATGAAGATTTTGGATGATAAGTGTGTGCTTGCCTACAATGAGGTTGAGAAGCACAAATCACTTGGCCGTCCTGGCATTGACCCCAGGATGGCTGCAAATAGGAAGAACAAGCGCCCTGCTGATCAGCCTGAACCATCAAGCCAAGAAGCCCCTCGCATTATCTTCCCAAGCAGCATGACTGGCTCGAAGCCAAAGGTTACCACAACCGCTTCAGAACAGAAGAAGACGAGGGCTGCAGAGGCTGAAGCCAGAAAGAGAAAGCATACTGAAGCCTCTGTTGCCGCTCCCTCCAAGAAGAAGCGCAAGACCAAGAAGACTAGGGCTGCTTCCACAGAGCCCTTAGTCGTTGAACCCATTTCCGTGGTTCGCCCTGTGTCTATTCATCAAGAATGAAGAATGGTTGTCCATGAGCCTGCTACCACAGAGGCTCATGAAGCTGAAGATATTCCAGCAGCTGCAACCACCGCTGCTGAAGACATTGGTCAAGATGACAATGTAAATGATGATGAAGTTCTTCCTCAGATCGAACATCAAGTGGTATCATCGCCTGTTCATACGAACAGCAAACTCATCAGCATTGGTCGTCCATTGACGCCAATTGCTCAGGATGCATCGTGGGCTGATCACCCACAACAACAACAAGACTCCCCCAGTACTCCCCAACAACAACAACAAGCTACACCCCCAGTGCAAGAAGAGGATGAAGACTTTCAGGCTCAGCCAACTCCATCTCCTAACTTGAAGCCAGCTCTTCGCAGGCTTCGCAGAGGACAAAGGCCTGAAGTCCCTCTGTCAAGCGTTCCTGAAGGAGAAGTGCAATGTTCACCTGTTGCACGCCAAGTATTTTCTGAACCAGCTCCAACAGTGAACGTCTCCGAGTCTGAAGCACATGCTGCTGAAGACATTCCGGCTGCATCAGCCGAGGAAAATGAAGAAGAAGTACATGTACCAACTCCCCCAGGGATTGAAGAAGAAGCAATTCCAGATGTGAACGTGCCTGTGCCCGACCCTCCTGCTCGTCAAGAGGAGGCTGACAATGTTGAGGCTGCCACCACCAACGCCAATGAAGCCAGTGACGTAGTCATGGCTGATGCTAATGTGGAGCCTGCACCAACCAAAGGTGCTCAAACCAATGAAGCCACGTGCTCAAGCAAATGTGGCCACTGAATCTGAAACCAATGAGGATGTTGCCCCTGAAGTCAATGAGGATGCTGCACCTGAAACAAATGAGACTGCTGCACCTGAAGTCAATGAGGAGGCTGCACCTGAAGCAAATATGACAAATGCTCCTGAAGCACTTGTTGTGCAGCCTGACTCCTCTGATGTTGCCCCTGCTCTTGTTCCGCCACCAAGGCCTCACACTATTGAGCAAGCATACGATCACGGTCAGCTTGTCACTGTCTGATGGCCCATTTTGGTGCCTCCGCCTTCTGCCTCAGGACCCCAGTTTGACTATCATGTTGAGCATAGGCCTCAGGTCCAGAAGCCAAAGCCAAGATTGCCAAGGTTTCCAGGTACTGCCAACTCCCCCGGGTCGTTCAATGCTAATGGCTTCAAAAGCCACAATACCTTCTTTGACAGCGCCAGGAACCCCTACTCCAAGCCAAGGATCTCATCAGATCGGTTCTGGAGCTATCATCAGAGAAGCTATTACTCATGTGTGTTATATGATCAAGGGCGATTTTCCTCATATGCGCCTTGACATCGGGTTATTGCTGGATTGCCGTGCTTAGAAGAAGCACTTGATTGCTTTCATGATGCTGGTCTGCTCCATTTTGTGACAGACAAAGAACATTGGAATGAAGAGATATTGCTTCAATTCTATGCCACTCTGCACATTCGCGGCTACTACAGAGGTATCAAGACATGGGTTCTCGAGTGGATGACTGGAAATGTTCATCATGAAGACAAAGCTATGGATATCATCGAGCTTACTGGGCTAGCCACTCCTGGAGAACTGTATGAGCCTAACTGTCAGCTACACCGCAATGTCAGGAGAGCATCTTCCACAAGCCGTAACCAAATATGAGCCGATGTTGAGCATGATGAAGCCTTTGCCATCCGACGCCGAGTATCCCACACATTTCTTTGTTGAAGACCTTGAGTATCCGCTCGCACTATATATCATATTATCAAAGTAACTCTATGGCCACCAAGGACATTCATCGCGCCAAGCTTGAAGGAGCTATGAAGACTTTGGTCTTCTATATTCTCAATGGCATCAGCTTTAACACTCAGGAATTCTTCATCAGGCAACTTGATGCTTCCGGATCTAACCTATTTGGTCTGAAGTTTTATGCTCCATGGGTCATGCGCCTCATCAAGCGACACTCATCTGTCAATTATCAGCCCTCTGCTCACAATCATATAATATTTCTGCTAGAGGTTGATATGTCAGTTGATGCTATATATTCTGACCCTACCAAGACGCCGCTTTGTCTTCAGAACATTGAGCACCAAAGCTTCACTCAGCCTATTGAAGGTGTTCAAGCAGCAACAAGAATCTATCCACTGGCTGGTAACACTCGTCTGCCTCACAGAGCGCCCACTGAAGCCACTGAAAGCGTTCTCACATTCTTAATGACCGAGAACTTCTTGTGGCTCTTCATCAGAAACAGGATAAGCATCATTTCTGGCTCAAGAGACAGATGCAAAGCCTCTTGGTGTATGTCAATCGCATTCGCAACCTTGCCACCAAGAATGCCTTTGTTGCTCATGAAACTTGCCGAAGATCATGGAAGAGTTTGACCTGCTTTCGTCAAGCGGATCTTCAAGATGATGGCTTCAATGAAAGATTCTAGTTCGACTCCACTCCTCCACGGATCGCTACCCCGCGTCGAACTCCATCTCTTGAAGACTCAATATTACTCCTCCGCGGCAACAGTTAATGCCAGAGTGATCGATGATGAAGATGATGCTACTTCACCACCTCCAACTACTATCACAAGACGACATCGCACTAAGTTCGCTCGCACCGCCAACCAACGCATTTACAACCTCGCTGCTTCACCTACTCATGACGAGTAGATGCTCTATGTCTTCAAACCTTTTGGTCATTATTGACAAAAGGGGAGAAGCGATGAGTTGATAGTCTTCAAGCGGGTTCATATGGGCGGTTGCATTATATTTTGCTGCGTGCTTACAACTCTTGCGTTTTGAAACTTTTGGTTCTTTGAGTTGTAACACCTAAACTTGATGGTCGTCTTCTACTTATGCTACTTATTTGCTTTACTATGATGCGATGATAAATTCCGCATGTGCGATGATAACTTCCGCACTTAGATCATTCTGCAGACATCCATTTTTCATTATGCATGTCTTATTGCTATATCATTACATGCATGATGAATTATCTTCATAAGTTGAAGTGGATCTCCACAAGTACAACCTGCCATGTGCATTTGCATACCAAAAGCAAATTACTTATATGCACATCTTCAGGGGGAGCCCTTACAACTTATGAAGACAATTCCCTATCCTTACAATTTCACATACTTTATCCCCGTTGAAAACTTCAACCAGTTTGTCATCAATCACCAAAAGGGGAGATTGTAAGTGCATCTAGTGCCACCCCTAGTTGGTTTTGGAGTATTGACGACAAAGTTGGTTGAGGGACTAATGCGTTTGTGAGAATTGCAGGATAACGCAGGTAGTGTCCCTCATTGATTCGGTTTACCTACCGGAGATGACCCCTAAAAATGTATGAAGACATTGAAGACAATGGTGGTATGAGAAGATATTCATATTGAAGACTATGACATGAGAAGACATTGTGTGAAGACCTTGGAGCGTGAAGACTGTGTGGTTTCATTGTTTCCTTTTCTTCTTTGTTGAGTCATAGGAACCACCATACTATTAAGTGGGGTCCAAGTGAACTAAGTCAGAGTGACTGAAGTGATGCTCAACTCAAATCCTATGTCTTCGAAATAAGACATTGAGAGCAAATCTTATCCAGAGTGGATGAGTTAGCTTTGCTTGTAGCCCAAGTAAAGTTGCCGCGTGTGTTTGAAATCGCCGTTGGAACACGTGTCGGCCCCTTAGTGACCTGTGGTCATTTTGGACAAATCAGGTCGGGTTGCCTAGTGGCTATAAATAGCCCACCCCTACACCATAAATTGGTGGCTGCTCGTAGTTTGTGCACGGCTTTTGTCGCTTGAGAGCAACCCACCTCAAAGCATTTGAGAGAGAGAGATCCTTGCAAGGACAAAGCCCAAACACCCGAGCCAAAGAGTGTTAGGCATCATCAAGTCTTTCTATCTGTGTGACCAAGACTTATTACACTTGAGGATCTGTGAATCCTCCAAATTGTTAGGCGTCGGGTTCGAGCATCCAAGAGTCATTGTGGATTGCCGGTGAACGAAGTCTGTGAAGGTTTGGAAGTCTCCTTGAAGACTTACCAGAGTGATTGGGCGAGGACCGGTGTCCTTAGCTCAAGGGGAATAAGGTGAAGACACGGTCTTCGAAAGTTAAATCTCAGCCTCCCTAACTGACGCATAGCTTGTCACAAAGAATCGAACTGGTCCAACAAATCTCGTGTCTTCAACAAGCAACTGGTTCTATCTCTTCCAACCTTACTTTAGTTTGTCTTCGTGAAGTCATTGCCTATCTGTTTATCCGTTTGACTTCATTGCTTGACTACTATTGTTGATTGGCTTCACACTATCTTCCAACTTGATCCTTACTACCTAACTGCTATTAGTCCTGTACTTTCTCATCATTACATACTTGACTATGGCTTGTTTAGGGTAGTTTATCTTCCGCTGCATATCAATTAGGTTGTTTCTGTTGTTTGTCTTCGAAACTTCCAAGTTTTGAAGACTTTCATAAAAATCGCCTATTCACCACCCCCCCCTCTAGTCGATACTAGCACTTTCAATTCCTCCACCTAACAGCGGGGACCCACCGGACGGGCCACCAGTATTTCACGGAAAAAAGTTTCCCCCTTGACTGCTATGACCCACCGGACGGGCCACCGTATTTTGCGAAAAAAACGTTTGCCCCTGACTGCTGGGACCCACCAGACGGACCACCATATTTCGTGAAAAAAACTTTCCCCCCGCTGTCAACTCGGACCCACCGGAAGTGCCTCCTTATTACGCACAGAAAAATGAATACTCCCCGCTAGCCGGGACCCACCATGGTGGAGGCTGACTTAGGGCCTACTAAGTTGACGGGGACAGAGGGCTTTGTCAACTTATTCAATATGAATGATTCTAGCTCCAAGGACTGCACGATGTCCATCCAACGGCCGCCCCGCTTCTTCAATCTCTGCTTCTTGCTCCACCGCCAAACAACCACCGCGGACTGCTGCTCCCTCCTCCCATGCCGGCGGCTGCCACAGCAGCCTCGACCGCCCCACCGTACTCCCATCGCTGGCCTAGCCATCCCTCTACTCACCCACACGGCCACACCTATTGTTTTTCTCCCATGAGGGCGATTTAACCAAGAACCTTCAGACAACAGATTCCCTTCGTGGGAAACAACTGCCGAGTCTTCCCTGCCTCCATGCCATTCCCTTCCTAGGCCTCGCCATCGTCCAACGCCCTAGTGCTCTCGGCGCGGCATGGTCAACGTGTTCAAGGAACGGCTTCCATCGGATGTGGACTGTACGTGGAGAGGCTGACAGCTGGGTCCACGGCCGCAGCAAGGAAGTGCCTCCTTATTATGCGCAAAATAATTATTCCTCCACCTGACATCTGGGACCCACCGGAAGGGCCTCTGTATTTCACGAAAAAAACGTGCCCCCAGTTGACATGTTGGACCCACCAGCTATCTTCGCACGCAAGGAAGTGCCTCCTTATTACGCACAAAAAATGAATACTCCCCCTGCCAGCTGGAACCCAGCATAGTGGGAGGCTGACTTGTGGGCCTACCAAGTTGACGGGGACGGAGGGCTTTGTCAACTTAGTCAATATGAATGATTCTAGCTCCTGTTACCGTACGATGTTCATCCAACGACCGTAGTGCTTCTTCAACCTCTGGTCTTCTTGCTCCAGCCGCCCAAACCAGCGCCGGTCGTGTCGCGTGCTCCTGCCTCCCGTGGCCGGCTGTGATGCCGCGGAAGCCTCAGCGCCCCCTACTACTCCCACTGATGTCCAGGCCATCCCTCTACTCACCCACACCCCCTGTTATTCTGCGGCGATAGCAGCCTCACACCGCAGCCGAACCAGTGAATCCTTGTACTCCTCTTCGCGTGGGCATCCACTGCTGCATCTTCCCCGGCTCCGAGTCGTCCCCTTCCTAGGCCTTGCCGTCGTCCACCGCCGTGGTGCTCTCGGTGCGGCGTGGTCAACGTGGTCAAGGAACGACTTCCATCGGACGTGGACTATGCGTGGAGAGGCTGACAGTTGGGTCCATGGCTGCCGCAAGGAAGTGCCTCCTTATTACGCGCAAAATAATGATTCATCCACCTGACAGTAGGGACCCATCGGACGGGCCACCTATTTCGTGAAAAAAATGATTCGCCCCCCTAACTGCTAGGACCCACCAGCTACATCTTCGCACGCAAGGAAGTGCCTGACAGTCGGGACCCACCTGGTCGAAGCGTACGTAGCATTGTCATTCTGGTCGCGAATGTGTACGTACATACTGGTCGACGTAGAGGCGTGCACGTGTCGTAGATGTAGAGGCGCGCACGTGTCGTAGTAGAGGCGCGCACGTAGCATGTACACGTACGTACAGCGGCGAGGGCGCATGAAAGAAAATACGGCCACGTACGTACATACGGGCAGGGTCTCTAACGCCAATCGCGCATACGTACATGGCTGGGTCGGAACGGAGAAACAGCGTCGTCGCCGTGTTCATGGGGAACCAACCGGCTGGGTCAGAACAGAATGTGTGGTTGTGTTCATCGGGAGGGCTTGGATGGAATAGGCGATGGAAACGAGGCCTGGCGTACCGCACAACGGAGGAAACGGCCTTGTGTTCGACCGCCACGTCAAACGGGTCCCGTTGATCGGAGGGCTGGCGTCGCAAAATGGAGGAAACGGACCTCCTACGATCGAAACGGGGGTCCTGTTGATCGGGAGGGGTGTGGCGTACCACAAAACGGAGGAAACAGACCTCCTATGGTCGAAATGGGGGTCCTGTTCATCGGGAGGGGTGTGGCGTACCGCAAAACGGACGAAACGGACTTGTGTTGGAGCGCTACGGTCGAAACGGGGGGGAGGGGTGTGGCGTACCGCAAAATGGGACTCCACGGGATACTGTTCATCTCCACCGTCGACCTCCTCCAGCCTCCACTTGCCACCGCCGACCTCCTCCACCTCCATGGGCTCTGCTCATCCAGCCTCCACCGCTGCTACTCCACGACCATCGCTCAACCACCCCACCACGGGCACCCTCCATCGCTCATCGCTCATCCAGCCTCCACACCACGGGTCCTGCTCAACCACCCTCAACGGCCACCCTCCATCGCTCATCGCTCATCCAGCCTCCACACCACGGGTTCCTCGTTCATCCGGAGGAAACGCCACCGCCATCGCTTATCCAAACCCCCCGCAACGCCATCGTTTATCCAATCGATCGGCTTCGCTTAGCGGCAGAGCGGCGAATCGCCCATCGGGTTCGCCATAACGCCATCGATCGATCGCTCGGGTTCGAGAACGCGTAACTCGCAGGGTAATCGCCGGGTTACAGGCCTCGCTTGGGTTCAATTAGAGCCAACGCCTTGCACACACGCAGCAGACCAGACGAGAGAAACGCATCGCTCTCCCACCGTGAACCGCAACTCCCCGAAATTTTCCTCCCCTCGCTTCTACCACGGTTTTTTTTCATGGACGGCCCAAAGAATGTCATGCAGCAAGGCTCCGCCCGCCCAGACGAAAAGCCCATTTTTGTCATGATTTTTTGTCATAGAAGTAGGAGCCCACCACATCTATGATGATACCTGGTTTTGTCATAATTATCGTCATAGAAGTGTCATATGTATGACAGAAAAAAATTCGTTCGGCCCAAAATGTCACGGATGTGTCTTTTTTTGTAGTGCCACCATATATATATCGTATGAGGAGGTGGCCGTCCACCGCCCTGTGAGCGGTGGCTCCTGTAATTCTCCTACATCGTCGTCCACACCGTCGATGTCTTCGGAGTCGAAGTCAAGCACGTCGGTTAGGTCATCGATCGTGGCAATGAAGTGGGTGGTGGGTGGGCAACGAATTTCGTCGTCCTCTGCTTCCCACTCAAGCCGGACATAGTTCGGCCCAGAGTCTCCTGACAAAGAGAGAGACTTCAATAAGTTCAGCATGTCACCAAAGGGCAAGTGCTGAAAGACGTCCGCCGTGGTGAACTCCATCACCGGATCCCAACCAGGCTTGGCGGGCTCGGGGACGCGCGAACTGGGACCTACAACCGGATATGAATCCGGGGGTCCGGAGTCATAGGCTCCCTCAGAAGTGAGGCCTGTGTTCGGCTCCATTGCCGATGAGGGTACGGCCTGTGGGGCGGGGTCCAGCCCATCCTTAGGCAACACAACCTGCCCCGGATTTAGATCCGAGGCTTCTGCCGGGGTGATATCCCGAGGATCGTCTGACAGCAGGTCTAAGCCGTGCTCATCGTGACTGTTCGGCGCTCCTAGTGCTAGCCCGAATCCGTCGAAGATCAAGTCCCCGCGAATATCTGCTGTGTAGTTCAAGTTTCCGAACATGACCTGGTGGCCGGGGGCATAGCTATCGATCTGCCCCAGGTGGCCAAGCGAATTGGCCCGCAGTGCGAAGCCGCCGAATAAAAAGATCTATTCGGCGAGGAAGGTCTCGCCTTGGACAGCGTCATTAATGATGATTGAAGGAGCCATCGAGCCTGACAGCGACGACACAGAGGAACTCTCAATGAAAGCCCCGATGTCGGTGTCAAACCCGGCGGATCTCGGGTAGGGGGTCCCGATCTGTGCGTCAAGGCTGATGGTAACAGGAAGCAAGGGACATAGATGTTTACCCAGGTTCAGGCCCTCTCGATGGAGGTAAAACCCTACTTCTTGCTTGATTAATATTGATGATATGGGTAGTACAAGAGTAGATCCACCACGAGATCGTAGAAGCTAAACCCTAAGAGCTAGCCTATGATGGTATGATTGTAATTGTGCTCGGCCTTCTAAGGACCAACCTCTCCGGTTTATATAGACACCGGAGAGGGCTAGGGTTTACATGGAGTCGGTTACAAGAAAGGAAAGATAATATCCGGATCGCCAGGCTTGCCTTCCACGCAAAGGAGAGTCCCATCCGGACATGGGCCAAAGTTTTGAGTTTTGTATCTTCACGCCTCAATAATCCGGACGTTGTACACAGTCCGGCTGTCCGGATACCGCCTAATTCAGGACTCCCTCATCCATTTTCTCCCATTTTCCTCTTCTTCTCCACTCCATCTGGCTCCGCTGCTATCGATGCCGCCGCTCCCCCACCATGGTGAAGGACAAGATGGCGGCGCTGGAACGCGCAAAGAAGGCGACGGCGGCGCTGGAACGCGCAAAGAAGGCGACGGGGGCGGCGAAAGGCAAGAAGTAGAATCGCGGGTCGTCATCGCGCTCGGCGCTGCCGCCGGGTTGGATCCAAGGCGATTGGATCTGGTCTTCGCTCTGGCAGGAAGATTTGGACGAGCTGGTGGAGTTCGGTCTGATCGCCAAGGGTGCTGCGAGGTTGCTGGAGGGGGAGACAGAGCCGTAGCCGCGACCGGGTGAGTGTGTTCTGCTCACCACCCATGTCGACCGGGGCTTCTCGCTTCCTCCGCACCCCTTTTCCGTGATTTCTTGAACTTCTTCAGCGCTCAACTCCATCACTTTTCTCCCAATACCATCACATATCTTGCTGCATTCATGTCCATGTGCGAGAATTTTCTGGGGTGTCGACCGCACTGGGATCTTTTTAAGCATATTTTCACCATCCATTCTCAATCGGTGAAGAAATCAAACACGGGTGACGAGAAAACACATGTCATTCAGATGTGTGGGGGTTTGGGTATCCAGAAGAGGCAGAGGAGCTCTTTCCCTTCCTTGCCTCTTCCTGAATCGGTCGAGGGCGGGCAATGACCGTTCTATCGCCAAGACCTCGCAACTCTGTGCCGCCGACCGGACTTCCCCACTTCACCTTTGATCATGTTCAGACTCCTTCCTCGCTGAAAGTGACTGCTGCTAAGAGCATGGAGCCGAACATGCTAGTTGAGAGGGTGGTCCAACTGATCAATCAGGGTGTCACTGGCATGGATCTATTGGAGGTATTCCTCAGTCGGTGCATCCAACCTCTCGAGGCCCGTGACCATCCTATGTGGATGTACTCTGGTGCCGACAACAGCGCTCGGGTTCATCCAGAGGAAGTACCAGCTAAGACGGTGGCCATGTGGCTGAAGAGCATTACAGGCAACAAGGACAACCCCAGAGGAGCCAGGAGAGTCGACCCCTTCAGAGACAGCAATCAGCCAGACAAGGTGTGTCTTCCATCGCCGACTGTTTTTTGGGTACATATTCTGACTACCCTTGAATCTGACTAACTTTCACTCGAGTTCTTGTCTTGTAGGTTTTCACTGAGATGTACTCGATGCCCATTGGTGAACAAGTTCTGGAGCAAGGCCAGGAGGGAGGGCACAGCCCGGAGGAGAGTGGTTATTGGGAATCCTCTGACGATGAAGACGAAGAGGAAAGCGACGAGTCGGGCAACGAAGAAGCGGTCGACTCGCCGCCTCGCTCGGAACGTCGATCCAAGAAACACCATGACCCGACGGGCGAGCGTGGTAAAAACGTGGCCCCAAGCACCCAAACGCAGAAGCGCACTCGGACGTCAACTCCAGAGCCAATAGAAAAAGTTGCCAAGCAGCCCAAGGTTGCTCCTCCAAAAGCTCGGAAGACTCTGTCCAGGATGAAGATGGATGTTCCTATTGCCTCTGGGTGGGTATCCTTTCTGTGTTTTCCTCTACCGACTGATTTTTCAGTTCTGACCGAATGGATCGTGAACCTTTCCAGCCCAATCTCTGCCGCGACTAACATGGACGTTGACAAGGCCCCAAGAGATGAGGAAATCGATGACGCGGCCACCTCCCGAGCTGGTAAGTCCGCTCGACCAAAACTTATTTTGTCGATTGAGTTGTCGGTTAGTTGAATTTCTGATGTTTTCTTTTCGCTGCAGCTCCACGAGACATTGTCGTGCTTCCAGATGATGAAGAAGAAGAAGTGCCTCTGAAGGAGAGGAGGATGAGAGGCAAGGGCTCGAGCGGGAGAGCGCTTGAGGTTCAAGTCCCTCAGTTGATGCCGGTGCTTGAGACGGTGGTCGAGTGATCCGGAGATCTGGTTTGGACCAATGTCACATTCGCCGACCCACTAACGACTGATCGCCCATCAGGGTCGACTGCTCCGACTCCTGCTGCTCCAGTGCAACTCCATGCGTCCGACCCAGAAGTTGCTTCAGCCGCCTTGGCGCCATCACTTTTTGCTACATAACAAACTCCAGACGACTTGCCAAGTGCCGCGAGGGAGGCTCTTCGCCAGGTGAATCTTGTTATGGAGCAAGTGAAGGTGATGCACGAGGCCAGTCAGGTGGCCTATAATGCCAGCACCGCTCTGCAGACCAACATCAAGGTCCGTTAACTCCCGACTGAACTTTTGAATCATGAAAAACTGCCGCTGTTGCTTCGCTGCCCATATGTGCATCTACTATCATGGGTCTGTGTTTCATATCCAATCACCCACTGGGGTGTGCCTGCCTTAGAGTTTAATAGGTCTTCCAGTCCACTCAACTTTTGCTGAGTCGAGTGTTTGTCTGAACCAGTGGGGGCACGCTAAGTGCACCCACTGGGTGTAGTCCCCGAGACCATAGTCGACTACTGGCAGTCGACTGGGGTCTGAGAATATACTCTCTTTTTTAAACTTATGCTGGGCAGACCATGTTGAGTGTTGATCCAAACCAGTGGGGGCACGCTAAGTGCACCAAGTAGGTGTAGTCCCCTAGACTACTGTTGAATGTTTGATTCGGCAGTAGTCTTAGAGTAACTTTCACTGTGATTGTCTTTTGTTTCTGTCGACTGATATATCTCTCTCGCTGACTGCAGAGGTCTTGTGATCTTGGGGCTCAACTTTCTGAGTTGAACAAGAAGCAAATTAGCCTCAATCTTGATCTTGAACTGGCGAAGAAGAACCTCAAGACTGCTCAGGAAGAAACAGCCATCATGGGAGGTAATCAATCATCAACTGTCCACCTTCTATGTGCTTTTTTCTTTCAGTCTCTTTGAACCGAGTGACTTCACACGAACAGATGTGCGTAGTGAAAACCGTAAACTTCAAGCTCGTCTAAAGAGTGTTGTTTCTTTAGAGAAAATGAAGGAGGCTCTGGAGAAGAAGGATCTGGACCTTGCTGCTGCTCAGAAGGAGGCGCGAGAGAAGACGGTGCTTGCAGACAAGAAGCTGACTTCGGTCAGCAAGTTGGAAGAGGAGAACTCGAAGCTAAAGACCGCCATCTCTGAGGCCAATCTGGAGGTTGAGCAACTGAAGAAGGACAAGGAGAACTTAACCAATGAAGTCGGAAGCCTCAAAGCCAAGACGGGCGAGATGGAGTCCTATCTGGGACAACTTGCAGCAAAACTGGTCCTGAAGCTTGAAGGTATCGTCGTTCGACTGATTAGTTGCCGTCGATTGGAATGTCTTGTGATACTGTCGACTCACCATTTTTCTGATTGTGCAGAAATTTGTCAGGACTTTGAGGCCGAGACAGGGCGGGTCGAGACGGGTCTCGGCCCCATCAATTGTCCTGTTAAAGATGATGTTGCGATGAACTTGCTACGGTTGGAATCACGTATGGACAGTGTTGTTGCTTATCTTGCCCGACTGAAGGCGGTGATGACTCGGGTTGATGCTGAACTCTGGCCCCAGGCGGAACTTCCACAAGATCTCGAGTCACTGATAGCTCGACTGAATCAGATCCCTGGCCGAGTGCAAGAATGGAAGAAATCGTCTGCTCGTTGTGGCGCTGACGTTGCCCTGTCATTGGTCCGAGTGCACTGCAAAGATGCCAGAGAAGACAATCTGGCGGCCCTCAAGATTGTGAACACCAAGAAGCATACTTTCCAGTCCTTCATGGACACTTTCCTTGAAGCTGCCACTCACATTGCAGACATCATTGATCTTGACAGTTTCTGTGATCCAGCCAGCCCTTCTCCTGACGAGTGACTGAAAAACATTATGCCCCACACTTATTTGCCTCGGAATGCTGAGTGATCGTGTAATCGTTAAACTCTTTTAGGCTTGATGCCTGAGTACTCTTGCCCACTGCAATTCTGAACTTTTGCAGGGTTTATCCAAACTTGGATTTCTTTGAATTATCGTGGCTTGTGCTCTGTTTCTTAAACTGTTTATGATTGTCTCTTGGTTCAGAGTGGACTTGATCTTCTCACTCTTTGCCGAATGAAAGTACATTGTACTTGTGATGAAGTTCAGTCGTGGTGTTCAGTCAACACCTCACCGTCCTTGCGGATAGGGACGGAACATTGTATTTGTGGCGTAGCTCAGAGGTGACACTTAGTCGACGCCTCATCGTCCTTGTGGATAAGGACGGAATATTGTATTTGTGGCATAGCTCAGAGGTGACACTTAGTCGACGCCTCATCGTCCTTGCGGATAGGGACGGAACATTGTACTTGTGGCGTAGCTCAGAGGTGACACTCAGTCGACGCCTCGTCGTCCTTGCGGATAGGGACGGAACATTGTATTTGTGCCATAGCTCAGAGGTAATGCTCAGTCAACGCCTTTGTGACTTAGGCGATTACAGGGTCGCAGCTAAGCCCCCGAGTGGGAGGATTGCTCTCCACTCGGAGTGTTTTTTAACTTAGGCGATTACGGGGTCGTAGTTAAGCCCCCGAGTGGGAGGATTTCTCTCCACCCGGAGTGTTTTTAACTTAGGCGATTATGGGGTTGCAGCTAAGCCCCCGAGTGGGAGGGTTGCTCTCCACTCGGAGTGTTTTTTAACCTAGGCGATTACGGGGTCGCAACTAAGCCCCCGAGTGGGAGGATTGCTCTCCACTCGGAGTGTTTTTTCACTTAGGCGATTACGGGGTCACAGCTAAGCCCCCAAGTGGGAGGATTGCTCTCCACTCTGAGTGTTTTTAACTTAGGAGATTACGGGGTCGCAGCTAAGCCCCCGAGTGGGAGGGTTGCTCTCACATCGGAGTGTTTTTAACTTAGGCGATTATGGGGTCGCAGCTAAGCCCCCGAGTGGGAGGATTGCTCTCCACTCGAAGTGTTTTTAACTCAGGCGATTACGGGGTCGCAACTAAGCCCCCGAGTGGGAGGATTGCTCTCCACTCGGAGTGTTTTATAACTTAGGCGATTACGGGGTCGAAGCTAAGCCCCCGAGTGGGAGGGTTGCTCTCCACTCGGAGTGTTTTTAACTTAGGCGATTACGGGGTTGCAGCTAAGCCCACGAGTGGGAGGATTGCTCTCCACTCAGAGTGTTTTTAACTTAGGCGATTACGGGGTCGCAACTAAGCCCCCGAGTGGGAGGATTGCTCTCCACTCGGAGTGTTTTTTAACTTAGGCAATTACGGGGTCGTAGCTAAGCCCCCGAGTGGGAGGATTGCTCTCCACTCGGAGTGTTTTTCAACTTAGGTAATTACGGGGTCGCGGCTAAGCCCCCGAGTGGGAGGATTGCTCTCCACTCGGAGTGTTTTCAACTTAGGCGAATCGGGTTCGCAGCTAAGCCACCCACTGGGGGTTTTGGACACAAGTGATTATGGGAAACCAATCATTAAGATACTGTAACAATCTTGTCTTTGGAAAACGATCTGAAATGCTTTCATTACAACTCGACGAGTCAAGTGATTCTAGGTATAGAAAGGACGAAGCAACTCTGCATTCCATGTATGTGGCTCGTCTATATTCTTGGCTACATTGTAGATGTGATACACTCCATTGTGAAGCACCTTGGTGATGATGAAGGGACCTTCCCAGGCCGGAGCGAGCTTGTGAAGTCGTTTCAGAACCACTCGGAGCACAAGGTCTCCCTCCTGAAACGCTCGACCTCTGACATTGCGAGGGTGGAACCGACGCAGATCTTGCTGATAAATGGTCGACCGGACCAAAGCCATCTTGCATTCTTCCTCCAAGAGATCGACTGTGTCTTCGCGTGCTTGCTCTGCTTCAGTTTCTGAGAACAACTCAACCCTGGGAGCATTGTGCAGCAAGTCACTCAGAAGCACAACCTCAGCGTCGTACACCAGGAAGAAGAGGGTTCATTCAGTCGACCGGTTGGGTGTTGTCCTCAGCCCTCATAGGACTGATGGTAGTTCGGTCACCCAGGCCCCATCAGCATGCTTAAGATCACGCATCAGACGAGGTTTTAACCCTTGAAGGATCAAACCATTCGCCCTTTCAGCCTGTCCATACGACTGCGGGCGCGCGACGGACGCGTAGTCGACCCGAGTGCCTTGAGATGCACATAATGCCTTGAACTCATCAGAATCAAAGTTGGATCCGTTATCTGTGATGATGTTTTGAGGAACTCCATATCTGAATATCAACTCTCTGACGAAACTGATGGCAGTGCCTGCTCCAAGGTTCTTGATGGGCTTGGCGTCGATCCACTTGGTAAGCTTTTCGACTGCTACGAGCAAATGGGTGAAGCCACTCGCGCCGGTTTTGAAGGGTCCGACCATATCCAATCCCTAGACTGCAAACGGCCAAACGAGCAGAATAGTCTTCAGGGCAGATGCGGGCTTGTGAGACATGTTGGAGTAAAACTGGCAACCTGCGCACTTGTCGACTATATCCTTCGCCATCTCATTTTCTCGAAACCAATAGAACCCCGCTCGGTATGCTTTGGCCACGATGGTCCAAGAGGACGCATGATGACCACAGGTCCCCGAGTGGATATCATTTAGGATCATCTGACCTTCTTCTGGGGTGATGCAGCATTGTGCAACTCCTGTGACACTCTCTCTGTAAAGCTGCCCTCTTATCACGGTGAAAGCTTTGGATCGACGGACTATCTGGCGAGCCTCGTCTTCGTCCTCTGGGAGCTCTTTTCTGAGAATGTACATGATGTATGGGACCGTCCAATCGGGAGTGATCACTAAGACTTCCATGATCAGGTCGACCACGGCTGGAATCTCTACCTCAGTCGGGTTGGTTGGACTTATCGGTTGTGGGGGCTCTTATTTGAAGGGATCTTCTTGTACTGACAGGGTATGGAGATTCTCCAAGAACACATTGCTATGGATAGGCTTCCGAGTGGAACCTATCTTCGCCAGATCATCAGCAGCTTGATTTTTGATTCGCGTTATGTGGTGGAGCTCCAATCCCTCAAACTTATTTTCTAGCTTCCTCACTGCGTTGCAGTAACCTATCATTGTGGGACTCCTGACATCCCATTCCTTCATCACTTGGTTAACCACCAAATCCGAGTCGCCATAAACCATTAGGCGTCGGACGCCGAGTGAAATGGCCATACGCAACCCATATAAAAGTGCTTCATACTCTGCTTCATTGTTTGAAGAGTCAAAGTGAATCTGAAGGACATAACTGAGCTTGTGTCCTCGTGGGGACACTAAAACTACTCCTGCACCAGAGCCATCAAAGAACATGGTCCAATGTTCCGACTGAATTTGAATCGGCTGTTGCTGTTCAGTCCACTCTGCGAGGAAGTCTGCAATTGCTTGAGACTTAATGGCATTCTTTGCCTCAAATTAGATATCCAAAGGAAGAAGTTCAATTGCCCACTTTGCCACTCGACCAGTCGCATCTCTGTTATTCAGGATCTCTGGCAAAGGAGCAACGCTAACGACTGATATTGAATTATCAGGGAAATAATGTGCAACTTTCTTCATGGTCAGGTAAATCACATAAACAAGCTTCTGATAATGAGGATATCTCTGCTTGGACGGGGTTAAGACTTCTGAGATGTAATACACGGCATGCTGAACTTTGAAGGCCTTGCCTTCTTCTTCCTGCTCGATCGTGAGCACTATGCTAACAACTTGTCCTGTGGCTGCGATGTAAAGCAACAGAGGCTCCTTGCTAACCGGAGCAGCAAGCACCGGCTGGGTGGAAAGCAGGGCTTTGAGCTCTTTAAACGCTGCTTCAGCTTCGTCACTCCACTCGAATTTGTCAGACTTCTTCATCATTCGGTAAAGAGGCGGTGCCTTTTCACCGAGGCGTGAGATGAATCGGCTCAAAGCGGCCAAGCAACCAGTAAGCTTCTGAACATCGTGCAGGCGCACTGCGCGCTTCATTCGGAGGATTGTGCCAATTTCTCTGGGTTTGCGTCAATCCCTCGTTCAGAAACGAGGAAACCGAGTAGCTTTCCGCCTGAGACTCCGAATGTGCATTTAGATGGGTTAATCTTGATATCGAACCTTCTCAGGTTGGCAAAGGTTTCAGCTAAGTCAGTCAGTATGTTGGAACCTTTGCGTGACTTAACCACTATGTCATCCATATATGCTTCCACATTCCGACTGATTTGAGTGAGTAGGCACTTCCGAATCATGCGCATGAATGTGGCACCAGCATTCTTGAGGCCGAAGGGCATAGTAACATAGCAAAAACACCCGAATGGGGTGATGAAAGTTGTTTTTATCTCATCGGGTCCATACAGTCAGATCTGATGGTACCTGGAATAGGCGTCCAGGAAGGACAGTCGCTCACATCCCGTAGTTGAGTCGACAATCTGGTCGATGCGGGGTAGAGGGAAATGATCTTTTGGGTAGGCCCGATTGATGTGTTTGAAGTCAATACACATTCAAAGTGAATCGTCTTTCTTGGGAACCATAACGACACTGGCGAGCCACTCGGAGTGGTATATCTCACGGATAAACTCAGCAGCCAGGAGCCGAGCCACTTCCTCGCCAATGGCTTTTCTCTTCTCCGTGGCGGACCGATGGAGGTATTCTTTGATGGGTTTTACTTTTGGGTCGACTCGCAAACGGTGCTCAAGCAGTTCCCTGGGCACACCTGGCATGTGCTACGTCTTGATCTTGCGTTGGTTTTCCTTGAAGAGGAAAGGGTGATGCAGCAATAGTAGCGTAAGTATTTCCCTCAGTTTTTGAGAACCAAGGTATCAATCCAGTAGGAGGCTCCTCGAAGTCCCACGCACCTACACAAACAAACAAAGAAGTCGCAACCAACACAATAAAGGGGTTGTCAATCCCTTCACGGCCACTTGCGAAAGTGAGATCTAATAGAGATAGTATGATAAGAAAAATATATTTTTGGTATTTTATAATATAGAACCAAAAAGTAAAGATGCAAATAAAAGTAGATTGGAAGCAAATATGATAAGAGATAGACCCGGGGGCCATAGGTTTCACTAGAGGCTTCTCTCGAGATAGCATAAGTATTACAGTGGGTGAACAAATTACTGTCGAGCAATTGATAGAAAAGCGAATAGTTATGAGATTATCTAGGCATGATCATGTATATAGGCATCACGTTCGCAATAGGTAGACCGACTTCTGCCTGCATCTACTACTATTACTCCACACATCGACCGACTCCTGCCTGCATCTAGAGTATTAAGTTCGTAAGAACAGAGTAACGCCTTAAGCAAGATGACATGATGTAGAGGATAAACTCATGCAATATGATATAAACCCCATCTTTTATCCTCGATGGCAACAATACAATACGTACCTTGCAACCCTTTCATCACATCGGGTAAGGACACCGCAAGATTGAACCCAAAGCTAAGCACTTCTCCCATGGCAAGAAAGATCAATCTAGTACGCCAAACCAAACTGATAATTCGAAGAGACTTGCAAAGATAACTCAATCATACATAAAAGTATTCAGAGGAGATTCAAATACTTATCGTAGATAAACTTGATCATAAACCCACAATTCATCGGATCTCGACAAACACACCACAAAAAGAGTTTACATCAAATAGATCTCCACAAGAGAGGGGGAGAACATTGTATTGAGATCCAAAAAGAGAGAAGAAGCCGTCTAGCTAATAACTATGGACCTGAAGGTCTGTGGTAAACTACTCACAACTCATCGGAGGGGCTATGGTGTTGATATAGAAGCCCTCCGTGGTTGATTCCCCTCCCATGAGCGCCGCCAAGGCTCCAAGATGGGATCTCGCGGATACAGAAGGTTACGGCGGTGGAAATTGTGTTTCGTTGGCTCCCTGGATGTTTTCGGGGTACGTAGGCTTATATAGGAGGAAGAAGTACGTCGGTGGCCGCCCGAGGGGCCCACGAGACAGGGGGCGCGCCCTCCTATCTCGTGGAGGCCTCGCCTGCTTCTTGACTTGCACTCCAAGTCCTCTGGATCATGTTCGCTCCAAAATCACGCTCCGAAGGTTTCATTCCGTTTGGACTCCGTTTGATATTCCTTTTCTTTGAAATATCAAATAGGCAAAAAAACAGCAATACGGGCTGGGCCTCCGGTTAGTAGGTTAGTCCCAAAAATGATATAAATGTGTAAAATAAAGCCCATAAACATCCAAAAGGGGTAATATAATAGCATGGAACAATCAAAAATTATAGATACATTGGAGACGTATCAAGCATCCCCAAGCTTAATTCCTGCTCGTCCTCGAGTAGGTAAATGGTAAAAAAGAAAATTTTGATGTGGAATGCTACCTAGCATAATTCTCAATGTAATTTTCTTTATTGTGGCATGAATGTTCAGATCCAAATGATACAAAAAAAAAGTTCATATTAACATGTAAATAGTGATACTTCAAGCATACTAATCAATGTAATCATGTCTTCTCAAAATAACACGGCCAAAGAAAGTTATCCCAACAAAATCATATAGTCTGGCTGTTGCTCTATCTTCATCACACAAAGTATTTAATCATGCACAACCCCGATGACAAGCCAAGCAATTGTTTCATACTTCAATAATCTCAAACTCTTTCAACTTTCACGCAATACATGAGCGTGAGCCATGGATATAGCACTATATGTGGAGTAGAATGGTGGTTGTGGAGAAGACAAAAAGGAGAAGATAGTCTCACATCAACTAGGCGTATCAACGGGCTATGGAGATGCCCATTACTAGATATCAATGTGAGTGAGTAGGGATTGCCATGCAACAGATGCACTAGAGCTATAAATATATGAAAGCTCAACAAAAGAAACTAAGTGGGCGTGCATCCAACTTGCTTGCTCACGAAGACCTATGGCACTTTTGAGGAAGCCCGTCATTGGAATATACAAGCCAAGTTCTATAATTAAAAATTCCCACTAGTATATGAAAGTGACAACATATGAGACTCACTAACATGAAGATCATGGTGCTACTTTGAAGCACAAGTGTGGAAAAAGAGATGGTAGCATTGTCCCTTCTCTCTTTTTCTCTCATTTATTTTTTTTCTTTTTTCTTTTTCTTTTTTCTTTTTTTTCTTTGGCCTTTCTTTTTTTTTGGCCTTTCTCTCTTTTTTTCTTTCTTTTTCCTTTTTTTCTTTTTGTAAAGTCCGAAGTCTCATCCTGACTTGTGGGGGAATCATAGTCTTCATCATCCTTTCCTCACTAGGGCAATGCTCTAATAATGAAGATCATCACACTTTTATGGATTTACAACTCAAGGATTACAACTCAAAGCTAAAACAAGATATGAATGCCTCCGGCGGTGTACCAGGATATGCAATGAATCAAGAGTGACATGTATGAAAATTATGAAGGTGGCCTTGCCACAAATACGATGTCAACTACATGATCATGCAAAAAAGCAATATGACAAAAGTAATGCGTGTCATATGAACGGAACGGTGAAAAGTTGCATGGCAATATATCTCGGAATGTCTATGGAAATGCATAATAGGTAGGTATGGTGCATGTTTTGAGGAAGGTATATGGTGGGTGTATGGTACCGGCGAAAGTTGCGCGGTACAAGAGAGGCTAGCAATGGTGGAAGGGTGAGGTGCATATAATCCATGGACTCAACATTAGTCAAAAGAACTCATATACTTGTTGCAAAAATCTAGAAGTCATCAAAAACCAAAGCACTACGCGCATGCTCCTAGGGGGATAGATTGGTAGGAAAAGACTATCGCTCATCCCCGACCGCCACTCATAAGGAAGACAATCAATAAATAAAAATGTGCTCCAACTTCACCACAAAACGGTTCACCATACGTGCATGCTACGGGAATCACAACCCTCAACACAAGTATTTTTCATAATCACCTCAACTAGCATGACTCTAATATCACTACCTCCATATCTCAAAACAATTATCAAGCATCATATTGATCATAGCATCCAATTCTTTTTCTATGATAGTTTTTATTATACCCAACTTGGATGCTCATCGTTCTAGGACCAACTTTGTAACCATAGCAAATACCATGCTGTTCTAAAAGACTCTCAAAAAGATATAAGTGAAGCATGAGAGACTAGCAATTTCTTCAAAATTAAGTCACCACCGTGCTCTAAAAGATATAAGTGAAGCACTAGAGCAAAAACTATCAAGATCAAAAGATATAAGTGAAGCACATAGAGTATTCTAGCAAATTCTAATCAAATAGTGTCGTGGAATTAACACGTCAGATGTCCTTAGTGTCAGGACTTAGTCGCGAGGCCAACGCATCTATGTGGTAGCTTGAGAGGGGTTGAGCGGAATCGAGAGAAGTAACACACAAGACGAGGATTTAGACAGCTTCGGGCCCCGGGAAACATCATCCGGTAAAAACCCTACATGTTGTTTGAGGCTAGGTCTCATTATCATCATGAGGGAGTCGCCGGTAAACTGGCTCTCCTCTAGTTGTGTCTAGCCCTAGAGATTATTGCTTCTTTCTTGTCCCTCTTTGGGGAGCCCTACCCCTCCTTATATATGTTGAAGGGGCGAGTTACATGTGGAGTCCTATTAGGATTAGGACTAGTCTACCTTCTCATACAAACCGGATACAAGTCCGGGTTTTAACTCCTTATAAGATAAATATTCCTTATGCCTTTCCTTATAAACCGGCCCACCGTAGTTGAACCGCCTTCATGAACCGCCAGGTTAGGCGACCGGTCTTGTCGCTCCTCGACCACTACCGCCGGATTACGAATGGACCGTAAACCGCCGGGTCGCCAGTGAATCGTCGTCTTAGCCGGGTCTCAAGTAAACCGCCAAGTCCGGCCGGGTTATACTTCCGGCCGGTTTACACCGCGGAGTATATCCCCGACATTAGCCCCCAGTTTAATTTGGATTTATCCATGTTAAACTGATCCTCAGCATCCTTAAATCCTTGTCATTTCCTTCTAGAAAATCCAGGTCAATAGGCCAGCTTCATAATCAATTTGCTGACATTGGTTTGTCACAGAGAAATATTGTGAAGAATAACTTCTTTGACTCAGCTTCCAATGCTTAACAAAAATATTGGTCTTTGAAATACTCATCTGATCTTCAGCCGATTTAAGAATGTAAACTTTGCCGGTTTAAGAATGTAGACCTTTGCCAGTTTACAAATATTGATGGCACCGGATCATAACTGTTTGTTAACATCAGCTTTTGAAAATATACCTCTTATATGCCTATCACTTGTAGCCCTCAAATCTTAAGAAGGTAACGTAGTAACAGCTTAAGATTTGCTTCAATATGAATGTCACCATCTTGAAGAAATCCAGGTTGTTCATCTCAATCACTAGTCATAACTGAGTATTCCACATATGTAGCCCCCAAGTGCCGGGTTGTCATGCTTGCAGCAACCTGGGACTTGTAATTTCCTGATGCTCATAAAAACTTCAGCCAGTATAGCCCCCAAGGGCCGGGTCATTATGCCAATAATGAGAAGGGACTTCGAAAATATGATCATGTAGACTTTAACAGCAACGTGTAGCCCCCAAGGGCCGGCTCAGTAAGATAATATTGAGCTAGGACTTTATATATACTTCAAACATTATATTATGTAACTCCCATCATGGGGCTTGAACCCACGTCCACAAGGTTGAGAGCTTTGTGCTTTACCAACTGAGTAGTGGATTCTTCAATAATAGATGAAAATTTGTGTACCTTGAATTGTTGACAGGAGCAATTGGTAGCCCCCAAGGGCCGGCTCATTACGATGTGATGAGTCGGGTCTTCAATAAGACTAATAAAAATGACTTTGCATTAGCCCCCAAGTGTCATGGTGCATGCTTGCAGCGACATGAGACTTGCATGTAATCTCAAATTGAATAATGTAACCCCCAAGTGCCGGGTCATAAGCGTGCAGCGACTCGGGACTATTCCTTCCATTGTAGAATAAATCATATCCTTTGATAAAATAATAGCCATTGCGCTAAAGCGACTTCGAAAACCTCAATAATATCGGTTATTAATAACCATAATAAAAATCCAGCCATGTTGGCTATTCAAGATAATATAAACCGGTATGAAAACCTTATTCATTTAATATCATAATGAACATTTAGCCAAGTTTGGCTATTTGAATAATATAACCCCAATGATTTATAAGCGCATGATTCCAATGGCGCAATCCAAATATAAACTGGCGATTTATAGTCCAAAGCCAGGCCGGGTTAATAAACACCGGTGATTTATAATTATGCTTTATTCAACCTGTTTCTGCATACAACAAGTTTAAAGTGTCTTGGCGGTTTACCGCCGGACGGGTCATAATGCCCAACATATAACCCGGGTTTATAACCAAGGCTGCACTTAAGAATAATTAAATATGAAATATATCATACCTGTGACATTGAATCACATCGTAGGTTTACCAACTTTTTGTAGTAAGGGTGATAACCCCAATCTTGAGTAATGATAACTCCTTTCATACTGTGCCGGTTTATGATAAAACCATACCGGGTTGTGATAAACACCGGTTTAACCATCTATAATGCTGGCGACTTATAGTCGAAACCAGACCGGGTTAATAATCACCGGATCATAATTAGTCATGTACTGACAACTTGTAATTGAAAGTCAAGCCAGGTTAATGAACACCGGTTTACTCCATAATAAGATGGTAACATAAAATCAAAAAATCAAACCGGGCAAATAGTCTCCGGATTAAGAATTGACCGTGTTCCGTCAATTGTCAGTCGAACCGGTCTGCGAATTTTGTCGGTTTAAGAACGCAACAAAGAAAATTTCAAGCAAAGGCAATGATAAAACCATTTGCAAAAAGAGGCTATTGAGCCGATCAAGTGGCATTACCATGGTCGGACACGACCAAGCCCCCAGTAGGCGTGGCTATGGTTCAAGTCAGCCAGGTCCCCAAATGATGCATTGGCATTATGCCGATCAAGAGGGGTGACGATGGTTCGGGTTCGACCAAATCCCCCAAGTGATTCTGTGGCCTTAGGCCGATCAAGAGGCGTGACTATGGTTCAGACATGACCACAAGTCCCCAAGTGATGTTGTGGCTTTTCACCTATCAAAAGGTGTTGCTATGGTTCGGACACGACCAAAAGCCCCCAAGTGATATTGTGGCATTGCGCCGATCAAGAGGTGTGACTATGGTTCAGACATGACCAAGCCCCCAAGTGATCAATAATGTGATAAGCCAATGATACCCATGTTTGAACCGCGCATCATGGCAGCAGGTCCTCTTTGGCACCCTTTAACTTTTTGCAAGAGATAAATCCTTCTTGAACCGGACATTTAAACCGGATATTGAGAGCTTCAAAGCTTTGTGGGAGACATCTTTCCCTTGAACCGGATTTTAAACCGGAATCTTCATTTTCAGCCGGAAATTTTCTGACGGCCTTTAAACTCGAACTTGCGAGAAGTTAATTCCTTTTTGAACCGGAAATTCTTAAGCCAGATTTGAGAGCTTGAGCTTTGCGGAGATAGATTTCCCTTGAACCGGACTATAAACCAGAAGCATCATTGTGAGCCGGAATATTTCTAACGGCCTTTAAATTTTCATCAATATACCATTAGCCTCTGGGATCAAGTTATCTTTCCCTTCATCGTAGCCCCCGAGTCTTAAGATGACTCAAGGAGTTGCCTTGAGATTCTTCGTACTTGACTGTGATATAAACCGGTATGTAGTTGAACAGTGGAACACTGGAATATGTTGAAGCTCGGCAGGCTATCAATGACCCTGTATGATTTGTGTCTGTAATCCGGCCAGTGGGTCATCCCAGCTCGTTGCTGAAGTTAACCAAAACACAGTGACGGCAGCTTGTGCGTCTGCCATACTGAACCATTCTGTGCAGGTGGTAGCTGATAACATTGCATCAGAATTGTTGGAATAGATTGAACCGTAGTTTGGCGGCCTGTACATATCCATTGGGCAGCTTGCCTGAGCAGGTGTGACCCTGACATGCTGATGCAGATTGGTCCGTAAGGGTAGCAACTTAAGCTTGTCCATTGAACGGCACAACACGGATAAGCGTCCGTGCAGAATAATGTTGTCGCGAATTCCATATCCATGGCATAACATCACCTTGGAATAAATAATTGTCCTGATGTACTCAGATGACAGAAGATCTCATCATATCTGCTATGAACATGGAACAATTCGTCCTATGTATAAAACAAAAAAAGTAGATACCTATTCTTAGAAGAATTAAAGTATAATGATGAAACTAATAGGGTGGATAGCACCTGGGATTTTTGTCGGATGACTGTGGAATTGTCCGGTACACCCATTATTCAATTCATCTGCAACCAGAGTCAACTCAATCAACTCCAGATGTTCGGCGAGGCCAACTGGAGAATCCCTTTTAATGATGTCTTCGTCATTAACACAGTTCTTTCCAAAACTCTCGGCTGCCTGGCGGTCCAAAGCAAAGGCGAGGCCGCTCGCCCGGGGCAACTCAACGCAGCCATGACAGAGGAGTGAGGCGTAGGCAGGCCACAGACGAACGCGGCAGCTGAAGCGGGACGCATCACGGCGGCGGTGTGAAGCCGCAGATGTGGCGGCTCCTGGGCGGTTGCTCAGGGTCGAGTGGAACGGCGACAGAGGGCCCTTCGGGCGGGGGTCGCACAGTAGACAGAGATGTAGTGGTGGTTTGACCAAAGCTCTCCCGACATAGCTTGGGACGAAGTCCCTGGCGGGTTGCAGGCGCGGCGGCGGGTTACCTCGACGGCGGGTCAAGGCAGGCCCACAACAGTGGTTTTGACAGAGGTGACCCGGTGCAGAATCGGCTCGGCGGAGCTGACGTTTGACCCGCAACGGCGGGCGATTCACGGCCCCGGGCGGCTTCGACCGGTCTGACCACTGCGGTGGTGGCCGGTTTAGCGGTGGAGAAACACGGAAGCGAAACGACGGGACGGCGTCTGCGGCGAATAGCGATCCACACTGCCCATGGCGACCGAGCGGGGACACGGCCGTGGCAAAGCGGCCCATGGACAACTCGGCAAAGAACAACGGCGGTTTAGCGCTGCGGCGTCGAGGTGATCCAGCAACCTGACGAGGCCGGTTTGAAGTGGCGAGGCCATTCAGGAATAGGGGAAACCTGAAGCGCGGGCATGGTTTAGTGGAATCGACTTGAGACGGGCCAAACTGCAGCCACGCAGAGATGCGCCGGCAGTTCACCAGCGAAGGATGGTCAGCCGTGAACCGGCGCTCGTGCAGCGGTGAACCGGACCGGGTCGTAGACGGCCGAAGGCGGGCCGGGTGCAGGAGATGCAGTCGACCAGGCGCTCGTGGTAGAGCCGTCTGCGCGGCGGAGGAGAGCCCGGGAGTGGCGACGATGGAGGGCCCGGCGGGCGGGGGTCGGCCCAGGCGGCCACAGAGGCGAAGCCGCGGGCCAGAGCACCGGGGTGCAGCGGGGAAGTGTGGGCGTGGTTCAGGGCGGCAGGGGCCTCGCCGGGCGCGGGAGCAGGTGGCCGGTCACGCAACTAGTGGCTTTGACGCAGCTATCGGTGAGGAGGCCTGCGGCAGTAATGGAGGAGAGGGCCCTGGCAGCCACGGCGGTTTGAGGCAGTGGAGGCGAAAGCCGCGGCGGGTTGGGCAAATCCATGGCGGCCCGGTGGCGATTCAGACAGAGGTGAGTGCGATTGGATCTAATGTCGGGTTGGGGAAGCGCGGCTCCGGGTTGGTGATGGCGCGACTGAACCGGCGTGGGAGGCCAGTGCGCAGTCCAGCACGTTGGTGGTCGAGGGCGGAATGGACCAGAGCCGGCGAGGCGGAGGCAACCCGGCCGCGGGCGGAGGCAACCCTGGGAGGGACCCGGAGCCGGCCGGTGAGGACTGCGCATGCGTAGATGAGCTGGGGTCCCGGGCGCGTAGCAGAGCAGCGACGGCGCACCGGCCATAGCAGCACTGCCATAGCAGAGGCGAGACGGGTTGCGGAGGGGGGTGCTGGACGCGCCTCGCCGTCTCACCATGCGAAGCAAAGCAGTGCTCGAGGCGAGGCCGAGGCGGAGACCGACTCCGTGGTCTTATCCACTTCCTGTCACATTTTAACCTGCTGCTCCTTAAAAGTTGAGCTTTTACCTGACCATTGAGCAGGCTTGTTGGATGATTTTAACCTTATTTTTCACACGGGACAAAGCGATGGTTGGCTGGACACTTGCCATTGACTGCTCCTGATTACGATCCTTGCACTATTTCATCTTTGATACGGCTTCAGCAATTTTTCCAAAACCTGTACTCGGACGGTGGAGGCATCAGATCAACGTTGGGCGACTTTGCATCGGCGTAAAAATGCACATCCCTAATTCTCATCTTAAATTTGGAATATGCCAGCTCCGGAACCATGATTCTGATCTCAAACAACGGACTTTTGACCCTGCTGCAAGGCTGTCCCGTACCGGTTTATCATGTACGATTTGTTTCTCTGGCTCTTCTTCGTCTGGTCAATCGCGAGCTTCTTGAACCCTAAAAAAATTTCTCCAAGAACTCAAGACCACCGTGCGCAGGCCCCAAGGTGGGCGCCAACTATCGTGGAATTAACACGTCAGATGTCCTTAGTGTCAGGACTTAGTCGCGAGGCCAACGCATCTATGTGCTAGCTTGAGAGGGGTTGAGCGGAATCGAGAGACACAACACACAAGACGAGGATTTAGACAGCTTCGGGCCCCGGAAAACATCATCCGGTAAAAACCCTACATGTTGTTTGAGGCTAGGTCTCATTATCATCATGAGGGAGTGTCGGGGCGGGAGGCGCTGGCAGGAGCCGCCCGCCGCGAGCACCTATGGGGCCGGAGGGCCCCTTCGTGAGTGCGGTACGAGGGCGGAGGAGGCACAGAGAGCAGATCGAGGCGATGCACGCGGGCGAGATTTTTACCCAGCTTCGGGCCGCGATGGTCGCGTAAAACCCTACTGCTGCTTTGTGTTGTATTGTGCTCGGGAGCTTGAAGAGCTACAGTAGCAGCTACACCGAGCGTGGGAGTCGCGAAGGATTCGAACCCCCTCCTCGTTGTGCATGGGCCTCCTTTTATAGGGCAAGGGGTCACCAACAGGTGTCAACGTAGGAGGAAGGGGTAAAAGTGTAAAAGAGGTGGTAGTTGGAACAGTCAAGGGAACAAAGGAGCTACAAAGGCTTGAACAAAGGGTTTCTACCTACTTTTGACAGAGGGGGACAAGGGCATTTAATGCCCGTCGCCGTCGACCCCAAAGCTCCCGCCTTGCGCCTCCGTCGCCACGGCGATGGATCCACCACCATGGAGTGCCACCGCACCCCTAGGCTGCACAGCCATCCGCCACGCGCCTCGGAGAGGGCTCAAGGCGGCGCGGGCAGATGAGCCGAGGCGGCACACAGGCAGCTCTCTCCGGCAAGTACCTTGCCGGGGTCTCGATCTTGCCGGACCCGGGAGCTTGTCGGGCTTGTAACTTGCCGCTCCCCGGGCCCTCGCCGGGACGCGTATAGCGCCGAGGCGTGTCTTCTACGATGCAATCTTCTAGTCTCCCTGGCGAGCTCCTCTCGCCAGGGCCTTGCGTGAGTGACGTAATCTTGAGCCTGGAACGGCCTTCCCGGCAAGCTCCTCTTGCCGGGGTCTCGATCTTCTGTCTTGTACACTTTGTTCTTGAATGGCTTGATATGGAGCAGAATGGTCTCCGCAAGCATATGGTAGACCTCTGCCGCTGGGAGCTGCAATCGCCTGTGCACAAGTTGGGGTACCGAGGTACCCCTACCTTAGTACACCGACAGAGCCCCCGGCCTGGGCCACACACGGTGCCGAGCGCTGTTGGGCCAGCCCAAAACAGGCACGGCACACGAGGCCCACGGCGTGTCGACTCCACTTCGCATCCGCCGCCTCCCCAAAGAACGGCATGCGCCGATTGCGGCGCGTGGGAGACGGGCGGCGATGCAGCTTTAAGGCATCCACCCGTGATCGTGGTGCAGAGCGAGGTCGCTTCACCCGCCGCTCCGCTCTGCTTTTTCGCCACGCTGCCCTCATGCACAGGGACGGGCGGCGAAGGTGGGAGACCGAGCCGCCACGGGCGGAGAAGGCGAAGTCGGCCCCGCCTCCTCCGCCTCCTCGCTTCGATTGGTCGAAGGGAGGTTGAGTTTCACCGCCCCTTTAAAAGGGGCGGAAGGGGAGCACAATGGCCACACTCATCCTCTTCTCCCTTCGTCTTCATCTTCTGCTCTTTTCTCTGCCATGGAGGGAGGACATCCCGGCTCTTCGACGGTGGCAGCGAGGGTCGCCTCCAGGCAGCGCACCTCCTCCTATCCCGCACCCGTGGCGGCGGAGCCGGCCGCGAGGGGGAGAGGGAGAGGGCGTGGTCGCGGACGGGGCCGAGGGCGCGGCCGAGGCGGTCGGGGAGAGGCGGTCGGGCGATGCCCCCGCCTCCCCGACGCCTCCCGCCCACGATGCGGTCCACACCGAGATGACCCCGGAGTTCTTCATCAAGCTTCGCGGCGCCTCCGCCGCCGCCATCGGCCCCGCTTATGACGCGATGGGGCCGGATCCACCCGACGTGATGGAGTTATGCATGAGGGGCTGCGGATCAGCGGCACTGGTGAGTGTCGGTCCCCAGCCCCGGCGTGATGTTCTTCGACCGAGGGTGGAAGACGTTCGCCCGGATCCACAGCTTGACGGCGGGGTTTACCCTCCATTTCAAGTTAATGGAGGGCGACCTTCTCGCCGTCAAGGTCTTCGGGGATTATGGGACCCGGGTGAGATGCTGTGTGGACAGCTCCTCGGATAGCGAAGGCCCCTCCTCGAGCGAGAGTGATGAGGAGGGGAGCGACAGCGACGACGAGGGGGATGGCGGGTCCGACTAGGTGTCGGACGCCGCTGCCTCGCGCGCCACCGGCGACCCCGTCTCCTGGGGTGCCGGCCTTCTGAACTCCCCGGGGCCGTCTCCTTGGGCGGTGGCGAGGAGGCTGCGGAAGAGGAAGAGGGGTGGCGGCAAGGCCAAATCGAGTACGAGGGCGAGGTGCCTCGCAACAGGCCGACGCCCCACCACCCCTGCTTCAAGCTCGCCTCCCGACGCCTGCCTCCGCCAAGCTCTGGCCGCCCCGGGTGTTCTCTTGGTGTCTTCGCGCCTGCAGCCTCCGGGATGCGCCTCACGCCTGCCACCTTGCGCAGCTCCCGAGGGCACGCCACCCGCAGCCGCAGGGCGCCACCGCCACGCCTCCTAGGCGCCTCGCCTCCCGCAAGCTTCTCTGCCGGGGCTCTTGACCTACCTCCTGAACTCCCGAACAGAGAAACAGAGAGGGATCACGGGCACCTTATCTTTTTAATTTGTAAGCCCTTGGGCCTTAGCTGTATTTAAAAACTTGTAATCCTCTCTATCATGTTTTTCATCCTTTATGGACTTGTACTAAACTAGGATGTTTTTAATGAAAAGAGGGGAAAGTTTGCCGGACTGGATCTTTTACTTGACTTCGTGCCTTGTATGTTCTTACGCTATCGGGAAGCTGGCCGGGGCGAACACGCTTGCCGAAAAGGGACAGCTCACCGGGCGGTGTTGCTTCCAAGAAACCACCTTGCCGGGCGCTTCTGACGCTTAACTTGCTTTGAGCAGGCTCGAAGCAAGATAAGGGTGCAGCAGCACACTTGTGTTTGTTGAGCGGACTCGGAAACAAAACAAGTACGCAACTGGGCCACGACTTGGCTCCTCCACGTACGGGTTTTACAAGACACGCTCGTTCAAAGACGCAGCCCCGCTTTTCCCGGTCCATAAGAGGATGCATGACGAGGGATGAAAAACTTATCTGATACCGCAGCCCCCAGCAACTCTGGCTTGCCGGAGACGAATCTTAGCACTCGCCAGCCCCCGGCGACCCTGGCTTGCCGGGGGAGAACCTTGGCACTCGCAGCCCCCGGTGACCCTGGCTTGCCGGGCCCCAGGTGCTGGTGTGATCTTTCGATTCCTCCTTGTTGCTGCAATTTCAGCCATGAAAACAGCTGAGACAGATCTGCAACAGCTTCATCATGTACATGTATATGTATATAAATCTTGACTGTGCAATACGATGCCGTGCCTTGCCCTTCATATGTTTGTACTCTACGTTCCCGGGGAGCTTGCCGGGGCGAACACGTTTGTCGAGTGCGGGACAGCCCGCTGGCGGTGTTGCTTCCGGCAAACAACCTTGCCGGGCCAGTTGCGACGCTTAACTTGCTGAGCAGGCTCGAAAGCAAGGTAAGGGTGCAGCAGCACACTTGTGTTTGTTGAGCGGACTCGGAAACAAAACAAGTACGCAACTGGGCCACGACTTGGCTCCTCTCGTGCTCAAGTCTCTCGTACGAAGGGCATCTAACGGCAAGGCTTGCCACGTTACACCCTCCACTTTACATCCTTTGTGCGCTTTTACCCTACGCTTCTAGGGAACTTGCCGGTGCTTAACACACTTGCTGAGTGCGGAACATCAGCAGCCCGCTGGCTGGTGTTGCTTCCGGCAAGCAACCTTGCCGCGTCTAGTCGCGACGCACTTAACTTGCTGAGCAGACTCGAAATGAAACAAGGGCGCTGGCTGGTCGCGCTCACTTTTTAACTCGCTGAGTGTGCTCAAGCAAGATAAGGGTGCGGCTATTCACAGCAGGCTCCTCCACAAGACAAGCTTTGCGCACAAAGGACTAACGCACGAGGGATATAACATAAAAAAGCATGGAAATAAAGGGTGCTCTGCACAAAAGCTCGAGCGACTTAGCTTTTCTGTTACTTGTTTCCTCGCACTCGCCGGTGGAGCTCGATGGCGCGTCCTCGACGGCAGCGCAGCACTCCGGAGAGATGCGTTTGCCGGAACAAGCACCAGAGCTGCCCTCGCCGGGCTTAAAGCGTTCCGAGGAGCTACGCTCGCCGGAGTGAGCACCAGAGCCGTCCTTGCCGGACTTAGAGCTCGATGGTGCGTTCTCGACGGCAGCGCAGCGTTCCAGGGAGATGCGCTTGCCGGAGCGGAGGGGGAGCGGGGCGAGCGGCGCGAGGAACAGGATATGCTCGGACTCCTAATAGCGTTAGGAGGAGCAGGGTCCTGCCTCGGCTCTTTCGCTCTGCTCATGCACGGACAGCGGTCCGGAGCATCCCGCGAGCCTCCGGCCTGTTCTTGCCCCCGCATGCGAGTACCACCTCCCGCGGTACAGCGCGGCTGAGTCGTCGTGCGCTGAGATGGACGCGGATCCACGGAGACCGAGGCGCGGTCGTCCGTCCTGTCCCTGGATCTGGTGGCGCCGTGAGTGCCCTCGCCGGTGTCCACCCTTCCGCTGGCGTCTCCTCCGCCTACCGTTGGTTCCGGCGGCGGTGGGTGAGACGCAGACGGGTCTGCAACCCTTGAAGCCCTCGTCTTCGGGGCCATGGCGCAGTTGTTGATGAAGTTGCTGACGAAGTCGGAGAGGTTGATGAAGAACGCGCCCGCGCGAACGCCAGATCAGGTCCGCACAACCTCGACGCCCCCTACCTGGCGCGCCAAAGATGTCGGGGCGGGAGGCGCTGGCAGGAGCCGCCCGCCGCGAGCACCTATGGGGCCGGAGGGCCCCTTCGTGAGTGCGGTACGAGGGCGGAGGAGGCACAGAGAGCAGATCGAGGCGATGCACGCGGCGAGATTTTTACCCAGCTTCGGGCCGCGATGGACGCGTAAAACCCTACTGCTGCTTTGTGTTGTATTGTGCTCGGGAGCTTGAAGAGCTACAGTAGCAGCTACACCGAGCGTGGGAGTCGCGAAGGATTCGAACCCCCTCCTCGTTGTGCATGGGCCTCCTTTTATAGGGCAAGGGGTCACCAACAGGTGTCAACGTAGGAGGAAGGGGTAAAAGTGTAAAAGAGGTGGTAGTTGGAACAAGGGGGAACAAAGGAGCTACAAAGGCTTGAACAGTGGTTTCTACCTACTTTTGACAAAGGGGGACAAGGGCATTTAATGCCCGTCGCCGTCGACCCCAAAAGCTCCCGCCCTTGCGTCTCTGTCTGCCACGGCGATGGATCCACAACCATGGAGTGCCACCGCACCCCTAGGTTGCACAGCCATCCGCCACCACGCGTCTCGGAGAGGGTTCAAGGCGGCGCGCAGGCGATGAGCTGGAGGCGGCACACAACAGCAGCTCTCCCAAGAAGTACCTTGCCGGGTCTCGATCTTGCCGGACCCGGAGCTTGTCGGGCTTGTAACTTGCCGCTCCTCGGGCCCTCGCCGACGCCAGATAAGCGCCGAGGCGTGTCTTCTACGATGCAATCTTCTAGTCTCCCCGGCGAGCTCCTCTCGCCAGGCCTTGCGTGAGTGACGTAATCTTGAGCCCGAACGGCCTTCCCGCAAGCTCCTCTTGCCGGGTCTCGATCTTCTGCCTTGTACACTTTGTTCTTGAATGGCTTGATATGGAGCAGAATGGTCTCCGCAAGCATATGGTAGACCTCCGCTGGAGTCAGAATCGCCCCGTGCACAAGTTGGGGTACTGAGGTACCCCTACCTTAGTACACCGACAGGGAGTCGCCGGTAAACCGACTCTCCTCTAGTTGTGTCTAGCCCTAGAGATTATTGCTTCTTGCTTGTCCCTCTTTGGGGAGCCCTACCCCTCCTTATATATGTTGAAGGGGCGAGTTACATGTGGAGTCCTATTAGGATTAGGACTGGTGTACCTTCTCATACAAACCGGATACAAGTCCGGGTTTTAACTCCTTATAAGATAAATATTCCTTATGCCTTTCCTTATAAACCGGCCCACCGTAATTGAACCGGCCTTCATGAACCGCCAGTTGGGCGACCGGGTCTTGTCGCTCCTCTGACCTGCCTGCCGGATTACCAATGAACCGTAAACCGCCGGGTCGCCAGTGAATCGTCGTCTTAGCCGGGTCTCAAGTAAACCGCCAAGTCCGGCCGGGTTATACTTCCGGCCGGTTTACGCCGCGGGGTATATCCCCGACAAATAGGCTTCTCCCAAAAGGTGTGTACAGCGAGGATGATTGTGGTAAACTAAAAATCAAAGACTAATCTAATACACGACGCTCCAAGCAAAACACATATCATGTGGCGAATAAAAATATAGCTCCAAGTAAAGTTACCAATGAACGAAGATGAAAGAGGGAATGCCTTCCCGGGGCATCCCCAAGCTTAGGCTTTTGGCTATCATTGAATATCTTGGGGTGCCATGGGCATCCCCAAGCTTAGGCTCTTGCCACTACTTATTCCATAGTCCATAAAAGCCTTACCCAAAACTTGAAAACTTCACAACACAAAACTCAACAGGAAATTTTATAAGCTCCGTTAGTGAAAGAAAACAAAACCACCACATAAGGTATTGTAATGAACTCATTCTTTATTTATTTTGGTGTTAAACCTACTGTATTCCAACTTCTCTATGGTTTATAAACTATTTTACTAGCCATAGATGCATCAAATTAAGCAAACAACACACGAAAAACATATTCTTTCAAAAACAGAACAGTCTGTAGCAATCTGTAACTAACGCAAACTTCTGGAACTCTAAAAATCCTACCAAAATAGGAAGTCCTAGACAATTTGTCTATTGATCAGAAGAAAAATGATTCAACGCAAAATCACGTTTCTGTGATTTAACAAAACTAAATTCGTGTGCGCAAAGTTTCTGTTTTTCAGCAGAATCAAATGAACTAACATCATAGGTTATCCTATAGGTTCTACTTGGCACAAACACTAATTAAAAGATAAAATCACAGCTAAACAGAAGGTAGATGCAAGATTTATTACTAAACAGGAACAAAAACAAAAAACACAAAGAAAATTGGGTTGCCTCCCAACTAGCGCTATCGTTTAACGCCCCTAGCTAGACATAAAAGCGAAGATAGATCTAAGTACCGCCATCTTTGGCACTAAATTCATAAGTAGCTCGCATGATAGATTCATAAGGTAATTTGACTTTCTTTCTTGGAAAGTGCTCCATGCCTTTCTTTAATGGAAATTGGAATCTAATGTTCCCTTCCTTCATATCAATAATCGCACCAATCGTTCTAAGGAAAGGTCTACCAAGAATAATAGGGCAAGAAAGATTGCAATCTATATCAAGAACGATAAAATCTACGGGCACCAAATTTCTATTTGCAACAATGAGAACATCATTGATCCTTCCCATTGTCTTTTTAATGGTGGAATCCGCAAGGTGCAAATTTAAAGAGCAATCATCAAGATCATGGAAACCTACAATATCACATAAAGTTTTCGGAATCATGGAAACACTAGCACCCAAATCACACAAAGCAAAACACTCATGATCTTTAATTCTAATCTTTATAGTAGGCTCCCACTCATCATTAAGTTTTCTAGGTATAGAAACTTCCAAATTAAGTTTTTCATCATAAGATTGCATCAAGGCATCAACGATATGTTTGGTAAAAGCTTTATTTTGACTATAAGCGTGAGGAGAATTAACAACGGATTGTAACAAGGAAATACAACCTTCTAAAGAACAATTATCATAATCAAATTCCTTGAAATCCGAGATAGTGGGTTCAATGCTATTTAAAGTCATGATCTCTCCAATCCCACTTTCACCAAGTTTAGCATCAAGATCTAAAAACTTCGAATTTTTGGGACGCCTTCTAGGCAAAGTTGACTCATCATCAGTCCCATAATTATCAAGATTCATATTGCAAAACAAAGATCTAATAGGAGACGCATCAATAACTTTAAGATCCTAATCATTATTTTCGTGGAAACTAGAATAACACGCCTTTATAAAGCTACCTTTCTTAGCACGCAATCTAGCGGTTCTTTCTTTGCACTCATCAATGGAAATTCTCATTCCTTTAAGATACTCATTGATATCATGCTTAGGAGAAGAAGATCTAAGTTTAAGAGAATCAACATCAAGCGAAAGTCTATCAACGTTCCTAGCCAAATCATCAACTTTGAGCAATTTTTCTTCAAGCAAGGCATTAAAATTCTTTTGAGAAATAATAAATTATTTCACACTATTCTCAAATTCATAGGGCATCTTATTAAAATTACCATAATAATTATTGTAGGAATTTCCATAATTATTAGAGGAATTACTAGGGAACGGTCTAGCATTAAAGTTTCCTCTATAAGCATTGTTTCCAAAACTATTCCTACAAACAAAATTCACATCCATAGATTCATTATTATTCTCAATCAAAGTAGACAAAGGCATATCATTGGGATCAAGAGGAGTATTTTTAGTAGCAAACAATTTCATAAGTTCATCCATCTTTCCACTCAAAACATTGATTTCTTCTATAGCATGCACTTTTTTACTAGAAGATCTTTCGGTGTGCCATTGAGAATAATTAGCCATAATGTTATCAAGAAGTTTTGTAGCATCTCCTAACGTGATTTCCATAAATGTGCCTCCCGCAGATGAATCTAAGAGATTTCTAGAAGCAAAGTTCAAACCGGCATAAAAATTTTGTATGACCATCCATAAATTCAAACCATAAGTAGGACAATTGCGAATCATCAATTTCATTCTTTCCCAAGATTGGGCAACATGCTCATGATCAAGTTGTTTAAAATTCATAATATCGTTCCTAAGAGTGATGATCTTAGCGGGAGGAAAATACTTAGAGATAAAAGCATCTTTGCACTTGTTCCAAGAATCAATACTATTTTTAGGCAAAGACGAAAACCAAACTTTAGCACGATCTCTAAGTGAAAACAGAAGTAACTTCAATTTAATAATATAGTTATCTGTATCTTTCTTCTTTTTCATATCACACAAATCAACAAAGTTGTTTAGATGAGTAGCGGCATCTTCACTAGGAAGGCCAGCAAATTCATCTTTCATAACAAGATTCGGCAAAGCAGTATTGATTTCACAAGATTCAACATCATTAAGAGGAGCAATCGGAGTACTAAGGAAATCATTATTATTGGTATTCGAGAAATCACACAATTTGGTATTATCTTGCGCCATGGCAACAAGTAATCCAACACACAAGCAAACAGAAAAAGGCAAGCGAAAAGAGAGGATGAGATTGGGAAAGAGAGGGCGAATAAAATGGCAAGGGTGAAGTGGGGGAGAGGAAAACGAGAGGCAAATGGCAAATAATGTAAAGGCGAGGGAGATTGGTTTGTGATGGGTACTTGGTATGTCTTGACTTGAGCGAAGACCTCCCCTGCAACGGCGCCAGAAATCGCACGTTGGCGGGAGGTCAAATCTTGACTTGACTTGGTGGAAGCCTCCACGGCAACGGCGCCAAAAATCCTTCTTGCTACGTCTTGAGCTTGCATTGGTTTTCCTTGAAGAGGAAAGGGTGATGCAGCAATAGTAGCGTAAGTTTTTCCCTCGGTTTTTGAGAACCAAGGTATCAATCCAGTGGGAGGCTCCTCAAAAGTCCCACGCACCTACACAAACAAACGAAGAACTCGCAACCAACGCAATAAAGGCGTTGTCAATCCCTTCACGGCCACTTGCGAAAGTGAGATCTAATAGAGATAGTATGATAAGATAAATATTTTTTTGGTATTTTATAATATAGATGCAAAAAGTAAAGATGCAGATAAAAGTAGATTGGAAGCAAATATGATAAGAGATAGACCCGGGGGGCATAGGTTTCACTAGAGGCTTCTCTCGAGATAGCATAAGTATTACGGTGGGTGAACAAATTACTGTCGAGCAATTGATAGAAAAGCGAATAATTATGAGATTATCTAGGCATGATCATGTATATAGGCATCACGTCCGCAACAAGTAGACCGACTCCTGCCTGCATATACTACTATTACTCCACACATCGACCGACTCCTGCCTGCATCTAGAGTATTAATTTCATAAGAACAGAGTAACGCCTTAAGCAACATGACATGATGTAGAGGGATAAACTCATGCAATATGATATAAACCCCATCTTTTTATCCTCGATGGCAACAATACAATACGTGCCTTGCAACCCTTTTTGTCACTGGGTAAGGACACCGCAAGATTGAACCCAAGCTAAGCATTTCTCCCATGGCTAGAAAGATCAATCTAGTAGGCCAAACCAAACTGATAATTCGAAGAGACTTGCAAAGATAACTCAATCATACATAAAAGAATTCAGAGGAGATTCAAATACTTCTCATAGATAAACTTGATCATAAACCCACAATTCATCGAATCTCGACAAACACACCGCAAAAAGAGTTTACATCAAATACATCTCCACAAGAGAGGGGGAGAACATTGTATTGAGATCCAAAAAGAGAGAAGAAGCCATCTAGCTAATAACTATGGACCCGAAGGTCTATGGTAAACTACTCACAACTCATCGGAGGGGCTTTGGTGTTGATGTAGAAGCCCTCCGTGGTCGATTCCCCCTCCGGTGAAGCGCCGGCGAAGGCTCCAAGATGGGATCTCGCGGATACAGAAGGTTACGGCGGTGGAAATTGTGTTTCGTTGGCTCCCTGGATGTTTTCGGGGTACGTAGGCTTATATAGGAGGAAGAAGTACGTCGGTGGCCACCCGAGGGGCCCACGAGACAAGGGGCGCGCCCTATAGGGGGGCGTGCCCTCCTATTTCGTGGAGGCCTCGGCTGCTTCTTGACTTGCACTCCAAGTCCTCTGGATCACGTTCGTTCCAAAAATCACGCTCCCGAAGGTTTCATTCCGTTTGTACTCCGTTTGATATTCCTTTTCTTCAAATATCAAATAGGCAAAAAAACAGCAATACGGGCTGGGCCTCCGGTTAGTAGGTTAGTCCAAAAAATGATATAAATGTGTAAAATAAAGCCCATAGACATCAAAAAGGGGTAATATAATAGCATGGAACAATCAAAAATTATAGATACGTTGGAGACGTATAAGCATGTCAGATGGTTTCCATGCAAAGATGTCCCAGTTCTCACGGAGGAACTGGATGAGCGCTTCTTCCTATTTGCTGTCAAGTGTCGACGAAATATGGGCCGGAGCAGCATTGGGATCGGTCGGGTGAACATGAACTGGCTTGGTCTCTCCGGCTGACTAAAATGCTGACTCTGAACCAGGCATCTTAGCACGCAGCAAATCACTCGGATATGCCATCTTCTAATACTCTTGGAACTCCACTGCTGCCATCTGCTCATCTGCTATTTGAAGACAATCTTCTGCTCTCTGATGGTTACCGGAAACCGTTATTACGCCTGGGGCCAGGCATCTTCATCTTGAGATAAACATAGCACAGTTGAGCCATAAAGCTAGCATAGGCAGGCCTACCCAGAATGGCGTGATATGCAGTTTGGAAATCCACTACCTCAAACGTCAACTTCTCCTTGCAGAAATTCTTCTCATCGCCAAAAACCACATCGAGAGTGATTTGGTCGAGTGATCCGGCTTTCTTTCCTGGAATGATGCCATAGAATCGCATGTTACTCTCGCTGAGTTTGGACATCGGGATGCCCATTCCTTTGAGAGCTTCAGCATATAGGATATTCAGGCCACTGCCACCATCCATCAGGACCTTAGTCAGTCGGGTTTATACTAAGTCTTAGCATCACCCTTTAATGAGAACGGAAATATCTTAAGGATATAAAAATAGCAAGACTTCTCATCATTAGTAAACAGGGTAGCTATATCATTTAACTTGGTAAGATGTGCCACAACAGTTTCAGATTCAAGGCCATAAAAAGGATCAGATTCAACTAAGGTAATAATATCAGGATCAACAGAGAATTCATAATCCTTATCAGTAACACAGATAGGTGAAGTAGCAAAAGTCGGGTCAGGTTTCATTCTATCATTAAGAGACTGCTGCTTCCATTTAGCTAATAATTTCATAAGATCATATCTATCATTGCAAGCAAAGATTTCCCTAGCAGCTTCTTCATTCATAACATAACCCTTAGGAACAACAGGCAATACATAATCATTGGGAGAACCTTCATCATCACTATCATCAGTAATAGCATCTTCAATATTTTCATTCCCCCTAACTCTAGCAAGTTGTTTATCAAGAAATTCACCTAATGGAAAATTAGTATCACGCACAGAAGTAGTTTCATCATGCATAGCAGAAGTGGCATAATCAATAACATGCGACATATCAGAATCATAGCAGTAGCAGGTTTAGGTGTCGCAAGCCTACTAATAACGAAAGGAGAATCTAGTGCACAGCTAGATGGTAGTTCCATACCTCCCCTCATAGTTAAGGGCAAAATCATGGTTTTAGCGTCTTTCAAGTTCTTCATAGTGATCAACAGATATAAATACCAAGTGACTCAGAGAATAGCGCTATGCTCCCCGGCAAATATACGGGATAGTTGTAGCCTCTTTCGATAAGTAAGAGTGTCAAACCCAACGAGGAGCTAAAGGTAGAACAAATACTCTCTCAAGTCCTATCGGCCACTAATACGACTCTACGCACGCTTGACATTCGCTTAACCTAGAACAAGTATGAAACTAGAGGTACTTTGTAGGTGTTGTAGGATATGTTTGAAAGATAATAAAGAACACGTAAATAAAAACTAGGGCTGTTTAGATAAAGAAGCAATAAAGTAAATATAGCGAGTGTGGAGAAGTGGTGGTAGGAGTTGTGAAATTGTCCCTAAGCAATTGACTACGTTACTAGACCAATAGCAAGTGTTATATGGGAGAGGCATGTCATCCCTAACTTGGAATTCTATGCACTTATGATTGGAACCGCAACTACTAACATTCATTAAGGTAAAACCCAACCATAGCATTAAGATATATTGGTCCCCCTTCAATCCCGTATGTATCAATTTCTATGCTAGGCTGAAGCTTCTGTCACTCTTGCCCTCCAATACATAGTCCTATCAACATACAACTAACCCTATGGTGTGATCCACGCGCGCGCTCATATGATGGGCACCAAAGGACAGCAACATAACCGCAAGCAAATTAAATCAATCATAGCAATTCATCAACCACCAATAGGACAACGAAAATCTACTCAGACATCATAGGATGGCAACACATCATTGGAAAATAATATGAAGCATAAAGCACCATGTTCAAGTAGAGGGTACAGCGGGTTGCGGGAGAGTGGACCGCTGAATATAGATAGGGGAAGGTGATGGAGATGTTGGTGAAGATGGCGGAGGTGTTGGTCAAGATCGCGGTGATGATGATGGCCCCCGGTGGTGTTCCAGCGGCACCGGAAGCAAGGGGGAGAGAGCCCCCCTTCTTCTTCTTCTTCCTTGACCTTCTCCCTAGATGGGAGAAGGGTTTCCCCTATGGTCCTTGGCTCCCATGGCTTGGGAGGGGCGAGAGCCCCTCCAAGATTGGATCTATCTCTCTATTTCTGCATTCTCAGATTCTACCCTTCACCGCTTTCTTTTATATCCGAGATCCGAACTCGATTGGGGTGAATCTTTCGCCCAGATTTTTCTCGTAAAATTAGCTTTCTTGCAGCAAAAGAAGAGCATCAACCGCCTTACAGGTGACCCACGAGAGTCCAGGGCACGCCCAGGGGAGAGGGCGCGCCCCCCTGTCTCGTGGCCACCCCGGACAGCGTTTCGCGTTGATTCTTCCTCCAGAAAATCATAAATATTCCAAAATAATTCTCCGTCCGTTTTTGTCCCGTTTGGACTCTGTTTGATATTGGGTTTCTGCAAAACAAAAAACATGCAACAGACAAGAACTGGCACTGGCACTAGATCGATATGTTAGTCCCAAAAAAATAGTATAAAAAGTTGCCAAAAGTATATGAAAGTTGACTAATATTGGCATGGAACAATCAAAAATTATAGATACGACGGAGATGTATCAGCATCCCCAAGCTTAATTCCTACTCGTCCTCGAGTAGGTAAATGATAAAAAAGATATTTTTTGATGTGGAATGCTACCTAGCATAATCTTGATCATATGTGTAATCATGGCATGAATATTAAGACACGAGTGATTCAAGACAATAGTCTATCATTTGACATAAAAACAATAATACTTCAAGCATACCAACCAAGCAATTATGTCTTATCGAAATAACATAGCCAAAGAAAGCTCATCCCTACAAAATCATATAGGTTGGCTATGCTCCATCTTCGTCACACAAAATGCTCCCATCATGCACAACCCTGATGACGAGCCGAGCAATTGGTTCATACTTTTTAACGCGCTTCAGCTTTTTTCAACTCTTACGCAATACATGAGCGCAAGCCATGGACATAGCACTATGGTGGTATATGGTGGTGGTTGTGAGGACAAAAAGGGAGAAGATAGCCTCACATCAACTAGGCGTATCAACGGGCTATGGAGATGCCCATCAATAGATATCAATGTGAGTGAGTAGGGATAGCCATGCAACGGATGCACTAAGAGCTATAAGTGTATGAAAGCTCAAACTGGAAACTAAGTGAGTGTGCATCCAACTTGCTTTCTCATGAAACCTCGGGCATTTGAGGAAGCCCATCATCGGAATATACAAGCCAAGTTCTATAATGAAAATTCCCACTAGTATATGAAAGTGAAAGCATAGGAGGCTCTCTCTATGAAGAACATGGTGCTACTCTAAAGCACAAGTGTGGCAAAAGGATAGTAACATTGTCACTTCTATCTTTTTCTCTCATTTTTTTCTTTTTACTTTTTCAATTTTTTTATATTTTTTCTTTCTTTTTGGTGGGCTTCTTTGGCCTCTTTTTTTATTTGGGCTTCTTTGGCCTCTTTTATTTTTCATAAAGTCCGGAGTCTCATCCCGACTTGCGGGGGAATCATAGTCTCCTTCATCCTTTCCTCACTGGGGCAATGCTCTAATAATGATGATCATCACACTTTTATTTACTTACAACTCAATATTACAACTCTCGAACAAACATATGACTATATATGAATGCTTCCGGCGGTGTACCGGGATGTGCAATGATCTAGCATAGCAATGACATCAAAAAATGGACAAGCCATGAAAACAACATGCTAGCTATCTTACGATCATGCAAAGCAATATGACAATGAATGCTCAAGTCATGTATATGATGATGATGGAAGTTGCATGGCAATATATCTCGGAATGGCTATGGAAGTGCCATAATAGGTAGGTATGGTGGCTATTTTGAGGAAGGTAAATAATGGGTTCATGATACCGGCGAAAGTTGCGCGGCACAAGAGAGGCTAGCAAAGTGGAAGGGTGAGTGTGCGTATATCCATGGACTCACATTAGTCATAAAGATCTCATATACTTATTGCAAAAGTCTACTTCGCCCTCGAAGCAAAGTACTACTACGCATGCCCTGATACGTCTCCAATGTATATACTTTTCCAAACACTTTTGCCCTTGTTTTGGACTCTAACTTGCATGATTTGAATGAAACTAACCCGGACTGATGCTGTTTTCAGCAGAACTGCCATGATGTTGTTTTATGTGTAGAAAAGAAAAGTTCTCGGAATGTCCTGGAAATCCACTGAGGCACTTTTTGGAATTAATAAGAATTTTTGGCGAATGAATTAATGCCAGGGGGCCCATGGCCTGTCCACGAGACAGGGGGGCGCCCCCCATAGGGCGCGGCCCCCTATCTCGTGGGCCCCCTGGACCTCCACCGACGCCAACTCCAACTCCATATATTCACGTTCGGGGAGAAAAAAATCAAGGATAAAGTTTCATCGCGTTTTACGACACGGAGCCGCCGCCAAGCCCTAATCTCTCTCGGGAGGGCTGATCTGGAGTCCGTTCGGGGCTCCGGAGAGGGGGATTCGTTGCTGTCGTCATCATCAACCATCCTCCATCACCAATTTCATGATGCTCACCGCCGTGCGTGAGTAATTCCATCATAGGCTTGCTGGACGGTGATGGGTTGGATGAGATTAACCATGTAATCAAGTTAGTTTTGTTAGGGTTTGATCCCTAGTATCCACTATGTTCTGAGATTGATGTTGCTATGAATTTGCTATGCTTAATGCTTGTCACTAGGGCCCGAGTGCCATGATTTCAGATCTGAACCTATTATGTTTTCATGAATATATGTGTGTTCCTGATCCTATCTTGCAAGTCTATAGTCACCTATTATGTGTTATGATCTGACAACCCTGAAGTGACAACAATCGGGATACTTCTCGGTGATGACCGTAGTTTGAGGAGTTCATGTATTCACTATATGCTAATGCTTTGTTCCTGTTCTCTATTAAAAGGAGACCTTAATATCCCTTAGTTTTCGTAAGGACCCCGCTGCAACGGGAGGGTAGGACAAACGACATCATACAAGTTCTTTTCCATAAGCACGTATGACTATTTACGGAATACATGCCTACATTACATTGATGAATTGGAGCTAGTTCTATATCACCCTATGTTATAGCTATTGCATGAGGAATCGCATTCGGCATAATTATCCATCATTGATCCATTGCCTACGAGCTTTTCATATATTGTTCTTTGCTTATTTACTTTTCCGTTGCTACTGACAACTACTACAAAAACCCAAAAACATTTATCTTTACTTTTGCTACCGTTACCTTTATTATCATACCACTTTTGCTACTAAACACTTTGCTGCAGATACTAATTTATCCAGGTGTGGTTGAATTGACAACTCAACTGCTAATACTCAAGAATATTCTTTGGCACCCCTTGTGTCGAATCAATAAATTTGGGTTGAATAATCTACCCTCGAAAGCTGTTGTGATCCCCTATACTTGCGGGTTATCAAGACTAATTTCTGGCGCCGTTGCCGGGGAGCATAGCTCTATTCTCTGAGTCACTTGGGATTTATATCTGTTGATCACTATGAAGAACTTGAAAGACGATCGAACTACTACTTTGCCCTCAACTATGAGGGGAGGTAAGGAACTGCCATCTAGCCTTGCACTAGATTCTCCTTTCATTATTAGTAAGCTTGCGACACCTAAACCTACTACTGCTATGAATTCTGATATGTCGCATGTTATTGATGATGTCACTTCTGCTATGCATGATGAAACTACTTTTGTGCATGATACTACTTTGCCATTAGGTGAATTTCTAGATGAACAACTTGCTAGAGTTAGGGGAATGAAATTACTGAAGATCCTATTACTGATGATAGTGATGATGAAGGTTCCCCCAATGATTATGTATTACCTATTGTTCCTAAGGGTTATGTTATGAATGAAGCAGCTGCTATGGAAATTCTTGCTTGCAATGATAGAAATGATCTTAAGAAATTATTAGCTAAATGGAAGCAGCTACCTCTTAATGCTAGAATGAAACCCGATCCTGCTTTTGCTACTTCACCTATCTGTGTAACTGATAAGGATTATGAATTCTCTGTTGATCCTGATATTATTACCTTATTTGAATCTGATCCTTTTTATGGCATTGAATCAAACTGTTGGGCACATCTTACCAAGTTGAATGATATAGCCACCCTGCTTACTAATGATGAGAAGTCTCGATATTTATATATCCTTAAGATATTTCCGCTCTCATTAAAGGGTGATGCTAAGACTTGGTTTAATTCTCTTGCTCCTGGTTGTGTGCGTAGTCCCGTGATATGATTTATTACTTCTCGCTAAATATTTCCCTGCTCATAAGAAACTAGCTGCCTTATGGAAATATATAATTTTGTGCAAATCAAAGAATAGAGTCTCCCACAAGCTTGGGGAGGCTTCTCGATTATAATGCTTTGCTGATCATCCTCTTAAGAAAAATGAAATACTTGATATCTTTTATAATGGACTAACCGATGCTTCCAAGGACTACTTGGATAGTTGTGCTGGTTGTGTTTTCAGGAAAGAACAATGACGAAGCTGAAATACTATTGAATAATATGTCGACTAATGAAAATAATTGACTCTTCCCGAGCCGCCTCTGAAGTAATTCTGAACCAATTGAGCCAACCCCGAGCCTATTCCTAAACCCACTTCAAGAAGAGAGGTGTTTTATTTCTCGATCTGAAGATATGCAAGAGGCAAAGAAATCAATGAAAGAAAAAGGTATTAAAGCTGAAGATGTTAAGAATTTACCACCTATTGAAGAAATACATGGCATTAATATACCGCCTGAAGAACCACATTGTATAGATAACCCGACACAGAAAAATAAATATGCTTAGAAGAATGTACCAAGGAGGTCCCTCGGCAAAGAAAGGGCCAAGGATTGCTATACGTGAACAAGATGTTAATTTGCCAAGGGACGCAAATGTACGGGCTTGTGAGTGGCCATCCGATGATTTTATGGTCGAAGCAGGTTTCAAGGAGGAATTTGACGCATATGTGCGTAATGCCGAGCTGGAGGACTTCTTACAAGATAAGTGTCCTCAATATTATCAATTGACTGATTCCTTTGTGCGGAGGTTTGAATATATTTCTGCGCGTAATTCTCCTAGTGTCATGTTTGATATATATGATACATCTTATACCATGGATTTAGAGGATTTCACAACTGCTTGCAAACTCCCGTAGTGGGGTAACATTAATGATCCTCCCAAATCTGAAGTTAGAGATTTTCTTGCTAGTATTACTTTGGGAGAATCTTGGGACGTAGCACAAGCTACCATAGGGAGCATTCATTTTCCTTCTATACATTACTTTGCTCTCTTTATTGGTAGATGCATTAACGGTAAGGACGAGGTAAGTCACATGTGTGCCCCTGATCTTTGTGTCCTCAAGAGTGCTGTGCCAGGTTATAAAGGTTATAACTTGGGGGCAATAGTTGCACGTAGGTTGCAGAATAATAGTAGAAGGGGTGATTTCTTTGGAGGAATTTATGCACCCTGTGTGGCTAATTTTCTTAACACAGCTCCACAAGAGGGGGATATGATTGTACCTCCTGTTTATTTAGATAAAGAAGCTATGTTTGATCATCATTTTCTTGAGAGGAATGAACAATTCCTCCATTATCGACTAATCTATGGCAGACGCAACATCGTCCCTGTTACTCTTCCTGCTCCCTACCTTTATGATTATCAGGAAAAAGGAAGATATGTTGTCACTAGGGAAGAAGCAACTGAATATGAGAGGGCAATGGAGGCAGCTCGCCAACACGCTGCTGCTCAGGAGGCGGTCGCCTCTGATCTCAAGATTACCCCGCCACTTATGGATATCACCAAAGCGGTCATTGGTATTAAACCAACTTAGGCCAAAAGCCTAAGCTTGGGGGAGTACGTATTTCTCACCGACTTTACATTCATGTTCACACACTAGTCATCGGTGCTCATACTCTTTCACTGTATTATCAATGTTACTTTAAATTTCTTTTTTCTAGTTTTCTTCTTGTGTGTTTGATAAACCTTAAGAAAAACCAAAAAAATTAGTTAGTTTAATTTCCATGCTTGTAGTAGAAATTAAAATGAAAACCCAAAAAGATTTCTCTTTCTTCTTTTACTCGTTGGGAGCTTTCCCGTGTAAATAGTTTTATTTTCTCTTCTTTCTTTTGGGGATCGAGAAGACCATATTGAAAATGCTTAGTGGCTCTTATACGCATGATTGTTTTTTTAGATTATACGCATGATTGTTTATTTAACTTAGAGCCCATATTACTTGTATTCTCTCTTGAGTTGAATGCTTGCAGATCCTAGCTTAGTCCAATGCATGTGCACTCTTATTATTATACACATCGTTCGGTCGTGCAAGTGAAAGGCAATAATGACGATGTGTGATGGACTTATTGAAGGAAATATGCCCTAGAGGCAATAATAAAGTTATTATTTATTTCCGTATTTCATGATAAATGTCTATTATTCATGCTAGAATTGTATTAACCGGAAACATAATACATGTGTGAATATATAGACAAACAGAGTGTCACTAGTATGCCTCTACTTGACTAGCTTGTTAATCAAAAATGGTTATGTTTCCTAACCATGAACAAGGAGTTGTTATTTGATTAACAAGGTCACATCATTAGTTGAATGATCTGATTGACATGACCCATTCCGTTAGCTTAGCACCCGATCGTTTAGTATGTTGCTATTGCTTTCTTCATGACTTATACATGTTCCTATGACTATGAGATTATGCAACTCCGCTTACGGAGGAACACTTTGTGTGCTACCAAACGTCACAACGTGAATCGGGTGATTATAAAGGTGCTCTACAGTGTCTCCAAAGGTACTTGTTGGGTTGGCGATTTTGAGATTAGGATTTGTCACTCAATGCTCTGAGAGGTATCTCTGGGCCCTCTCGGTAATACACATCACTTAAGCCTTGCAAGCATTTCAACTAATGAGTTAGTTGTGAGATGATGTATTACGGAACGAGTAAAGAGATTTGCCGGTAACGAGATTGAACTAGGTATTGGATACCGACGATCGAATCTCGGGCAAGTAACATACCGATGACAAAGGGAACAACGTATGTTGTTATGCGGTCTGACCGATAAAGATCTTCGTAGAATATGTAGGAACCAATATGGGCATCCAGGTTCGCTATTGGTTATTGGCCGGAGACGTGTCTCGGTCATGTCTACATTGTTCTCGAACCGTAGGGTCCGCACGCTTAAGGTTACGATGACAGCTATATTATGAGTTTATGAGTTTTGATGTACCGAAGGAGTTCGGAGTCCCGGATGAGATCGGGGACATGACGAGGAGTCTCGAAATGGTCGAGACGTAAAGATCGATATATTGAACGACTATATTTGGAGTTCGGAAAGGTTCCGAGTGATTCGGGTATTTTTCGTAGTACCGGAGAGTTACGGGAATTCGCCGGGGAGAAGTATTGGGCCTTATGGGCCATACGGGAAAGAGAGAGGGGCTGCCTAGGGCAGGCCGCGCGCCCCCCCTTGCCCTAGTCCAAATTGGACTAGGGGGAGGGGTCGCACCCCCTCCTTCCTTCCCTTCTCTCTTCCCCTTCCTAGTCTCCTACTCCTAATACATGGAAGGTCTCCTAGTTGGACTAGGAAAGGGGGAATCCTACTCCCGGTGGGAGTAGGACTCCCTAGGGCGCGCCATAGAAGAGGGCCGGCCCTCCCCTCCTCCACTCCTTTATATACAGGGGCAGGGGGCACCCCATGAACAAACAAGTTGATCATTGAGATCGTTCCTTAGCCGTGTGCGCTGCCCCTCCACGATATTACACCTCGGTCATATTGTAGCGGTGCTTAGGCGAAGCCCTGCGACAGGAGAACATCAAGATCGTCACCACGCCATCGTGCTGACGGAACTCCTCCCCGCGCCTCTGCTGGATCGGAGATCGGGGTGCGTCATCGAGCTGTACGCGTGTCAAGAACTCGGAGGTGCCGGAGTAACGGTGCTTGGATCGGTTGGACCGGGAGGACGTACGACTACTTCCTCTACGTTGCGTCAACGCTTCCGCTTCGGTCTACGAGGGTACGTAGACAACACTCTGCCCTCTCATTGCTATACATCACCATGATCTTGCGTGTGCGTAGGAAATTTTTGAAATTACTACGTTCCCCAACACTTATTGGGATGACAAAAGCTGGTATGAACTCGACCTCTCTTGTTTTTGTTGGAAATATGCCCTAGAGGCAATAATAAAAGTATTATTATTATATTTATTTGTTCATGATAATTGTCTTCATGCTATAACTGTATTATCCGGAAATCGTAATACACGTGTGAATACATAGACCATAATATGTCCCTAGTAAGCCTCTAGTTGACTAGCTCGTTGATCAACAGATAGTCATGGTTTCCTAGGCTATGGACATTGGATGTCGTTGATAACGGGATCACATCATTAGGAGAATGATGTGATGGACAAGACCCAATCCTAAGCATAGCACAAGATCGTGTAGTTCGTTTGCTAGAGCTTTTCCAATGTCAAGTATCTTTTCCTTAGACCATGAGATCATGTAACTCCCGGATACCGTAGGAGTGCTTTGGGTGTACCAAACGTCACAACGTAACTAGGTGACTATAAAGGTGCACTACAGGTATCTCCAAAAGTGTCTGTTGGGTTGACACGGATCGAGATTGGGATTTGTCACTCCGTATGACGGAGAGGTATCTCTGGGCCCACTTGGTAATGCATCATCATAATGAGCTCAAAGTGACCAAGTGGTTGGTCACGGGATCATGCATTACGGTACGAGTGAAGTGACTTGCCGGTAACGAGACTGAACAAGGTATTGGGATACCGACGATCGAGTCCCGGGCAAGTAACGTACCGATTGACAAAGGGAATTGTATACGGGGTTTGATCGAATCCTTGACATCGTGGTTCATCCGATGAAATCATCGTGGAACATGTGGGAGCCAACATGGGTATCCAGATCCCGTTGTTGGTTATTGACCGGAGAGTCGTCTCGGTCATGTCTGCATGTCTCCCGAACCCGTAGGGTCTACACACTTAAGGTTCGGTGATGCTAGGGTTATTAGGAAGACATCTATGTGATTACCGAATGTTGTTCGGAGTCCTGAATGAGATCCCGGATGTCACGAGGAGTTCCGGAATGGTCCGGAGGTGAAGTTTTATATATGGGAAGTTGTCATGCGGACACCGAAAAGTTTCGGGGGCATATCGGTATTGTACCGGGGCCACCGGAGAGGTTCCAGGGGTCCACCGGGAGGGGCCACCCCTCTCGGAGGGCCTCATGGGCCGCAAGGGGCAGGGAACCAGCCCCTGGAGGGCTGGGCGCCCCCCCGCCTTGGGCCCATGCGCCTAGGGTTGGGGGAAAACCCTAAAGGGGGCGCCCCCCTTGCTTGGGGGTCAAGTCCCCCCTCCCTGGCCGCCGCCCCCCCTCTAGATCCCATCTAGAGGGGTCGGCCCCCCTTGCCCCTTCCCCTATAAATAGAGGGGTGAGGGTAGGGCTGCTGGACACAACCTAAGGCGCAGCCCCTCCCCTCCCCAACACCTCTCCTCCTCCGTTACGTGCTTGGCGAAGCCCTGTCGGAGTACTGCTGCACCAACACCACCACACTGTCGTGCTGCCGTTGGAGCAATCTTCCTCAACCTCTCCTTCCTCCTTGCTGGATCAAGACGGAGGAGACGTCGTCCGTCCCGTACGTGTGTTGAACGCGGAGGTGTTGTCCGTTCAGCACTTGGTCATCGGTGATCTGAATCACGGCGAGTACGACTCCATCATCACCCTTCCCTTGAACGCTTCCGGACTCGATCTACAAGTGGTATGTAGATGCAATCTATCTTCCATGACTCGTTGCTTAGATGAACTCATAGATGGATCTTGGTGAAACCATAGGAAAAAATTTAATTTTCTGCAACGTTCCCCAACAGTGGCATCATGAGCTAGGTCTATGCGTAGTTCTCTATTGCACCAGTAGAACACAATTTTGTTGTGGGCGTAGATCTTGTCAACTTGCTTGCCACTACTAGTCTTTTCTTGCTTCAGCGGTATTGTGGGATGAAGCGGCCCGGATCAACCTTACACGTACGCTTACGTGAGACCGGTTCCACCGATAGACATGCACTAGTTGCATAAGGTGGCTGGCGGTGTCTGCTCTCCACTTTAGTTGGAGCGGATTCGATGAAAAGGGTCCTTATGAAGGGTAAATAGAAGTTGACAAAATCACGTTGTGGTTATTCGTAGGTAAGAAAACGTTCTTGCTAGAACCCAATTGCAGCCACGTAAAAGATGCAACAACAATTAGAGGACGTCTAACTTGTTTTTGCAGCAATTGTCATGTGATGTGATATGGCCAGAAGTTGTGATGAATGATGAATGATGAATGATATATTGTGATGTATGAGATCATGTTCTTGTAATAGGAATCACGACTTGCATGTCGATGAGTATGACAACCGGCAGGAGCCATAGGAGTTGTCTTTATTTTTGTATGACCTGCGTGTCATTGAAGAAAGCCATGTAAATTACTTTACTTTATTGCTAAATGCGTTAGCCATAGAAGTAGAAGTAGTCGTTGGCGTGGCAACTTCATGAAGACACGATGATGGAGATCATGATGATGGAGATCATGGTGTCATGCCGGTGACAAGATGATCATGGAGCCCCGAAGATGGAGATCAATGGAGCTATATGATATTGGCCATATCATGTCACTACTATATAATTGCATGTGATGTTTATTATGTTTATGCATCTTGTTTACTTAGAACGACGGCAGTAAATAAGATGATCCTTACAACAATTTCAAGAAGTGTTCTCCCTAACTGCACCGCTGCTAAAGTTCATCGCTTCAAGCACCATGTGATGATCGGTGTGATAGATCCTTACGCTCACATACAACGGTGTAAGACAGTTTTACGATGCAAAACACTTAGGGTTAACTTGACGAGCCTAGCATGTACGCACATGGCCTCGAACACGAGACCGAAAGGTCGAACACGAGTCGATAGAAGATACGATCAACATGAAGATGTTCACCAACGATAACTAGTTCGTCTCACGTGATGATCGGACACGGCCTAGTCGACTCGGATCGTGTAACACTTAGATGACTAGAGGGATGTCTAATCTGAGTGAGAGTTCATTGAAATAATTTGATTAGATGAACTTAATTATCATGAACTTAGTCTAAAACCTTGCAAATATGTCTTGTAGATCAAATGGCCAACGCCATGTCAACATGAACTTCAACGCTCCTAGAGAAAACCAAGCTGAAAGATGATGGCAGCAACTATACGGATCGGGTCCGGAACCCGAGGATCATCCTCATAGCTGCCAGAAACAATATGTCCTAGAAGGACCGCTAGGTGACGCCCCGCCCGAGAGAACCAAGACGTTATGAACGCTTGGCGTCTCGCCGATGATTACTCCCTCGCTCAAGGCGGCATGCTTTATAGCTTAGAACCGGGGCTCCAAAAGCGTTTTGAGCAACACGGAGCATATGAGATGTTCGAGGAGCCGAAACTAGTTTTCCAAGCTCATGCCCGGGTCGAGAGATATGAAGTCTCCGACAAGTTCTATAGTTGTAAGATCGAGGAAAATAGTTCTGTCAGTGAGCACATACTCAAAATGTCTGGGTTGCACAACCGCCTGTCCCAACTGAACATTAACCTCCCGGACGAGGCGGTCATTGACAGAATCCTTCAGTCGCTCCCACCAAGCTACAAGAGCTTTGTGATGAACTACAATATGCAGGGGATGGTGAAGACCATTCCTGAAGTATTTTCAATGCTGAAGTCAGCAGAGGTTGAAATCAAGAAAGAACATCAAGTGTTGATGGTCAATAAGACCACTAAGTTCAAGAAGGGCAAGGGCAAGAAAAACTTCAAGAAGGATGGCAAGGATGTTGCGGCCCCGTAAGCCGCCATCGGAAGAAGTCAAAGAATGGACCCAAGCCCGAGACCGAGTGCTTTTATTGCAAGGGAAGGGTCACCGAAGCGGAACTGCCCCAAATACTTAGCGGATAAGAAGGCCGGCAACACTAAAGGTATATTTGATATACATGTAATTGATGTGTACCTTACCAGTACTCGTAGTAACTCCTGGGTATTTGATACCGGTGACGTTGCTCATATTTATAACTCACAGCAGGAGCTGCGGAATAAGCGGAGACTGGCGAAGGACGAGGTGACGATGCGCATCGGGAATGGTTCCAAGGTCGATGTGATCGCCGTCGGCACGCTACCTCTACATTTACCTACGGGATTAGTTATAAACCTTAATAATTGTTATTTGGTGCCAAGTTTGAGCATGAACATTGTATCTGGATCTTGTTTGATACGAGATGGCTACTCATTTAAATCCGAGAATAATGGTTGTTCTATTTATATGAGAGATATGTTTTATGGTCATGCCCCGATGGTCAATGGTTTATTCTTAATGAATCTCGAGCGTACTATTACACATATTCATAGTGTGAATGCCAAAAGATGTAAAGTTGATAACGATAGTCCCAAATACTTGTGGCACTGCCGCCTTGGTCACATTGGTGTCAAGCGCATGAAGAAGCTCCATGCTGATGGACTTTTAGAGTCTCTCGATTATGAATCATTTGACACATGCGAACCATGACTCATGGGCAAAATGACCAAGACTCCATTCTCCGGAACAATGGAGTGAGCAACCAACTTGTTGGAAATCATACATACCGATGTGTGCGGTCCAATGAGCATTGAGGCTCGCGGAGGATATCGTTATGTTCTCACTCTCACTGATGACTTGAGTAGATATGGGTATGTCTACTTAATGAAACACAAGTCTGAGACCTTTGAAAAGTTCAAGGAATTTCAGAATGAGGTAGAGAATCAACGTGACCGAAAGATAAAGTTCCTACGATCAGATCGTGGAGGAGAATATTTAAGTCATGAATTTGGTACACACTTAAGGAAATGTGGAATCGTTTCACAACTCACGCCGCCTGGAACACCTCAGTGTAACGGTGTGTCCGAATGTCGTAATCGCACTCTATTGGATATGGTGCGGTCTATGATGTCTCTTACCGATTTACCGCTATCATTTTGGGGATGCGCTCTAGAGACAGCTACATTCACTTTAAATAGGGCACCGTCCAAGTCCGTTGAGATGACACCGTATGAATTATGGTTTGGGAAGAAACCTAAGTTGTTGTTTCTAAAAGTTTGGGGATGCGATGCTTATGTCAAGAAACTTCAACCTGAAAAGCTCGAACCCAAGTCGGAAAAATGCGTCTTCATAGGATACCCTAAGGAAACCGTTGGGTATACCTTCTACTTAAGATCCGAGGGCAAGATCTTTGTTGCCAAGAATGGATGCTTTCTGGAAAAAGAGTTTCTCTTGAAAGAAGTAAGTGGGAGGAAAGTAGAACTCGATGAAGTACTACCTCTCGAACGGGAAAGTAGTGCACCTCAGGAAAATGTTCCTATGATGCCTACACCAACTAAAGAGGAAAATAATGATGATGAAGGTACTTCGGATCAAGTTGCTACTGAACTTCGTAGGTCCACAAGGACACGTTCCGCACCAGAGTGGTATGGCAACCCTGTCCTCGAAATCATGTTGTTAGACAACGGTGAACCTTCGAACTATGAAGAAGCGATGGCGGGCCCAGATTCCAACAAATGGCTTGAAGCCATGAAATCCGAGATAGAATCCATGTATGAAAACAAAGTATGGACTTTGACAGACTTGCCCGATGATCGGCGAGCGATAGAAAACAAATGGACCTTTAAGAAGAAGACGGACGCGGATGGAAATGTTACCATCTATAAAGCTCAACTTGTCGCTAAGGGTTATCGACAAGTTCAAGGGATTGACTACGACGAGACATTCTCTCCCGTAGCGAAGCTGAAGTCCGTCCGAATCATGTTAGCAATTGCCGCATACTATGATTATGAGATATGGCAGATGGACGTCAAAACGGCATTCCTTAACGGACATCTTAAGGAAGAGCTGTATATGATGCAGCGGGAAGGTTTTGTCGATCCTAAGAACGCTAACAAAGTATGCAAGCTCCAGCGATCTATTTATGGGCTGGTGCAAGCATCTCGGAGTTGGAACATTCGCTTTGATGAGATGATCAAAGCGTTTGGGTTTATGCAAACTTATGGAGAAGCCTGCGTTTACAAGAAAGTGAGTGGGAGCTCTGTAGCATTTCTCATATTATATGTAGATGACATACTTTTGATGGGAAATAATATAGAACTCTTGGACAGCATTAAGGCCTACTTGAATAAGTGTTTTTCAATTAAGGACCTTGGAGAAGCTTCTTACATATTAGGCATCAAGATCTATAGGGATAGATCGAGACGCCTCATAGGTCTTTCACAAAGCACATACCTTGATAAGATTTTGAAGAAGTTCAAAATGGATCAGTCCAAGAAGAGGTTCTTGCCTGTGTTGCAAGGTGTGAGATTGAGCTCGGCTCAGTCCCCGACCACGGCAAAAGATAAAGAAGAGATGAGAGTCATCCCCTATGCTTCAGCCATAGGATCTATTATGTATGCCATGCTGTGTACCAGACCTGATGTAAACCTTGCCGTAAGTTTGGTAGGAAGGTACCAAAGTAATCCCAGAAGGAACACCGGACAGCGGTCAAGAATATCCTGAAGTACCTGAAAAGGACAAAGGACATGTTTCTCATTTATGGAGGTGACGAAGAGCTCGTCGTAAAGGGTTACATCGACGCTAGCTTCGACACAGATCTGGATGACTCTAATCACAAACCGGATACGTGTATATGTTGAATGGTGGAGCAGTGAGCTGGTGCAGCTGCAAGCAGAGCATCGTGGCGAGATCTACATGTGAAGCGAAGTACATGGCAGCCTCGGAGGCAGCGCATGAAGCAAAATGGGTGAAGTAGTTCATCACCGACCTTGGAGTTATACCCAATGCTTCGGGGCCGATTAAACTCTTCTGTGACAACACTGGAGCTATTGCCCTTGCCAAGGAGCCTAGGTTTCACAAGAAGACCAGGCACATCAAGCGTCGCTTCAACTCCATCCGTGAAAATGTTCAAGATGGAAACATAGATATTTGCAAAGTACATACAGATCTGAATGTCGCAGATCCGTTGACTAAACCTCTCATCAAAGCAAAACATGATCAACACCGAACTCTATGGGTGTTCGATTCATCACAATGTAACTAGATTATTGACTCTAGTGCAAGTGGGAGACTGTTGGAAATATGCCCTAGAGGCAATAATAAAAGTATTATTATTATATTTCTTTGTTCATGATAATTGTCTTTATTCATGCTATAACCGTATTATCCAGAAATCGTAATACACGTGTGAATACATAGACCATAATATGTCCCTAGTAAGCCTCTAGTTGACTAGCTCGTTGATCAACAGATAGTCATGGTTTCCTAGGCTATGGACATTGGATGTCGTTGATAACGGGATCACATCATTAGGAGAATGATGTGATGGACAAGACCCAATCCTAAGCATAGCACAAGATCGTGTAGTTCGTTTGCTAGAGCTTTTCCAATGTCAAGTATCTTTTCCTTAGACCATGAGATCGTGTAACTCCCGGATACCGTAGGAGTGCTTTGGGTGTACCAAACATCACAACGTAACTAGGTGACTATAAAGGTGCACTACAGGTATCTCCGAAAGTGTTTGTTGGGTTGACACGGATCAAGACTGGGATTTGTCACTCCGTATGACGGAGAGGTATCTCTAGGCCCACTCGGTAATGCATCATCATAATGAGCTCAAAGTGACCAAGTGGTTGGTCATGGGATCATGCATTACGGTACGAGTAAAGTGACTTGCCGGTAACGAGACTGAACAAGGTATTGGGATACCGACGATCGATTCTCGGGCAAGTAACGTACCGATTGACAAAGGTAATTGTATACGGGGTTTGATCAAATCCTCGACATCGTGGTTCATCCGATGAAATCATCGTGGAACATGTGGGAGCCAACATGGGTATCCAAACCCGCTGTTGGTTATTGACCGGAGAGTCGTCTCGGTCATGTCTGCATGTCTCCCGAACCCGTAGGGTCTACACACTTAAGGTTCGGTGACGCTAGGGTTATTAGGAAGACTTGTATGTGATTACCGAATGTTGTTCGGAGTCCCGGATGAGATCCCGGACGTCATGAGGAGTTCCGTAATGGTCCGGAGGCGAAGTTTTATATATGGGAAGTTGTCATGCGGACACCGGAAAGTTTCGGGGGCATATCGGTATTGTACCGGGGCCACCGGAGAGGTTCCAGGGGTCCACCGGGAGGGGCCACCCCTCTCGGAGGGCCTCATGGGCCGCAAGGGGCAGGGAACCAGCCCCTGGAGGGCTGGGCGCCCCCCCCCGCCTTGGGCCCATGCGCCTATGGTTGGGGGAAAACCCTAAAGGGGGCGCCCCCCTTGCTTGGGGGGCAAGTCCCCCCTCCCTGGCCGCCGCCCCCCTCTAGATCCCATCTAGAGGGGTCGGCCCCCTTTCCCCTTCCCCTATAAATAGAGGGGTGAGGGGAGGGCTGCTGGACACAACCTAAGGCGCAACACCTCTCCTCACCAACACCTCTCCTCCTCCGTTACATGCTTGGCGAAGCCCTGTCGGAGTACTGCTGCACCAACACCACCACGCCGTCGTGCTGCCGTTGGAGCAATCTTCCTCAACCTCTCCTTCCTCCTTGCTGGATCAAGACGGAGGAGACGTCATCCGTCCCGTACGTGTGTTGAACGCGGAGGTGCTGTCCGTTCAGCACTTGGTCATCGGTGATCTGAATCACGGCGAGTACGACTCCATCATCACCCTTCCCTTGAACGCTTCCGCACTCGATCTACAAGTGGTATGTAGATGCAATCTCTCTTCCATGACTCGTTGCTTAGATGAACTCATAGATGGATCTTGGTGAAACCGTAGGAAAAAGTTTAATTTTCTGCAATGTTCCCCAACAGTTTTTGTAAATATGATGAGTTCATCGTTCCTGAGTCAGCTATTATGAAGTAAACATATTTGCAATGACATTTAGAGATTATAGTTGCTCGTGCCATGCTTGATTAGCTATGAGCTATAATGGTTTACCTTGCGTGCCAACATGCTATTAGAATGATTATGATGTGGTATGATGGGATGGTATCCTCCTTTGAATGAATTGAGTGACTCGACTTGGCACATGTTCACACGTGTAGTTGAATCAAATCAACATAGCCTTCATGATATTTATGTTCATGGTGGATTATATCCTACTCATGCTTGTACTCAGTGTAAATTAATTTTAATGCATGTTTACGACTGTTGTCGCTCTCTCAGTTGGTCGCTTCCCAGTCTTTTGCTAGCCTTCACCTGTACTAAGCGGGAATACTGCTTATGCATCCAAACTCCTTAAACCCCAAAGTTATTCCATATGAGTCCACTATACCTTCCTATATGCGGTATTTACCTGCCGTTCCAAGTAAATTTGTATGTGCCACACTCCAAACCTTCAAATGAAATTCTATTTTGTATGCTCGAGCAGCTCATGTTACAACTAGGGCTGCCTATATCTTCCATGCTAGGTGATTTATTCTCAAGAGGAGTGGACTCCGCTCCTCATTCACGAGAAAGGGACGGTAACCGGGATGCCCAGTCCCATGATCCAAAAAGATCAAAGCAAATCAAAATAATTAAACAAAACTCCCCCAGGGCTTTTGTATGTTGGAGGCACTCGTTGTTTCGAGCAAGCCATGGATTGATGCTTGTTGGTGGTTGGGGGAGTATAAACCTTTACCATTCTGTTTGGGAACTTCCTATAATGCATGTAGTATGGAAGATACAACCATCTCATAGTTGTTGTGTTGACAGCGAAAGTATGCCGCTCAAAATGTTATTCAATCTCTATTTTAAAATCGAGCTCTGGCACCTCTACAAATCCCTGCTTCCCTCTGCGAAGGGCCTATCTATTTACTTTTATGTTGAGTCATCATCCCTTCTTATTAAAAAGCACCCGGTGGAGAGCACACTGTCATTTGCATTCATTATTATTGGTTTATATTGGGTATGACTTGACTGGATCTCTTTTACCATGAATTATAATGTTTTGTCATTCCTTGATCTTTAAAGGTGCTCTGCATTTATGTTTTGCGGTCTCAGAAAGGGCTAGCGAGATACCATTTTGTTATATCATGTTATGATTATTTTGAGAAAGTGTTGTCATCCGAGTTTTATTATTATGGCTCGCTAGCAGATTATGTTATTGATATGAGTAATTGTGAGATCTATGTGTTATTGTGAGTATGGTTAGTTCATAATATTTGCTGAAACTTGAATGCTGGCTTTTCATGTTTACAACAACAAGAGCAAACAGAGTTTGTAAAAGTTTTTCTTTATCACTTTCAGTTTATCAACTGAATTGCTTGAGGACAAGCAAAGGTTTAAGCTTGGGGGAGTTGATACGTCTCCAACGTATCTACTTTTCCAAACACTTTTGCCCTTGTTTTGGACTCTAACTTGCATGATTTGAATGAAACTAACCCGGACTGACGTTGTTTTCAGCAGAACTGCCATGATGTTGTTTTATCGGTAGAAAAGAAAAGTTCTCGGAATGTCCTGAAATCCACGGAGGAACTTTTGGAATTATTAAGAATTTTGGCGAAGAATTAATGCCGGGGCCCCGACCGTCCACGAGACAGGCGCCCCTGCATGCTGCCCCTATCTCGTGGGCCCCCTGGACCTCCACCGACGCCAACTCCAACTCCATATATTCACGTTCGGGGAGAAAAAAATCAAGGAGAAAGTTTCATCATGTTTTACGACACGGAGCCGCCAAGCCCTAATCTCTCTGGGAGGCTGATCTCGAGTCCGCTCGGGGCTCCGGAGAGGGGGATTCGTCGCCGTCGTCATCATCAACCATCCTCCATCACCAATTTCATGATGCTCACCGCCGTGCGTGAGTAATTCCATCGTAGGCTTGATGGACGGTGATGGGTTGGATGAGATTTACCATGTAATCAAGTTAGTTTTGTTAGGGTTTGATCCCTAGTATCCACTATGTTCTAAGATTGATGTTGCTATGACTTTGCTATGCTTAATTCTTGTCACTAGGGCCCGAGTGCCATGATTTCAGATCTAATCCTATTATGTTTTCATGAATATATGTGTGTTCTTGATCCTATCTTGCAATTCTATAGTCACCTATTATGTGTTATGATCCGACAACCCCGAAGTGACAATAATCGGGATACTTCTCGGTGATGACCGTAGTTTGAGGAGTTCATGTATTCACTATATGCTAATGCTTTGTTCGGGTTTCTATTAAAAGGAGACCTTAATATCCCTTAGTTTCCGTAAGGACCCCGCTGCAACGGGAGGGTAGGACAAAAGACGTCATACAAGTTCTTTTCCATAAGCACGTATGACTATTTACGGAATACATGCCTACAATACATTGATGAATTGGAGCTAGTTCTATATCACCCTATGTTATAGCTATTGCATGAGGAATCGCATCCGGCATAATTATCCATCACTGATCCATTGCTTACGAGCTTTTCATATATTGTTCTTCGCTTATTTACTTTTCCGTTGCTACTGTTACAACTACTACAAAAACCCAAAAACATTTATCTTTACTTTTTCTACGGTTACCCTTATTATCATACCACTTTTGCTACTAAACACTTTGTTGTAGATACTAAGTTATCCAGGTGTGGTTGAATTGACAACTCAACTGCTAATACTCAAGAATATTCTTTGGCTCCCATTGTGTCGAATCAATAAATTTGGGTTGAATACTCTACCCTCGGAAGCTGTTGCGATCCCCTATACTTGTGGGTTATCATGCCCCTAGAGGGATAGATTGGTAGGAAAAGACCAGCGCTCGTTCCCGACTGCCACTCATAAGGAAAGCAATCAAAGAGCACCTCATGCTCCAACTTCGTTACATAACGGTTCACCATACGTGCATGCTACGGGACTTGCAAATCTGAACACAAGTATTTCTCAATTTCACAATTACTCAACTAGCACGACTCTAATATCACCACCTTTATATCGCAAAACTATTGCAAGGGATCAATCATGTCATATTCAGTGATCTACAAGTTTATGTAGGATTTTATGACTAACCATGTGAATGACCAATTCATGTGATCTCTCTAAATAGATATAAGTGAAGCAAGAGAGTTTAATTCTTTCTACAAAAGATATGACCACGCTCTAACAAATATAAGTGAAGCAAAAGAGCATTCTACAAATGGCAGTTTTCTATGTGAAGAGAAACAGGCAATCCAAACTTCAAATGATATAAGTGAAGCACATGAAGCATTCTATAAAGCCATACTCAAAAGATTTAAGTGAAGTGCAATGAGCATTCTATAAATCAACCAAGGACAATCTCATACCAGCATGGTGCATAAAAGAAAAGTGAAAACTAAATGCGAAAGACGCTCCAAGACTTGCACATAATGCATGAACGAAACGAATTCGAAAACATACCGATACTTGTTGAAGAAAGAGGGGATGCCTTCCGGGGCATCCCCAAGCTTAGACGCTTGAGTCTCCTTGAATATTTACTTGGGGGTGCCTCGGGAATCCCCAAGTTTGAGCTCTTGCCTCTCTTCCTTTTCCTCATATCGAGACCTCCTCGTTTAGACACTTCATCCACACAAAACTTCAACAGAAAACTCGGTAAGATCCGTTAGTATAATAAAGCAAATCACTACTATAGGTACTGTTGCAAACCAATTCATATTTTGTTTTTGCATTGTGTCTACTGTAATATAGCTTTTCATGGCTTAATCCACTAATATAAAATGATAGATTCATCAAAACAAGCAAACTATGCATCAAAAACAGAACAGTCTGTAGCAATCTGAACATCCACCATACTTCTGGTACCCCAACAATTCTACCAAAAATGGGGAAAAATAAACAAGTTGTATATCAACATAGTGCAAAAGAAATCAGAACCAATTGACGTTCCAGTTAAAAATGTAAAATCGTGCACTACAGCCAAAGTTTCTGTCCTGCACCGTACAAACCAACAAGCATTGTAAACATCCTAAAGGCAAACCTTAGCACATTATTTTTATAATACAATGGAATTATACAAGGATAATTATTTTGATGAAAAGTTTCTGTAATCAAGATTCACAAAGTTTCCGTGAGCATGAACAAAGTTCAAGGCTAGCTCCCACTTCAACAATGCTTGTCTTTCTCACTTTCACTTTCCTTTTGAAAAGTTTTAGGTTCCCTCTTTATTTTTGTGTTTTTAAACTATATAAAAGCACTCAACAGAAATAAATGACTCTCTAAAACTTCCGGTTGTCTCCGGCAGCGCTTTCTTTAAAGCCATTAAGCTAGGCATTTAGTGCTCAAGTAATGAATCCACCCGGATCCCAAGGTATATCAAAGCCAATTTTAATTAACAATGATTTGTAATTTAGTAGTGAGCACAAAATAACATCTATCATGCAACAACGAAGTCTAACTCTCTTCCTATGCATCGGCATGTCATAAAAGAACAATTCATGCACACCAAGTAAAGGCCAATGCATAGTATAAGCAGTTTCTTGTAATTCTATCGTATTGGAAACATAAAGAGGCGGAGATATAGTTCCTCTCTCATACTAATTGCAAGCAGGAGCAGCAAGCACATGCATATTATATCTATCAAAATCATCATGTGCAATGGTAAAAGGCAACCCATCAATATAATCCTTAATAAGCACAAACTTCTTCGATAAAGAGTAGTAGGGAGAATTCAAAAGGATAATAGGACTATCATGCATGGGTGCAATAGCAACAATTTCATGTTTAACATAAGGAACTATAGCAAGTTCATCTCCATAAGCATAATTCATATTGGCATCTTGGCCACAAGCATAGCAAGCATCATCAAAAAGGGATATTTCAAACAAATTCAAGGGATCATAGCAATCATCATAGCAATCATCCTTCGGTAAGCACGAAGGGGAATTAAATAATGTATGAGTTGGAGGGTTACTCTCATTAGAAGGTGGGCACGGGTAGCTAATCTGCTCTTCCTCCTTTTGTTCTGCGCTCTCCTCATCATCTTTTTCATCCAATGAGCTCACTGTTTCATCAATTTCTTCTTCCATAGCTTCCTGCAAAATATTAGTCTCTTCTTAGAAAGTGGAGACTTTCTCAATAAATGCATTAATATAGTAATTGTATTCATAATTTTCATAGCAATATCTAAGTATAGCAAGATTTTCAGGCCTATAAACACCATCATCATCAAAAGCTTCATACTTTTCAAACAAAGATTCAATTTCATAAGCAGCCTTAAAAGCAACAAATTCTTCTATTTGTTCCACATCATAGTAATCATATATACCATTAGCATAAGAAGCTAAGGTTTCATTATCATTAAATTTGCATGAATAGGGAAGGTGTGGAGCCTTCATCCTAGAGCAACAAGTAATATCATATCTCAAGCATAGATCTCGTGCATACCAACGCAACATAATTATTTAATCCCATAATAGTTTCCCTTTTTGTGTCGAGCGATAATCCCTAAAGTATTCACGTTGATCCAATGTGTCTCCCATTATAAAGTTGAATGGGGTTTTCTCAGGATTATCAAAGTAGTACATAATATCTTTCACATAATGAGAATCAAGGGTTTTAGGAGTTACCCCATCTTCATGAGTAGCAAATACAGCTAATTTTTTTGGTATTTTGTGTTCCATATCCATAACTAAAGATAGAGAACAACTTAGAACAGCAAATAAAAATTACTTAGTGATAAAGCAAACAAGCACACACGAGAATATTCACCCCACGCTATGACTCCAAGAACGCGCCCGAAAAAAGGTCTTGATGACCCGCAAGTATGCGGGATAGTTGTAGCCTCTTTCGATAAGTAAGAGTGTCGAACCCAACGAGGAGCTAAAGGTAGAACAAATACTCTCTCAAGTCCTATTGGCCACTGATACGACTCTACGCACGCTTGACGTTCGCTTTACCTAGAACAAGTATGAAACTAGAGGTACTTTGTAGGTGTTGTAGGATAGGTTTGCAAGATAATAAAGAACACATAAATAAAAACTAGGGGCTGTTTAGATAAATATGCAATAAAGTAAATATAGCAAGTGTGGAAAAGTGGTGGTAGGAGTTGTGAAATTGTCCCTAAGAAATTGACTACGTTACTAGACCGATAGCAAGTGTTATATGGGAGAGGCCACTGCTAGCATGTCATCCCTGACTTGGAATTCTATGCACTTATGATTGGAACTATTAGCAAGCAGTCCGCAACTACTAACGTTCATTAAGGTAAAACCCAACCATAGCATTAAGATATATTGGTCCCCCTTCAATCCCGTATGTATCAATTTCTATGCTAGGCTGAAGCTTCTGTCACTCTTGCCCTCCAATACATAGTCCTATCAACATACAACTAAACCTATGGTGTGATCCACGCGCGCGCTCATATGATGGGCACCAAAGGATAGCAACAATACCACAAGCAAATTAAATCAATCATAGCAATTCATCAACCACCAATAGGACAACGAAAATCTACTCAGACATCATAGGATGACAACACATCATTGGAAAATAATATGAAGCATAAAGCACCATGTTCAAGTAGAGGGTACAGCGGGTTGCGGGAGAGTGGACCGCTGAATATAGATGGGGGAAGGTGATGGAGATGTTGGTGAAGATGGCGGAGGTGTTGGTCAAGATCGCGGTGATGATGATGGCCCCCGGCGGTGTTCCAGCAACACTGGAAGCAAGGGGGAGAGAGAGCCCCTTCTTCTTCTTCTTCCTTGACCTTCTCCCTAGATGGGATAAGGGTTTCCCCTATGGTCCTTGTCTCCCATGGCTTGGGAGGGGCGAGAGCCCCTCCGAGATTGGATCTATCTCTCTGTTTCTGCGTTCTCAGATTCTACCCCTTCACCGTTTCTTTTATATCTGGAGATCCGTAACTCCGATTGGGGTGAATCTTTCGCCCAGATTTTTCTCGTAAAATTAGCTTTCTTGTGGCAAAAGAAGAGCGTCAACCGCCTTACGGGTGGCCCACGAGAGTCCAGGGCGCGCCCAGGGGGAGGGCGCGCCCCCTGTCTCGTGGCCACCCCGGACACCGTTTCGCATTGATTCTTCCTCCAGAAAATCATAAATATTCCAAAATAATTCTCCGTCCGTTTTTATCCCGTTTGGACTCCGTTTGATATTGGGTTTCTGCGAAACAAAAACATGCAATGATGCGAACTGCACTGGGCACCGGCCTTTGGATCAATATGTTAGTCCCAAAAAAATAGTATAAAAAGTTGCCAAAAGTATATGAAAGTTGAATAATATTGGCATGGAACAATCAAAAACTATCGATACGACGGACACATATCAGTGAACATGAACTGGCTTGGTCTCTCCGGCCGATTGAAATGCTGGCTCTGAAGCAGGCCTCTTAGCACGCAGCAAATCACTCGGATCTGCCGTCTTCTGATACTCTTGGAACTCCACTGCTGCCATCTACTCATCTGCTATTTTTGCTCCATCTTGAAGACAATCTTCTGCTCTCTGACGGTTACCGGAAACCACTATTACGCCTCTGGGGCCAGGCATCTTCATCTTGAGATAAACATAGCACAGTTGAGCCATAAAGCTAGCGTAGGCAGGCCTACCCAGAATGGCGTGATATGCACTCTGGAAATCCACTACCTCAAACGTCAACTTCTCCTTGCGGAAATTCTTCTCATCGCTGAAAACCACATCGAGAGTGATTTGGCTGAGTGATTCGGCTTTCTTTCCAGGAATGATGCCATGGAATCGCATGTTACTCTCGCTGAGTTTGGACATCGGGATGCCCATTCCTTTGAGAGCTTCAGCATACAGGATATTCAGGCCACTGCCACCATCCATCAGGACCTTAGTCAGTCGGGTGCCCCCCACGACTGGGTCAACCACCAGTGCCTGCCGCCCAGGGGTAGCTACGCGCGCCAGGTGGTCGAATGGTCGAATGTAATAGGGACCGTTGACCACTTCAGATATCTGGTGTTGCCGGAGCAACCATGTTTACTTCTCTGTTAATGACCTTCAGTCGACTTTTGCTCTCAATATCGGCAAAAATCACCAAGGTGGCATTGACATTGGGATAACCACCATCATCATCTTCATCATCTTCTTGTTTTTCAGGCTCTTTGTCCTTGCCACTAGGTTTACTTTCTTGGAAGCTCTGAATAAGGAGTTGACATTGTCGAGTGGTATGCTTCGGGAGAATCAGTTTTCCCTCCTCATCCTTCTTGGTGTGAATGTGACACGGTAAATCCAAAACATCGTTTCCTTCCTGATCTTTCACCTTCTTAGGGGTCCAGGGCCCTTTAGGTTTCCCTTTGAACTTTCCTTGATTTAATACCGCTGCCTCGGCAGGACCTGCTACCTCAGCCTTTCACTTCTGCTTCCGACTGGAATTTCCTCCCCTGGTGTCCTGGGCGACTATTTTGTGCTTGCCACTCCGGAGTCGGTCTTCCTCTTTGCCGTTAGCGTATTTGGTAGCAATCTCCATCATCCGAGTCAAGAACATATCTCCTGTCTGTCCGAATTTCAGGACAAGCTCCCTGTAGCAAACGCCTTCCATGAAGGCACGGACTGCTTGGTGATCAGACACATTTTCCACTATGTGGTGCAGAGTGATCCATCTCTGGATATAGTACCTCAGGGTTTCATTCGCTTTCTGAAGGAAATATGCCCTAGAGGCAATAATAAAGTTATTATTTATTTCCTTGTATCATGATAAATGTTTATTATTCATGCTAGAATTGTATTAACCGGAAACATAATACATGTGTGAATACATAGACAAACATAGTGTCACTAGTATGCCTCTATTTGACTAGCTCGTTTATCAAAGATGGTTATGTTTCCTAGCCATGGACAAAAGAGTTGTCATTTGATTAACGGGATCACATCATTAGGAGAATGTTGTGATTGACATGACCCATTCCGTTAGCCTAGCACTTGATCGTTTAGTATGTTGCTATTGCTTTCTTCATGACTTATACATGTTCCTGTAACTATGAGATTATGCAACTCTCGTTTACCGGAGGAACACTTTGGGTGCTACCAAACGTCACAATGTAACTGGGTGATTATAAAGGAGTACTACAGGTGTCTCCAAAGGTACATGTTGGGTTGGCGTATTTTGAGATTAGGTTTTGTCACTCCGATTGTCGGAGAGGTATCTCTAGGCCCTCTCGGTAATGCACATCACTATAAGCCTTGCAAGCAATGTAGCTAATGAGTTAGTTACGGAATGATGCATTACGTAACGAGTAAAGAGACTTGCCGGTAACGAGATTGAACTAGGTATTGGATACCGACGATCAAATCTCGGGCAAGTAACATACCGATGACAAAGGGAACAACGTATGTTGTTATGCGGTTTGACCGATAAAGATCTTCATAGAATATGTAGGAACCAATATGGGCATCCAGGTCCCGCTATTGGTTATTGACCGAGAATGGTTCTAGGTCATGTCTACATAGTTCTCGAACCCGTAGGGTCCGCACGCTTAACGTTTCGATGATAGTCATATTATGAGTTTATGAGTTTTGATGTACCGAAGGAGTTCGGAGTCCCGGATGAGATCGGGGACATGACAAGGAGTCTCGAAATGGTCGAGACGTAAAGATCGATATATTGGACGACTATATTCGTGTTGGGGAACGTAGTAATTTCAAAAATTTTCCTACGCACACGCAAGATCATGGTGATGTATAGCAACGAGAGGGGAGAGTGTTGTCCACATACCCTTGTAGACCCGAAGCGGAAGCGATCACAACGTAGAGGAAGTAGTCGACGCTCTCCTCGCGATCCGACCGATCCCGCGCCGTTACTCCGACGCCCGAGTTCTTGACACACGTACAGCTCGATGACGCCCCTTGTACTCCGATCCAGCCGAGTGTCGAGGGAGAGTTCCACAAGACGACGGCGTGGTGACGATCTTGATGTTTCACCGGCGCAGGCTTCGCTTAAGCTTCGCGACGGTATAACCGAGGTGGAATATGGTGGAGGGGGCACCGCTGCGGCTAAGGAACGATCTCACGATCAACTTGTGTGTTCCAAGGTGCCCCCTGCCCCGTATATAAAGGAGCAGGGGGGGGGGGCGGCCCAAGGGTGCGCTTAAGGAGTCCTACTCCCTCCGGGAGTAGGATTCCCCCCAATCCTAGTTGGACTAGGATTCCTGAGGGGGAAAGAGAGAGGGGCGGCCCCTTCTCCTAGTCCTAGTAGGACTAGGGAAGGGGGGGCGCGCCCTCCTAGGGCTGCCCTTCTCCTTTCCACTAAGGCCCATCGAGGCCCATTTACCTCCGGGGTTCCGGTAACCTCCGGTACTCAGAATTCCGTTTTAGCCGGAACCATTCCGAACTCCAAACATAGGCTTCCAATATATCAATCTTTATGTCTCGACCATTCCGAGACTCCTCGTCATGTCCGTGATCACATCCGGACTCGAACTCCTTCGGTACATCAAAATACATAAACTCATAATAACCGCCATCGAAACCTTAAGCGTGCAGGACCCTACGGTTCGAGAACAATGTAGACATGACCTAGAACTATTCACGGTCAATAACCAACAGCGGACCTGGATGCCCATATTGGTTCCTACATATTCTACTTAAGATCTTTTATCGGTCGACCGCATAACAACATACGTTGTTCCCTTTGTCATCGGTATGTTACTTGCCCGAGATTCGATCGTCGGTATCCAATACCTAGTTCAATCTCGCTACGGCAAGTCTCTTTACTCGCTCAGTAATACATCATCTCACAACTAACTCATTAGTTGTAGTGCTTGCAAGGCTTAAGTGATGTGTATTACCGAGAGGGCCCAGAGATACCTCTCCGCAATCGGAGTGACAAAACCTAATCTCAAATACGCCAACCCAACATCTGCCTTTGGAGACACCTGTAGTACTCCTTTATAATCACCCAGCATGCTGTGACGCTTGGTAGCACCCAAAGTGTTCCTCCGTAAACGGAGTTGCATAATCTCATAGTTACAGAACATGTATATGTCATGGATAAAAGCAGAGCAACATACTAAACGATCGTGGTGCTAAGCTAAGGAATGGGTCATGTCAATCAGATCATTCTACTAATGATGTGACCTCATTAATCAAATAACAACTCCTTGTTCATGGTTAGGAAACATAACCATCTTTGATTAACAAGCTAGTCTAGTAGAGGCATACTAGTGACATGTCGCTTTGTCTATACATTCACACATGTATCATGTTTCCGTTAATACAATTCTAGCATGAATGATAAACATTTATCATGAAATAAGGAAATAAATAATAATTTTATTATTGCCTCTAGGGCATATTTCCTTCAGTCTCCCACTTGCACTAGAGTCAATAATCTAGATCACATCACCATGTGATTAACATCGATAGTTCACATCATCATGTGATTAACACCCATAGTTCACATCATTATGTGACCAACACCCAAAGGGTTTACTAGATTCCGTAATCTAGTTTCACATCGCTATGTGATTAACACCCAAAGAGTACTAAGGTGTGATCATGTTTTGCTTGTGAGAGAATCTTAGTCAACGGGTCTTTCACATTCAGATCCGTTATGTATTTTGCAATTTTCTATGTCTACAATGCTCTGCACGGAGCTACTCTAGCTAATTGCTCCCACTTTCAATATGTATCTAGATAGAGACTTAGAGTCGTCCAGATCGGTGTCAAAACTTGCATCGACGTAACCTTTTACGACGAACCCTTTTTGTCACCTCCATAATCGAGAAATATATCCTTACTCCACTAAGGATAATTTTGACCGCTGTCCAGTGATCTACTCCTAGATTACTTTGGTACCTCCCTGCTAGGCTTATAGCAAGGCACACATCAGGTCTGGTACACAGCATTGCATACATGATAGAGCCTATGGCTGAAGCATAGGGAACATCTTTCATCTTCTCTCTATCTTCTGCAGTGGTCGGGCATTGAGTCTGACTCAACTTCACACCTTGTAACACAGGCAAGAACCCTTTCTTTGCTTGATCCATTTTGAACTTCTTCAAAACTTTGTCAAGGTATGTGCTTTGTGAAAGTCCAATTAAGCGTCTTGATCTATCTCTATAGATCTTGATGCCCAATATGTAAGCAGCTTCACCGAGGTCTTTCATTGAAAAACTCTTATTCAAGTATCCCTTTATGCTATCCGAGAATTCTATATCATTTCCGATCAGCAATATGTCATCCACATATAAGATCGAAATGCTACTGAGCTCCCACTCACTTTCTTGTAAATACAGCTTCTCCAAAAGTCAGTACAAACCCAAATGCTTTGATCACACTATCAAAACGTTTATTCCAACTCCGAGATGCTTGCACCAGTCCATATATGGATCGCCGAGCTTGCACACTTTGTTAGCTCCTTTGGATCGATAAAACCTTCGGTTGCATCATATACAACTCTTCTTCCGTAAATCCATTCAGAATGCGGTCTTTACATCCATTTGCCAAATTTCATAATCATAAAATGCGGCAATTGCTAACATGATTCGGACGGACTTAAGCATCGCTTCACGGTGAGAAGGTCTCATCGTAGTCAACCCCTTGAACTTGTCGAAAACCTTTTGCGACAAGTCGAGCTTTATAAACGATAACATTACCGTCGGCGTCGGTCTTCTTCTTGAAGATCCATTTATTTTCTATGGCTTGCCGATCATTGGACAACGCCACAAAAGTCCACACTTTGTTCTCATACATGGATCTCATCTCGATTTCATGGCCTCAAGCCACTTTTATGAATCTGGGCTCACCATCGCTTCTTCATAGTTCGTAGGTTCATCATGATCTAGTAGCATGATTTCCGAACAGGATTACCGTACCACTCAGTGCGGATCTTACTCTGTTGATCTACGAGGTTCTGCAGTAACTTGATCTCAAGTTTCATGATCAACATCATTAACTTCCTCACTACTTGGTGTAGGTGTCTCGAAACCGGTTTCTGCGATTTAACTACTTTCAAGTAAGGGAGAAGGTACTATTACCTCATCAAGTTCCACTTTCCTCCCACTCACTTCTTTCGAGAGAAACTTCTTCTCTAGAAAGGATCCATTTTCAACAACGAAAATCTTGCTTTAGGATCTGTGATAGAAGGTGTACCCAACAATTTCCTTTGGGTATTCTATGAAGACGCACTTCTCCGATTTGGGTTTGAGCTTATCAGGATGAAACTTTTTCACATAAGCATCGCAGCCCCAAACTTTAAGAAACGACAACTTTGGTTTCTTGCTAAACCATAGTTCATAAAGTGTCGTCTCAACGAATTTAGATGGTGCCCTATTTAACGTGAATGCAGCTGTCTCTAATGCATGATCCCAAAACGATATTGGTAAATTGGTAAGAAACATCATAGATTGTACTATATCCAATAAAGTACGGTTATGACGTTCGGACACACCATTATGATGTGGTGTTCCAGGTGGCATGAATTTGTGAAACTATTCCACATTGTTTTAATTGAAGACCAAACTCGTAACTCAAGTATTTATCTCTGCGATCAGATCGTAGAAACCTTATTTTCTTGTCACGATGATTTTTCCACTTCACTCTGAAATTCTTTGAACCTTTCAACTATTTCAGACTTATGTTTCATCAAGTAGATATACCCATATCTGCTTTAAATCAACTGTGAAGGTCGAAAATAATGATACTTGTCATGAGCCTTAATATTCATCGGATGACATACATCGGTATGTATGATTTCCAACAAATCTGTTGCTCGCTCCATTGTTCCGGAGAACGGTGTTTTAGTCATCTTGCCCAAAAGGCACGGTTCGCAAGCATCAAGTGATTCATAATCAAGTGATTCCAAAAATCCCATCAGATGGAGTTTCTTCTTTACACCAATATGACCTAAACGGCGATTACCACAAATAAGTTGCACCATCATTATTAACTTTGCATCTTTTGGTTTCAATATTATGAATATGTGTATCACTACGATCGAGATCCAATGAACCATTTTCATTGGGTGTGAAACCATATAAGGTTTTATTCATGTAAATGAATAACAGTTTATTCTCTTACTTAAATGAATAACCGTATTGCAATAAACACGATCAAATCATATTCATGCTCAACGCAAACACCAAATAACATTTATTTAGGTTCAACACTAATCCCGAAAGTATAGGGAGTGTGCGATGATGATCATATCAATCTTGACACTATTTTCAACACACATCGTCACTTCACCCTTAACTAGTTTCATTTTATTCTCGCAACTCCGTTTGAGTTACTACTCTTAGCAACCGAACCAGTACCAAATACCGAGGGGTTGCTATAAACACTAGTAAAGTACACATGTATATCAAATATACCTTTGTTTACTTTGCCATCCTTCTTATCCGCCAAATACTTGGGGTAGTTCGCTTCGATAACCAGTCCTTTGCGGTAAAAGCACTTAGTCTCAAGCTTAGGTCCGACTTGGGCTTCTTCACTTGAGCAGCAACTTGCTTGCCGTTCTTCTTGAAGTTCCTTCTATCCCTTTGCCCTTTTCTTGAAACTAGTGGTCTTGTTAACCATCAACACTTGATGTTTTCTTGATTTCTACCTTCGTCGATTTTAGCATCACGAAGAGCTTGGGAATCATTTCATTATCCCTTACATATTATAGTTCATCACGAAGTTCTACTAACTTGGTGATGGTGACTAGAGAATTACATCAATCACTATCTTATCGGAAGATTAACTCCCACTTGATTCAGCGATTGTAGTACCCGGACAATCTGAGTACATGCTCACTAGTTGAGCGATTCTCCTCCATCTTTTAGCTATAGAACTTGTTGGAGACTTCATATCTCTCAACTCGGATATTTGCTTGAAATATTAACTTCAATTCTGGAACATCTCATATGGTCCATGATGTTCAAAACATCTTTGAAGTCCCGATTCTAAGCCATAAAGCATGGTGCACAAAACTATCAAGTAGTTATCATATCGAGCTAGCCAAACGTTCATAACGCCGCATCTGCTCCTGCAATAGGTCCGCACCTAGCGGTGCATTAAGGACATAATTCTTACAGGCAGCAATGAGGATAAACCTCCGATCACGGATCGAATCCGCATCATTGCTACTAACATTTTTCAACATAATTTTCTCTAGGAACATATCAAAACAAACATATGAAAGCAACAACGCGAGCTATTGATCTACAACATAATTTGCAAAATACTACGGGACTAAGTTCATGATAAATTTAAGTTCAATTAATCATATTACTTAAGAACTCCCACTTAGACAGACATCTCTCTAGTCATCTAAGTGATCACGTGATCCAAATCAACTAAGCCATAACCGATCATCACGTGAGATGGAGTAGTTTTCAATGGTGAACATCTTATGTTGATCATATCTACTATATGATTCACGCTCGACCTTTCGGTCTCCGTGTTCCGAGGCCATATCTGCATATGCTAGGCTCGTCAAGTATAACCCGAGTATTCTGCGTGTGCAAAACTGGCTTGCACCCGTTGTAGATGGACGTAGAGCTTATCACACCCGATCATCACGTGGTGTCTGGGCACGACGAACTTTGGCAACGGTGCATACTCGGGGAGAACACTTCTTGATAATTTAGTGAGAGATCATCTTATAATGCTACCGTCAATCAAAGCAAGATAAGATGCATAAAAGGATAAACATCACATGCAAATCAATATAAGTGATATGATATGGTCATCATCATCTTGTGCTTCATGATCTCCATCTTGTTGCACCACCATGATCACCATCGTCACCGTAGCGACACCTTGATCTCCATCGCAGCATCGTTGTCGTCTCGCCAAACTTATGCTACTACGACTATCGCTACCGCTTAGTGATAAAGTAAAGCATTACAGGCGATTGCATTGCATACAATAAGCGACAACCATATGGCTCCGCCATTGCCGATAACCGGTTACAAAACATGATCATCTCATACAATAAAATATAGCATCACGTCTTGACCATATCACATCACAAGATGCCCTGCAAAAACAAGTTAGACGTCCTCTACTTTGTTGTTGCAAATTTTACGTGGCTGCTACGGGCTTAAGCAAGAACCAGTCTCACCTCGCATCAAAACCACAACGATACTTCGTCAAATAGACTCCGTTTTAACCTTCTCAAGGACCGGGCGTAGCCACACTCGGTTCAACTAAAGTGAGAGAGACAGCACCCACCAGTCACCTTTAAGCAGCGAGTGCTCGTGGCGGTGAAACCAGTCTCGCGTAAGCGTCTGGCGTAATGTCGGTCCGGGCCGCTTCATCTCACAATACCGCTGAACCAAAGTATGACATGCTGGTAGGTAGTATGACTTGTATCGCCCACAACTCACTTGTGTTCTACTCGTGCAAAACATCAAACCATAGAAAAACCTAGGCTCGGATGCCATTTGTTGGGGAACGTAGTAATTTCAAAAATTTCCTACGCACACGCAAGATCATGGTGATGTATAGCAACGAGAGGGAGAGTGTTGTCCACATACCCTTGTAGACCCGGCGGAAGCGATCACAACGTAGAGGAAGTAGTCGACGTTCTCCTCGCGATCCGACCGATCCGGCGCCGTTACTCGACGCCCCGAGTTCTTGACACACGTACAGCTCGATGGCGTCCCTCGTACTCGATCCAGCCGAGTGTCGAGGAGAGTTCCACAAGACGACGGCGTGGTGACGATCTTGATGTTTCACGGCGCGAGGCTTCGCCTAAGCTTGCGACGGTATAACCGAGGTGGAATATGGTGGAGGGGGCACCGCACACGGCTAAGGAACGATCTCACGATCAACTTGTGTGTTCCAAGGTGCCCCCCGCCCCGTATATAAAGGAGCAAGGGGAGGGGGGCGGCCAAAGGGGTGCGCCAAGGAGTCCTACTCCTCTGGGAGTAGGATTCCCCCCAATCCTAGTTGGACTAGGATTCCCGGAGGGAAAGAGAGAGGGGGTCGGCCCCTTCTCCTAGTCCTAGTAGGACTAGGGAAGGGGCGGCGCCCTCCTAGGGCTGCCCTTCTCCTTTCCACTAAGGCCCATCGAGGCCCATTTACCTCCGGGGGTTCCGTAACCTCCGGTACTCGATAAATTCCGTTTTCGCCGGAACCATTCCGAACTCCAAACATAGGCTTCCAATATATCAATCTTTATGTCTCGACCATTCCGAGACTCCTCGTCATGTCCGTGATCACATCGGGACTCGAACTCCTTCGGTACATCAAAATACATAAACTCATAATAACATCCATCGAAACCTTAAGCGTGCGGACCCTACGGTTCGAGAACAATGTAGACATGACCTAGAACTATTCACGGTCAATAACCAACAGCGGGACCTGGATGCCCATATTGGTTCCTACATATTCTACGAAGATCTTTTATCGGTCGGACCGCATAACAACATCGTTGTTCCCTTTGTCATCGGTATGTTACTTGCCCGAGATTCGATCGTCGGTATCCAATACCTAGTTCAATCTCGTTACAGCAAGTCTCTTTACTCGTTCCGTAATACATCATCTCACAACTAACTCATTAGTTGTAGTGCTTGCAAGGCTTAAGTGATGTGTATTACCGAGAGGGCCCAGAGATACCTCTCCGGCAATCGGAGTGACAAAACCTAATCTCGAAATCGCCAACCCAACATCGCCTTTGGAGACACCTGTAGTACTCCTTTATAATCACCCGATTACGTTGTGACGTTTGGTAGCACCAAAGTGTTCCTCCGTAAACGGAGTTGCATAATCTCATAGTTACGGGAACATGTATATGTCATGGATAAAAGCAAGAGCAACATACTAAGCGATCGTGTGCTAAGCTAAGGGAATGGGTCATGTCAATCAGATCATTCTACTAATGATGTGACCTCATTAATCAAATAACAACTCCTTGTTCATGGTTAGGAAACATAACCATCTTTGATTAACAAGCTAGTCTAGTAGAGGCATACTAGTGACATGTCGTTTTGTCTATACATTCACACATGTATCATGTTTCCGGTTAATACAATTCTAGCATGAATGATAAACATTTATCATGAAATAAGGAAATAAATAATAATTTTATTATTGCCTCTAGGGCATATTTCCTTCAATTCGGAGTTCGGAAAGGTTCCGAGTGATTCGGGTATTTTCGGGGGTACTGGGGAGTTACGGGAATACGAGGAAGAAGCATTGGGCCTCATGGGCCAAGTGGTGGAAGAGAGGAGGAAGGGCGCGTGGCCCCCCTAGCCCAAACCGACTGGACTAGGGGCCGCCCCTTTCCTTCTTCTCCTCCTCTCCTTCCTTCTCCTTCTCCTCCCCTTCCTTCCCTTCTCCTAGTAGGACTTGGAAAGAAGGGGGAATCCTACTTGGAGTAGGATTGCCCCCCTAGGGTGCGCCTCCTCTCCTTGGCTGGCCCCCTCCCCCTTGCTCCTTTATATACGGGGGCGGGGGGGCACCCCATAGACACACAAGTTGATCTACGGATCGTTCTTTAGCCGTGTGCGGTGCCCCCCTCCACCATATTCCACCTCGGTCATATCGTCGCGGAGTTTAGGCGAAGCCCTGCGCCGGTAGAACATCATCATCGTCACCACGCCGTCGTGCTGACGGAACTCATCTCCGGAGCTCGGCTGGATCGGAGGCCGGAGATCGTCATCGAGCTGAACGTGTGCTGAACTCGGAGGCTCCGTACGTTCGGTGCTTGGATCGGTCGGATCGTGAAGACGTACAACTACATCAACCGCATTTTGCTAACGCTTTCGCTTACGGTCTACGAGGGTACGTGGACGAACACTTTCCCCTCTCGTTGCTATGCCATCACCATGATCTTGCGTGTGCGTAGGAAATTTTTTGAAATTACTACGTTACCCTTCAGTGGCATCCGAGCCTAGGTTTTATGCGTTGATGTTATATGCACGAGTAGATCACAAGTGAGTTGTGGGCGATACAAGTCATACTGCTTACCAGCATGTCATACTTTGGTTCGGCGGTATTGTTGGATGAAGCAGCCCGGACCGACATTACGGGTACGCTTACGCGAGACTGGTTTTACCGCCGTGCTTTGCACACAGGTGACTAGCGGGTGTCAGTTTCTCCAACTTTAGTTGAACCGAGTGTGGCTACGCCCGGTCCTTGCGAAGGTTAACTTGACGAACTATCGTTGTGGTTTTGATGCGTAGGTAAGAACGGTTCTTGCTCAGCCCGTAGCAGCCACGTAAAACTTGCAATAACAAAGTAGAGGACGTCTAACTTGTTTTTGCAGGGCATGTTGTGATGTGATATGGTCAAGACGTGATGAGATATAAGTCGTTGTATGAGATGATCATGTTTTGTTGAAGTTATCGGCAACTGGCAGAAGCCCTATGGTTGTCTCTTTGTTGCATAAGATGCAAGTGCCAAATAATTGATTTACTTTATTGCTATGCGATAGCAATAGTTGCAAGAGCAATAGTTGGCGAGACGACCATGTGATGACACATTGATATAGATCAAGATGATGAAGATCATGGTGTCGTGCCGGTGACGATAGAGATCATGACAGTACTTTGGAGATGGAGATCAAAGGCGCAAGATGATCATGGCCATATCATGTCACATATTTTGATTGCATATGATGTTTATCTATTATACATCTTATTCTTGCTTTGATTGACGGTAGCATTTTAAGATGATCTCTCACTAATTATCAAGAAGTGTTCTCCCGAGTATGCACCGCTGCCAAAGTTCGTCGTGCCTGCACACCACGTGATGATCGGGTGTGATAAGCTCTCGTCCATCTACAACGGGTGCAAGCCAGTTTTGCACATGCGAATACTCAGGTTAAACTTGACGAGCCTAGCATATGCAAATATGGCCTCGAACACGGAGACCGAAAGGTCGAGCGTGAATCATATAGTAGATATGATCAACATAGTGATGTTCACCATTGAAAACTACTCCATCTCACGTGATGATCGGTTATGGTTTAGTTGATTTGGATCACGTGATCACTTAGATGACTAGAGAGATGTCTGTCTAAGTGGGAGTTCTTAAGTAATATGATTAATTGAACTTAAATTTATCATGAACTTAGTCCTGGTAGTATTTTGCAAATTATGTTGTAAGATCAATAGCTTGCGTTGTTGCTTTCATATGTTTATTTTGATATGTTCCTAGAGAAAATTGTGTTGAAAAATGTTAGTAGCAATGATGCAGATTGGATCCGTGATCTGAGGTTTATCCTCATTGCTGCACAGAAGAATTATGTCCTTAATGCACCGCTAGGTGACAAACCTATTGCAGGAGCAGATGCAGATGTTTTGAACGTTTGGCTAGCTCAATATGATGACTACTTGATAGTTTTGTGCACCATGCTTTATGGCTTAGAATCGGGACTTCAAAGATGTTTTGAACATCATGGACCATATGAGATGTTTCAGGAGTTGAAGTTAATATTTCCAGCAAATACCCGAGTTGAGAGATATGAAGTCTCCAACAAGTTCTATAGCTAAAAGATAGAGGAGAATCGCTCAACTAGTGAGCATGTGCTTAGATTGTCTGGATACTTCAATCGCTTGAATCAAGTGGGAGTTAATCTTCCAGATAAGATAGTGATTGACAGAATTCTCTAGTCACCATCACTAAGTTACTAGAACTTCGTGATGAACTATAGTATGCAAGGGATGACGAAAACGATTCCTGAGCTCTTCATGATATTGAAATCGACGAAGGTAGAAATCAAGAAAGAGCATCAAGTGTTGATGATTGACAAGACCACTAGTTTCAAGAAAAGGGCAAAGGGAAAGAAAGGGAACTTCAAGTGGAAAGACAAGCAAGTTGTCACTCCTGCGAAGAAGCCCAAAGCTGGACCATAGCCTGGCGAGTGCTTACATCGCAAAGGAAATGGTCACTGGAAGCGGAAATGCCCTGAACATTTGGTGGATAAGAAAGATGGCAAAGTGAACAAAGGTATATTTGATATACAGGTTCTTGATATGTGCCTTACTAGTGTTTATAGTAGCCCCTAAGTATTTGATACTTGTTCGGTTGCTAAGATTAGTAACTCGAAACAGGAGTTACAGAATAAACAGAGACTAGTTAAAGGGGAAGTGACGATGAGTGTTGGAAGTAGTTCCAAGATTGATATGATCATCATCACACACTCCCTAAACTTTCGAGATAAGTGTTAAACCTAAATAAATGTTATTTAGCGTTTGCGTTGAGCATGAATATGATTTGATCATGTTTATTGCAATACGGTTATTCATTTAAAATCAGAGAATAATTGTTGTTCTGTTTACATGAATAAAACCTTCAATGGTCATACACCCAATGAAAATAGTTTGTTGGATCTCGATCGTGATGATACACATATTCAATATATTGATGCCAAAAGATGCAAAGTTAATCATGATAGTGCAACTTATTTGTGGCACTGCCGTTTGGGTCATATCGGTGTAAAGCGCATGAAGAAACTCCATAAAGATGGATTTTTGGAATCACTTGGTTATGAATCATTTGATGCTTGCGAACCGTGCCTTTTGGGCAAGATGACTAAAACTCCGTTCTCCGGAACAATGGAACGAGCTACTAACTTGTTGGAAATAATACATACCGATGTATGCGATCCAATGAGTATTGATGCTCGTGGCAAGTATCGTTATTTTCTGACCTTCAAAAGATGATTTGAGCAGATATGGGTATATCTAATTGATGAAACATAAGTCTGAAATAGTTGAAAGGTTCAAAGAATTTCAGAGTGAAGTGGAAAATTCATCGTAACAAGAAAATAAAGTTTCTGCGATCTGATCGCGGAGACGAATATTTGAGTTACGAGTTTGGTCTTCAATTAAAACAATGTGGAATAGTTTCACAGCTAACGCCACCTGGAACACCACAATGTTATGGTGTGTCCGAACGTTGTAACCGCACTTTATTGGATATGGTGCAATCTATGATGTCTCTTACTGATTTACCAATATTGTTTTGGGGTTATGCATTAGAGACAGCTGCATTCACATTAAAAGGGCACCATCTAAATCCGTTGAGACGACAACATATGAACTGTGGTTTAGCAAGAAACCCAAGTTGTCATTTCTTAAAGTTTGGGGCTGCGATGCTTATGTGAAAAAGTTTCATCCTGATAAGCTCGAACCCGAATCGGAGAAGTGTGTCTTCATAGAATGCCCAAAGGAAATTGTTGGGTACACCTTCTATCACAGATCTGAAGGCAAGATATTCGATGCTAAAAATGGATCCTTTCTAGAGAAGGAGTTTCTCTCAAAAGAAGTGAGTGGGAGGAAAGTAGAGCTTGATAAGGTAATTTGTACCTTCTCCCGAATTGGAAAGTAGTTCATCTCGGAAATCAGTTCTAGTGATTCCTACACCAATTAGTGAGGAAGCTAATGATGATGATCATGAAACTTCAGATCACGTTACTACAAAAACCTCATAGGTCTTCCAAAGTACAGTCCGCACCATAGTAGTACGGTAATACTGTTCTGGAAGTCATGTTACTAGACCATGATGAACCTACAAACTATGAGGAAGCGGTGATGAGCCCAGATTCCGCGAAATGGCTTGAGGCCATAAAATCTGAGATATGATCCATGTATGAGAACAAAGTATGGACTTTGATTGACTTGCTCGATGATCAGCAAGACATGTTAAATAAATGGATCTTCAAGAGGAAGACGGACGTTGATAGTAGTATTACTATCTACAAAGCTCGACTTGTCGCAAAAAAAAGTTTTTGACAAGTTCAAGGTGTTGACTACAATGAGATTTTCTCAACTGTAGCGATGCTTAAGTCTGTCCGAATCATGTTAGCAATTGCCCCATTTTATGAAATCTGGCAAATGGATGTCAAAACTGCATTCCTTAATGGATTTATTAAAGAAGAGTTGTATATGATGCAACCAGAAGGTTTTGTCAATCCTAAAGATGCTAACAAAGTGTGCAAGCTCTAGCAATCCATCTATGGACTGGTGCAAGCATCTCGGAGTTGGAATATACGCTTTGATAAGTTGATCAAAGCATATTGTTTTATCTGCACTTGCGGTGAAGCCTGTATTTACAAGAAAGTGAGTGGGAGCACTACAAGATTTCGATAAGTATATGTGAATGACATATTGTTGATCGGAAATAATGTAGAATTATTCTGCAAAGCATGAAAGGATACTTGAATGAGAGTTTTTCAAAGAAAGACCTCGGTGAAGCTGCTTACATATTGAGCATCAAGATCTATTGAGATAGATCAAGACGCTTGATAAGATTTTCAATGAGTACATACCTTGGCAAGATTTTGAAATAGTTCAAGATGGAACAGTCAAAGAAAAGGTTCTTGCCTGTAATGCAAAGGTGTGAAGTTGAGTAAGACTCAAGACCCGACCATGGCAGAAAATAGAAAGAGAATGAAAAGTCATTCCCTATGCCTCAGCCATAGGTTCTATAAAGTATGCTGTGAACCAGACCTATTGTATACCTTGCTCTGAGTTTGACAAAGGAATACAATTTTGATCTAAGAGTAGATCACAGGACAGCGGTCAAGAATATCCTTAGTGAGGACTAAGGACATGTTTCTCGATTATGGAGGTGATAAAAGAGCCCGTCGTAAAAAATTACAACGATGCAAGCTTTTACACCAATCCAGATGACTCTAAGTCTCAATCTGGATACATATTGAAAGTGGGAGCAATTAGCTAGAGTAGCTCCATGCAGAGCATTGTGGACATAGAATATTTGCAGAATACATACGGCTCTGAATGTGACATACCCGTTGACTAAGCTTCTCTCACGAGCAAAACATGATCACACCTTAGTACTCTTGGGTGTTAATCACATAGCAATGTGAACTAGATTATTGACTATAGTAAAGCCTTTGGGTGTTGGTCACATGACGATGTGAACTATGGGTGTTAATCATATACAGATATGAATATTGATGTTAAATCACATGGCAATGTGAACTAGCTTATTGACTCTAGTGCAAGTGGGAGACTGAAGGAAATATGCCCTAGAGGCAATAATAAAGTTATTATTTATTTCCTTGTATCATGATAAATGTTTATTATTCATGCTAGAATTGTATTAACCGGAAACATAATACATGTGTGAATACATAGACAAACATAGTGTCACTAGTATGCCTCTACTTGACTAGCTCGTTTATCAAAGATGGTTATGTTTCCTAGCCATGGACAAAAGAGTTGTCATTTGATTAACGGGATCACATCATTAGGAGAATGATGTGATTGACATGACCCATTCCGTTAGCCTAGCACTTGATCGCTTAGTATGTTGCTATTGCTTTCTTCATGACTTATACATGTTCCTGTAACTATGAGATTATGCAACTCCGTTTACGGAGGAACACTTTGGTGCTACCAAACGTCACAACGAATCGGGTGATTATAAAGGAGTACTACAGGTGTCTCCAAAGGTACATGTTGGGTTGGCGTATTTGAGATTAGGTTTTGTCACTCCGATTGTCGAGAGGTATCTCTGGGCCCTCTCGTAATGCACATCACTATAAGCCTTGCAAGCAATGTAGCTAATGAGTTAGTTACGGAATGATGCATTACGTAACGAGTAAAGAGACTTGCCGGTAACGAGATTGAACTAGGTATTGGATACCGACGATCAAATCTCGGGCAAGTAACATACCGATGACAAAGGGAACAACGTATGTTGTTATGCAGTTTGACCGATAAAGATCTTCGTAGAATATGTAGGAACCAATATGGGCATCTAGGTCCCGCTATTGGTTATTGACCGAGAATGGTTCTAGGTCATATCTACATAGTTCTCGAACCCGTAGGGTCCGCACGCTTAACGTTTCGATGGCAGTTATATTATGAGTTTATGAGTTTTGATGTACCGAAGGAGTTCGGAGTCCCGGATGAGATCGGGGACATGACAAGGAGTCTCGAAATGGTCGAGACGTAAAGATCGATATATTGGACGACTATATTTGGAGTTCGGAAAGGTTCCGAGTGATTCGGGTATTTTCGGGGGTACAGGGGAGTTACGGGAATACGAGGAAGAAGCATTGGGCCTCATGGGCCAAGTGGTGGAAGAGAGGAGGAAGGGCGCGCGGCCCCCCTAGCCCAAACCGAATTGTACTAGGGGGCCGGGCCCCCTTTCCTTCTTCTCCTCCCTCTCCTTCCTTCTCCTTCTCCTCCCCTTCCTTCCCTTCTCCTAGTAGGACTTGGAAAGAAGGGGGAATCCTACTTGGAGTAGGATTGCCCCCCTAGGGCGCGCCTCCTCTCCTTGGCCGGCCCCCTCCCCCTTGCTCCTTTATATACGGGGGTGGGGGGGCACCCCATAGACACACAAGTTGATCTACGGATCGTTCCTTAGCCGTGTGCGGTGCCCCCCTCCACCATATTCCACCTCGGTCATATCGTCATGAGTTTAGGCGAAGCCCTCGCGCCGTAGAACATCATCATCGTCCACCACGCCGTCGTCTTGACGGAACTCATCTCCGGAGCTCGGCTGGATCGGAGGCCGAGATCGCCATCGAGCTGAACGTGTGCTGAACTCGGAGGCTCAGACGCGTTCGGTGCTTGGATCGGTCGGATCATGAAGACGCATTTACTACATCAACCGCATTGTGCTAACGCTTCCGCTTACGGTCTACGAGGGTACGTGGACGAACACTTTCCCCTCTCGTTGCTATGCCATCACCATGATCTTGCGTGTGCGTAGGAAAATTTTTGAAATTACTACGTTACCCTACAGTTTCTACATGCAATGTTGCAGCTCTGGTAGACCCGCTGGTCTCTTGCAAGTTCCCTCAAACATTCTGGTGAACAGTCGGGCTAACTCACCCCAACTCAAAATACTCCCAGGGGCCAACTGAGTCAGCCAAGCTCTGGCAGACCCTTCAAGCATCAGAGGGAGGTGCTTCATGGACACCTCATCGCTGCCACCGTCGATGTGCACAGCCACTCGGTAATCTTCGAGCCAAGTATCAGGCTTCGACTCACCCGTAAACTTACTGACGCGAGTCGCCAATCTGAAGTTATGGGGTATCTCAGCAGCTTTGATGGCCCTGACAAAACACTCGGGGCCGAAAACGTGGACTCTGCCTCCACAGGGTCTGTCCTGATGCAGCCCTTCTCTGTATGCTCTGTTCCGGTCGACCAGACCTTGCACAAGGACGGACCGTGCGTCAAAGCCAGGTTCTCTGGGGTCGACTGGAACTCTGCGGTCATTCCCATACGGACGCCTGTCGTCATTGCGCCGGGGCGCGTATGACCCGTCCCTCGGAAGGGGCGAAGGCGTTCAACGGTAGTTGTTGCAGGCGTACTCACGATCATATTTGCCATGAGACCTTCCCAAGTATCGATCCTGACGGTGATCACGGCCTCCCTGTCGCAAAGTGGACCTTGGACTGTGAGCCGACTGAACGGTGTCTACCCACACTGATCTGATGTGGATTCTGTTCCGTGACTAGGAAACAGCGGAGTTCTAGTCTCCCGCTGCTCGGAGCAGCGCCCTGATCTGTACCAGGCCTCTCCCAGCCTCTGATCGGAACGGCTGAATAGACTCTGCAATATGCACAACCGCTGCCAAATTCTGATTTGGTGTATGGAATACCTGAGTTTCTGGTGGAAATAACTGTCGGGCGCGTCGACTGGATTAAGGAATCCGTCGATGAGCACGCTTGTCGAGAGAATGTTGGAGATTCTCCAGACGAGTGCGCTCAGCCAGAGTGGCCAGGCGCACCACCTCCAAGGCACGGGCCTTGGCGGTTTGCCCGATGATGGGGGTCTAGAGAGCCTCCACGTTGCGGCGGTGCAGCTCCTCCCTCTGCTGCGAACTGAGAGGTTGGGGCTGGTACTCTTCGTGGTCGACTGACGGACCGGCGCTCCTGCTGCCGTCGCTGCTGCGACGGAAGCAGGGCGGACCGCGATGAGAGTCGACCATGAAGACCTCTGCCGCGGGGTCACAACGCCCGCTCTCAGAAAGAGTATCTGCAAAGTCAGTCAACAAATCGACCGATCCGCTAGAATACATGTCGGGCTCAATAGTCGCGACTTGGGGGTCAAGGTTTGACGAGCCACCGCGTGCCTCACCCATCGCTGGAGGCGCGAACGGCCAGACAGCTTGCGGTGGCGTCCAGCGGAGTGAGTCAACAACGTGATGACCGACTGGTATGGTGAATATGGTTGCTTGAGGAGGAGGACGCAGGAGCTCGCGCAGAAGTGCGCCTAGCCGCGAGCCAGAAGGGCCTCGACGTCGAGGGGAGCTTCCTGGAGCCATGCGGAATCGTCGGTGATGAAGATGAGCGCGCTGAGTCGGATCTCGCGGCCCATGACCAAATCGCCACCGGAAACCATGCTGATGAAGGTCGAAGAAGATGCAACCTCGCTGGAAGTTGCTAAGACGCTTTGCCCCACGGTGGGCGCCAACTTTCGTGGTATTAAGTCCGACAGTAAGAATAGGGGGTACGTATGGAGAGGTAAGGACCTAGCTACGGCAAGGTTTTACGCAAGTGTTTACGAGTTCAGGCCCCTCTCGGAGGAGGTAAAAGCCCTATGTCTCAGTGCCCGGAGGTGGTCGACTGGATTATGAGTATGTGTGTGTGTGTTACAAGGGGTGCGAACCCTTGTCTCAGAGGAGGGGGTGGCTTACATAGAGTTCACTAGGACCCCAGCCATCTCCCGTTAGAGAGGGTTAAATGTACATAAAGATTGAGGCGCTACTGATAAGCCAGCCTTAAGTGCCTTTAATGACCTTAAAGACTATGGAGTGAATGCTCGCCCGTTGCTGTTCTGAGTGACTTCTAGTCTTTAGTAGGTCGAGTGGTTGACTGGTCGTGTGACTTCGGGAAGGAGGGGTACCCGAGTGGTTCGTTGGTCGAGTGGATTGCACTGGACACCTTTACTGGGTACCCTTTGTCGTCTCTTGAGCTTCTTTGCTTCTAGGGTAGTGACCTTAGGTAGGGCGTATAGGTCAGGCCTCTGACCCTACCCTAGGTCTGTATCCTCATCACCAGGTGTTGTGATTGCTTCTCTGCTCCCCGAAAGGATTAATGCCATTCGCGCTTAAACCAAACCATACATTCCTTGCGTCACCTGCAAACTCCTCTCAGTACTTTCTCTTGATTTTTCTCCACTGCGACCCGTCAGCGGGTGCTCTCAACTTCCCGTCTTTCTTACGGTCATCTCTGTGCCATCGCATCAACTTGACATGCTCTTTGTTTCTGAATAGGCGTTTCAACCGTGGTATTATAGGAGCATACCACATCACCTTGGCAGGAACCCTCTTCCGGGGGCGCTCGCCGTCAACATCACCAGGGTTATCTCGTCTGATCTTATACCGCAACGCACCACATACCGGGCATGCGTTCAAATCCTCGTATGCACCACGGTACAGGATGCAGTCATTAGGGCATGCATGTATCTTCTGCACCTCCAATCCTAGAGGACAAACAACCTTCTTTGATGCATACGTACTGTCGGGCAATTCGTTATCCTTTGGAAGCTTCTTCTTCAATATTTTTAGTAGCTTCTCAAATCCTTTGTCAGGCACAGCATTCTCTGCCTTCCACTGCATCAATTACATTACGGTACCGAGCTTTGTGTTGCCATCTTTGCAATTGGGGTACAAACCTTTTTTGTGATCCTCTAGCATGCGGTCGAACTTCACCTTCTCCTTTTGACTTTCACACTGACTCCTTGCATCAACAATGACCCGGCGGAGATCATCATCGGGCACATCGTCTGGTTCCTATTGATCTTCAATAGCTTCCCCCGTTGCAGCATCACCGTATTCGGGAGGCACATAGTTCTCATCGTCCTCTTGTTCTTCGTTGTCTTCCATCATAACCCCTATTTCTCCGTGCTTGGTCCAAACATTATAGTGTGGCATGAAACCCTTATAAAGCAGGTGGGTGTGAATGATTTTCGAGTCAGAGTAAGACTTCGTATTCCCACATATAGGGCATGGACAACACATAAAACCATTCTGCTTGTTTGCCTCAGCCACTTCGAGAAAATCATGCACGCCCTTAATGTACTCGGAGGTATGTTTGCCACCATACATCCATTGCCGGTTCATCTGCGTGCATTATATATATTTAAGTGTGTCAAAAACCATTACAGAACATCATGAATAGATAATTAAGCGACCAAATTAATAGAAGTTCATCATCACATTAAAACCAAAGTACATACATAGTTCTCATCTATAAACATATAGCTCTCCAGAGCATCTAATTAATTAAACCATACATTGAAACTATGTAAAACATTTCAATGCCAAAACAAATGCGATCACAATCGCAACCAAGGTAACAATTGATCCAACGGCATAATGATACCAAGCCTCGGTATTAATGGCATATTTTCTAATCTTTCTAATCTTCAAGCGCATTGCATCCATCTTGGTCTTGTGATCATCTACGACATCCGCAACATGCAACTCCAATATCATCTTCTCCTCCTCAATTTTTTGTAGTTTTCCCCTCAAGAAATTGTTTTCTTCTTCAACTAAAATTTAACCTCTCGACAATAGGGTTGGTTGGAATTTCCGGTTCACATACCTCCTAGATAAATAAAATCTATGTCATGTTGGTCGGCATAATTTTCATAAACAATAAATGAACCAAATAGTTATAAAGATAATATATATCACATACGAATCATAGACAGGACGAGGGCCGATGGGGGCGGATACCAAAGCCATCGCACTAAATAATAAGAAGCAATAATAAAAGTAAGAAAATTATACAAGTATCTATATGAACATAAAAGTAAGATTTTTTTTTTCCTTTCAGAAAGAAGATAAGAACAAGAGGCTCACCACGGTGGTGCCGGCGACAAGATCGGTGCGGGCGATCAATGGCGTTGAAGACAGGGAAGGGACGTGACGGACCACTAAACCTAGACAAATATTGAGGAAAATGGAGCTTGGAGGTCGAGCTTGGAGAGGAGAAAGCATAAGTAGTGTGGCTTGGGCATTCCATCGAACACCTCGTGTGCATAGGAGGTGAGTTAGAGCACCACAAAGCTCTCCCCTCGCCGGCCAAGAAAAACAGAGCAGTGGAGTGCTTTGCTTGTGGGTGAGGGGTATATATAGGAAACTCATTGGTCCCGGTTCATGGCACGAACCGGGACTAAAGGTCACCCTTTCGTCCCGTTCATGCCACGAACCGGGTCCACTAATGGTGGGCCAGGAGCGAGGCCCATTGGTCCCGGTTCGTCCCACCAACCGGGACCAAAGGGGGCAGACGAACCGGGACCAAAGCCCCCACGAGGCCCGGCAGGCCCCTGGCCTCACGAACCGCGACCAATGGGCCCATGGGTCCCGGTTCGTGACTGAACCGGGACTAATGGGCTTATCTGGTCCGAATGTACGCCCTGTTTTCTACTAGTGTGTTAGGACTGAAATCCATCCATTGTGATGAATATGGTTGTATCAACGTTACTTATTTGACTTAGGCTAGACTGCTCCCCCCCCCCGCTTGCCCTGTGCTGCTTATATGACCTGAAACTATCAATGTATATGAGCCAAGTTATTAGCAATGTTTCACATTTTCTTACTTGCAATACTACGCTCGCCTATTTAGGTCTTTCAAGACCTGAATCATCAGAAGTCCAGCAAATACAACACCTTTTTTATTTTACTTCTATTACCCTAATACAAGCCTATGTTCATTCTTTTATATGGAGGGTTTAGAACAGTTACCATACATGCTTGCTCAAAACTAATCCTACACACTACAAAATTTAAATGTCCAGGTATATCTTTTTGTAGACAACAAGCCTTCTTTTTTTTTATTAAAGGTGCTCAAAACTAATCCTACACACTATAAAATAAAAATGTGCAGGTATATCTCTTTGTAGACAACAAGCCTCCATTCTTTTTTATTAAAGGTGGTTAAATTTGTTATCGTATGTGCTTGCCCACAACTAAATCAACTAAAACATGAAAAAAAATCTCCAATGTGAACATGGATTCAACGGGTCTCTGTATCATTTGACGCAACGAGTCAATTTGTTACCATATGTCCTTGCCCACAGCGAAATCAACTAAACCATGTTTTTAAAGGCGCATATGGATTCAGCGGGCTACAACTAAACCGACTAAACATAGGTTTAGTTTCAAATAGGACTTTCTACTACCAAACTATATCGCCTGCCCTTACTAAAGGAAACTATTTTTCATCGCCAACATGGGTTTAGCAGGTCTCTGTGCCATTTGACGCAACGGGTCAACTAGTATACTACCTTCTTCTCGGTGTATAAGTCATTCGCGTAGGTCTAGGTCGACAATTTAACAATCTAAATATGTAGTATATGTAACAATATATATATAATACGTATCTAATTCCTCAAATCGATGACCTGAAACCATGCGAATGACTTATACACTGGATGGAGGGAGTATCACTAAGCTGCTGGGGTAAATTTGCCTGAGAATCAATTGGGCTGTGGATCGATTGATTTTGACCCAGTCAGCGAGTAGCCTCTGTGCATGCCTCGCTACGTGGGTCCGTTTTGATGGGGCATGTGCATGTACGTGTCTCACCTCTACGGCTCTGCCCTCGCAGTCAGTCCCACACACGTAGCAGCATCTCTCCAGATTGTTTCTCAAATCTGCAGTTCTCCCGTAATTTCTCGCCGTCGTCTCTCCTGAATCCTGACCCCCAAGGACTATTACCGGGGGACTATTTTCTAACCTATGCATTTTATTCAGAAACAAGGTTGCTACAAGATACTTCCACTCACAAAGCAAAACATAATATTCAGTTCAGAGATACGCATGCATACATTATTCAGTAAATCAATCATCGCAATAATTTGATGTGGAAAGAGACGGAATGAATGGAAATCATTTGCTTTAACCGTTCCACAAATGCTTTAACCGTTCGACAAATAGATCCGACATTAACTTGAAATTATAAAACATACGATGAGCCGAACTCACAGTCGGAAAAAAAGTCTCGAACCTAAATCGCCGCTTACAAAGCGGAAGAACTCTCAAACTCATGCAAAGGACAGATGACCGTACAGCTTGAAGTATCTGACTTTCTTGATCGCCCTCTCCGCGGCCACCTTCTCGTCGTCGCTCCAGCCGTTGTCGTGCGGCGCCACCACCTCCCAGCCGCCCCCGAGTCCCCTGTCCTCGATGCGGCCGCCCTTCATCAACACGACGCGCCTCAGCGCCTTGCACGTCTTCATGACGAGCCTGACCAGGCACGCCTGCGTCGGCGTCAGCTCGAACCCGACGATCACCAGCTCCTTGAGGTGACGGTGACGGTACTTGGACGGACGCCACATGATGTCGGCGTCGCGCTGCGAGTCCTCGGCGCAGGGGGTGACGCTCACGTGGAGGACTTCGAGCGACGGCGCCGCCTCGAGGAGGAGGTACGCCCACGACACGTCCCAGTTGGAAGGCACGTCCGCCATCAGCAGCCTGCGCAGGACGGGGAACGGCGTCACGCCGTCGAGCCACGGCTCCACCCACCTGTAGGTACCCGTGAACCGGAGGACGAGGTCCGTGACCGTCACGGCCGCAGGGTTAACCGCCACCAGGAGCTCGTCGAGCGTATAGTCGTACCGGTCGTCCCAGGGGTCGCCTTCCAGGATGAAGAATCCTAGGCTGAGGACTACGTGCGCCAGGCGCGGGATGATGCCGAATGCCAGACTGACGGGGCTGCCGCTGCACTCCAGGCGCTCCAGCGCCGGGAGAGCGAGCAGCCGGATCGCCTGGAACGAGCAGTGGTATACGACGAGCTCAATGATCCCCGACGCCGGCGCGTCCACCTCCATGACGCTGGGTATGTTGTTGTCGGTTTCGGGGTGGCAGCGCCTGAGGTGCACGGACCGCAGCCCCGGGCACCTGGAAAACACACCGGCGTAGGCCGCCACAGGCACCGATGGGCTGATATCCTGAAGGACGAGCGCAGTGAGCTTGCCGTACCTGTGCAGCGGCGGGAGGAGGCTACAACCTCCGAGAGTGAGGCTGCGGATGAATTGCGCCGACTCGTCGTCGAGGTAATGATGAGGGAAGAAGTAAGCGATATGGTGTGCCACCGGCTTGACTATGACCTCCAGGTCCTCCACGCCCCAGCTTCTGACTGCTGTGCCGATCAGGCGGTCAACGAAAGCGGGTTCGTCCGGGTCGAAGAACTCGAGCCGGAGCCTCCTGCCGGACTGGGGGATATAGCTACCGTCGGTGTGGGCCGCTTCCATGAATCTGTCAATGGCGTCGTTGTACCTGGCCATGGCGGCCGGCGCGTATTGCTCCAGGAAGGCGGGAGACTGTTGGTACACCGGCGGTGGGAACATGTCAGTGACCCTAAACTCGAGTGCGCTGAGGAGGCGGGGGAGGTGCGTCCAGCGCTTGGCTAGGATGGTGGTGGCGACCGCGGAGCGGGTGTCTAGGCCATCCAGGATGGTCACAAGGAGTTCGTCGGGCAGCGCACTGAGGCGGTCCACGCCCGGCTGCTGCCGCTGCCCAGGCGAGAGCGTGGCCATGGGAAGGTAGGATGGAGCATATGGTAACGTTGGGGCTCATATATATATGAAGTCCCCGCAAGCATACGGGTAAAAATGGTAGGAAACACAATTTGAAACAAATCAAAAGTATAAGAGTGTCACACTTGGTTCATAAATAGCAACATACGCGACAATTGTTTACATGCGGGTAAAAATGGTAGGAATCGCAATCAGGTATAATGTAGCCATGTATTCAACAAATGAGGCAGTTGTTACATGCGAGTAAAAATGTTAAGAATCACAATTATGTGAACGGGGGCAACATACGAGGCATGTGGATAAAAATATTAGGAATCGCAATTTGCGAAATCAAACTAGAAGAATTCACACTTGGATTCATTTCATATGTGAGAAACATATGAGATGGTTGTTTCATGCGGGTAAATATGTTAGGGGAACCGCAATTCATATAAATGGGATTAAAAAATAATGGAGTATATCAACAATACTAGTAAAGTGGTACACATATACCTTATGAAAATTGGCATTATACGCAAAATATAAATTACTTAGACTTTGCTAAAAAAACTGAATCAAGCTTCCATACTAAAGGAATGGATGAATTGAGATGTTGCCCTAGCTCAAGGAAGGGGTGTGTTCATATCTTAATGGAAGGTTTTTTATGTTACCTCGCACACGAAAAAATTGGAAGTCCACCAAATACTTATTGATCTTTGACAAAAAAAAAATGTGCAAATGACCAAAGAACGGTTTTATTAAGGGCATGTATCGTGGTTGATAAGACGGTCTTATTTTAAGCCTTGAATATAATTTGGAGATGAGAATAAAAACAGGTTATATCTTAGTCTTATCTTCAATAACTAGTTATTCCTAAAAATGTGGTGAGAAATATGGTGCTAAGAGATCATCTCGTAAATAAGAGAAGACAAGTCTTTTTTTTTATGGTTTATCTCTCCTCGACCTCAACGTTTATCCTATGTGGTACTTCTAAGATAGGACCATTGTACATGCCCTAAGGTAGAGGTGAAGATCTAACTCACGTTGTCGGGCCCACCGTTGGTGAGGCTAGTAAGCAACTCGTTATCTTCTTTTTACTGGCAAAACATCGATCTTACAAGAAAAAGATATTATGTTAGGAATTGGTGAAACATGTTTGCCCTTTTCAATTTCTTACTCTATCCACTCGTATACTAGATCTTTTTTGCCTGGTCTAATGATTTTATAATAATACGGTTGCACGCATGCTAGTTGCTACAAAGGTTGGGGGTAATGAAGTTCACATTTGCTAAAGAAACACATATCTTAGCTTTTACATGGTGGCTAGGGTTATGCGGTGGTCGACACTTGATAGCACGCCTCGTCAACTGAACAACTCTTCCTCGTCAACGTGAATATAACAAAAAGAAAGCAATCGCTGATCATCTGGCACATCTGGATCGAGCGAAATTCATGCACTTTCAGAGGGAAACCCCTGAGCGTCAGCAACATCATTGAAGCTTGCCGCCGGGATGTGGAGCAATGGCGGATTGCTGGAGCCAAATGCATCAAGCATCCCTTTGGGGATGTACCTTGAGAGATAGTGTTTAGTCCACGGGCCTCCTGCCCGCTTAGATGCAGATGTACCCCTTTCTCTTTAGCACCTTTTGATCACTTGATCACCCACTGTTTTCCCGCTCTCTCCTGCTTAATGAAATGAAGCCGGAAATGGCCATTTCGAAAAAACAAAAGGAAAGCAAGGAAGAGAATGCAACTATAGAAATGTGATAACAATAACTACACATACATATAGATGGTAAAAGCTACTGAACACATGAATATTTTGTTTTGCGGGAAAACAAACGATTATAAGGAGGAAATACAACAATCCTACGGAGATGTGAAAAATGTGTGATCTCTCGAATGTTACCAAACAAAAGGGATTAATCATGATGTTGTTCTTGTTGTGGTAAATGTTTATCCAAACAAATCAAGGAGACACAATTATAAGAACATCTTTATCCAAGAAATACGACTAATATTTACACATATTGCTGAATATATTTGTATTTGTAAGGGTTTATACCTTCATTTTTTTCACGTCAACTTTGTCTTCGTCTCTCCAAGGAGCTTTAAGTTTGATTTAGGATTCAATAGATCCTAGGAGTCAAAATAAGGGTGTTGATGGGTTAGCGTTGGATAGGAGAAGGAGCGAGAGAGACACCAAGAGGGGCCACGAGGAAAGCGCGATGGTGGCAATGACTATAGGTGGGAAATTTTATCTTGGGAGGCAACGAATCCAAACCTAATGATGAACCAAGGGAGATGATGACAGTGAAAAATAGATGATGAGCAGGCAAGGAAGGACGAGGTGAAGTGTGGTGTTGGTGCTGCTCTTGGATTTAGAGGCCACAATTTATGAGGGGGGATCTTGCATGGTTGTACTAACGCAAAGGGTAAGAAAAACTTGGCGACGGGGAGGACGCGAGCGTTGGGGGAGGGGAGAGGGGGTCTCTAGGGTTAGAGATTCATGATTGGCTTATATAGAGAATTTGTGGAGTGAATTGGAAAAATCAACGGTCCATGACTCGGTTTTATATGTGGAAACAAAGAACCAACGGTAATCAAATATGTGTGTTCGTATCTGAGGGGAAATGTTCTAAAATGTACAAGCACACCTGCCGATTACTCACATGATGCTTCTAGGAGATCGTTTGATGGACTATTAGTTTGCAAAAATGTTGTTAGCTAAAGGATCTAAGATGTCATTGGCGGCGGGGGGTAGGCGACTACAAAATTTTAGCTTTTATTTGCAATAGGTGAATGTGGATGAATTTAGTTATGTACATGTGCAAATACGTGATACAAACCTATATGACAGGATAATGCTAGGTACACTAGATGCACAAGTAAAGAAAGCTACCAATAATTTACAAAAGTAAAGGTGGAGGCAGAGATAACCACAAGTCAGAGACGAATGATTTATTCCAAGTTCACACTCTTGGGGGAGTTATAATCTCCGCTAGAGATTCATGGCGAACACCAAGTACCACCAACAACACAAAGTCTCGCCTTCTTCTCCTTTGAGATTCCCGCACAAAGTAGGAGCTCAAATATCCAGTGGTAAACCTCGAGGTAGCCCTCAAATCTTCACAAACTTCTGTGGAGATCAATCCACAAATTGGAATACCTAAATCTAAACAAGATTTCATGCTAAAAGAATGGGTGAATTGAGATGTTCCAGTAGCTCAAGTAGTGGTCCATTCATATCTTAATGAAAGGTTTTCTATGTTACCTCGCAGGCAAAAAAAATTGGAAATCCACCAAATAGTTTTTGATCTCTGATAATTTATTTTTGTGAAAATGATCAAAGGACGGTTTATCAAGGTAGAGTTGAAGATCTAACTCAGGTTATCGATCTCACCATTGATGAAGCCGGTGAGCCCCTCAGTGTCTTCTTTTTATTGCAAAACACTGATCTTACAAGAAATAGATATTATGTTAGGACTTGGCGCATCCCATTTGCCCTTTTCAATTTATTGCTCTATTCACTCATATACTCGATCTTTTCTTCCCGATTTATTGGTTTTATAATAATATGGTTGCGCGCATCCTAGTTGCTACAAAGGTTGGGGTTAATGAAGTTTCGATTTTCTAAAGGAACACATATGTTAGCTCTTACATAGTGGCTACGGTTATGTGGTGGTAGACACTTGACATCATGTCTTGTCAGTCGGACAACTCTTCCTCGTCAATGTGACTGTAACAAAGAGAAAGAAGGAAGGGAGGAAAAGCAACTATTATACGAAGATGTGATAATAAGATCTACACATACATATAGACAGTAAAAGCTAGTGAACACATGAATAGTTTGTTTTGTGGGAAAATCAAGTGACTACAAAAAGAAGAAAGAAGAAGGAAGGAAACACAACTAAATTAAAGAGATGTGAAAAATGTGTGATCTCTCGAATCATACCAAACAAAAGGGATTGGTCTTGATGTTGCAGCGATAAATTTTCATCCAAAAAAATCTAGGGAACAAAATTATATGAGCATCTTTATTCGCAAACTCAAATTGATGGGATGACTATATGACTAATATCTAAACATATTGCTAAATATATTTTGTATTTGTAAGATTGTATACCTTCGTTTTCTTCACAACAACTTTGTCTTCATATCCACGGAGCTTTTTGCAAGGGCAAGGATAAGTTTGGTTTAGGATCCAATAGCTTCTAGGGTTCAAAATAAGGTTGTTGATGGCTTAGCAGTGTGTAGGAGAGAGAGAGAGAGAGAGAGAGAGAGAGAGAGAGAGAGAGAGAGAGAGAGAGAGAGAGAGAGACCAAGAGGGGTCACGAGGAAAGCCTGGTGGTGGCAATGATAATAGGTGGTGAATTTTATCATGAGAGGCGAGGAATCATAACCTAACGATGAAGGTGACAAATAGAACGACGACGAGCAGGCAAGGAAAGATGAGATGAAGTCTGGTGTCATTGCCACTCTTCGTTTTAGATCCCACAATTTAGGAGGGGAGATCTCGTGGTTGTACTAACGTCATGGGTAACAACAACATGGCGGCGGAGAGGACGTGCGCGTTGGGTGCGGGGCCGGGGAGTATCTAGGGTTAGGGATTCATGTTTGGCTTATATAGAGCACTGGTGGAGTGAATGGGGAAAATCAACGGTCCATAACTCAATTGATATGGCAACAAATATCAAACGGTTATCAAATAGGCACGTTCATATTAGGGGAAAGGGTCTAAAATGTACATGTAACCTTGGCGATAACTAAGTTGAATGCTTCTAAGAGATTGCTCGATAAGTTATTAGTTTGCAACACATGTTGTTAACTGAATGATCTAAGACGTCGACTCAAGGGGGGGAGTGAATAGGCGGATACAAAGTTTATCTTTTATTTTCAAATTTAGGGGAATGTGGGTGATGTTAGATCTATAAATGTGCAACTATGTGATACAACCTATATGACAGGATAAAGCTAGCAACACAAGATACATATGTAAACAGAGCTAGAAATAATTTACAAAAGTAAAGGTGAAGGAAGAGATAACCACAAGTCGGCGATGAAGGATTTATCCCAAGTTCATACTATTGTGGGAGTTCTATTCTCCGTTGGAGAGGTGTGGCAAACACCAAGTACCCCCAACAACACAATGCCTCGCTTTCTTCTCTTTTGAGTTTCCCACACAAAGTAGGAGCTCAAACCTGAGGTAGCCTCCAAATCTTCACAAACTTATTTGGTCCAAAACTTCGATTCTTTGATGATCCACAAATATAGGGGATCTATCATGGTCCTTTCGATAAGTCAGAGTGTCGAACCCAACGAGGTGCAGAAGGAAATGACAAGCAATTTTCAACAAGGTATTCTCTGCAAGCACTGAAATTATCGGTAACAGAAGATAATTCGTAACGGGTAAAAAGTAACAAGTGTAACAAGGGTGCAGCAAGGTGGACCAATCCTTTTTGTAGCAAAGGACAAGTCTGGATGAACTCTTATATAAAGCAAAGCTCTCCCGAGGACACATGGGAATTATTGTCAAACTAGTTTTAATCATGCTCATATGATCCGCGTTCGTTACTTTGATAATTTGATATGTGGGTGGACCGGTGGTTGGGTGTTGTCCTTACTTGGAAAAGCCTCCCACTTATGATTAACCCTATAGCAAGCATCCGCAACTACGAAAGAAGAATTAAGATAAATCTAACCATAGCATGAAACATATGGGTCCAAATAAGGACATATTCTGGGTGGTGGATGACATTGCCATGGGTTTGCACACGCTCACACTCCATGGGCATTGCTACATTTGTCGCTTTTTCTAGCGTGGTTTCTCATGATGAAGGGTGCTAAAACACGATTAGAGGCAGAGATTGGCAGCCTTTTTCTTGATGATTTATCACTCTGGAGCTATATGTTGGCATCCTAGCTAGCAATGCCTTGGCAATCAGTAGTTGACCGCTTTCCTGTGATATTGAGAAATGCAGGTCCGTAGTCGTTCTTGCTGTACAGGAAAACCACAAGTAGATAACTGATAAAGTCATAAAACAAAGTAGTCTGCATTAGTTGTTGCTGCCCACATACAAAACTATCTTATATTCTTATCTTGAATTAATGATCCCCGGTATTTTTTTCCTTGGTCAGTCATTTGTGCAATACCTTTGGTCGTTGTTAGTTTTAAAAATCTGCATGAGATTGTTTTTTAATCTCTGATATAATTCCTGTCATGTCAGTTATTTATTCCTCTTCTTTTCCCCTATGGAAATATGCATCACATCCTATATTTCTGTGAATTTTCAGAGGTGATTACATGTGCGGAGTTCCATCCACTAGCCTATATTAGCTCAAAGGGCACTATCAGGCTTATTGACGTGCGGCAATCAGCACTATGTGACAACCACTCTAAGATGTTAGTAATCACTCCATGCACTTCCTAATGTACCAGTTATCTTTATCAGTTTTGCTAAAGCACATAGCACATCTAGATGTGCCATAAGTATTGCACACCTAAGTCCTATGTCATTGATCTTACGTTAAGATTCGTGTCGATATTTTTCCTTTTTCTTTTCCTCTTTATGCTTGATTCACTCACTTAGTTGTGCAATAGCTAGAGGGCATCTAGATGTGCCCTAGACACACCCTATCTTTATTTAGAAGGCAATAGTGAATAGAGTACGGAGGATTACAAAAATCTCAACTTCAGTTATTCCCTTAAACTTTGCAGAAATTGTTTTCTAATTCATTGGGACCATTTTTGTACAGATTTGAGGAGCATGCCTAGATCAAAATCCATTTTTGCAGACATAACTACATCGGTTTCAGATATAAAGTTTACAATGGATGGACGGCATATTCTTTTTCGTGATTATATGACTCCTATGGTTTGTAATTGATCTATCTATAACATGTTCATTGAGTCTTTCTACCCTTTTGCTTTCTGTCTAATTTGGGGCAGATGCCGTTGCTGAAGGCGCTGGAGGGCACATAGATGATGTGGGCGGAAGGTATGGCTACTGTGGGTGCTTCCTTCCTCTCTAGAACAACTCCAGGCAGCATCCCCTTTCCTGAGACTCCAACCTTCAACAACAGCAGGAAAGCACAACATAAGCAACCTACTACGAATGGGAGTGTGGCAGCGCTCGTGTTTAGTGGTTGGTTCGGGGCAGCCACGAGGTGGTGAGGGCTTCGGTGGTCATCAGAGAGGAGGCGCCTGCTTCGGGTTGGCCTGCCGTCGCTCTGTCCGTGCGTGCCGCCGCATCTCCCTTGTCTTGTGTGTGCTGCGCCTGCTTCTTGCTCCGTCCCAGCGGCCGGGCGTCCTGGCAAGCCTTCCATTTTCTACCCTCTATGTGGGTTGCGTAAGCGATTGGCGTGATGTGCAGCCATTGCATTTAGGGATTCAGTGTGTATTCTTGCATTTTGTTGGTGTTTCCTCGGATGATTTATATTCCATTACCCATTGATTTTTTGCTAGGTTTCTTGGCTTGTTGTTGTTGCACCGTTGCATGGGTCATTCCCTTTTTCCAGCCAGTCACTGATGGCATAGGATTGGGTGTTGCGTTTGTTCGTTTGGTCCTAGAATCCCAACCCCTGTCGTAGGAAGACAGCGGCCACTGTGTGTCGTCCAGGGTGGAGAGGATGACCTTGTCGGCATGGCTGAAGAGGGTGAAGTGATTGTTGAGGTTAAAATGTTGCGAGTAATTTTACAGGAGCGAAGCTCGCTTAGAAATCTACGACCATTCAAACATGACATACATGCAAAGATGGGGAATAATCAACATGATGTTCTGGTCGAGAGAAGAACAAATTGATCAAGCTTTAAGAGGCCGAGATGACCGCTGAAAACACCGATATTTCTGTCTTTCTATGTTCAGCTAAGAAATTCATTTTCTTCTTTTTTCAGTGCTCCATTTTTTAGCAGACCAAGATGCACAAAAGTGCAGTCTAATAGACTGAAATGGAAGCAGGTAACTACACTCTAGAAGTATACATGAACAGGAGAAGAGAAATGAACTGCGCTGGTAACTGTTGTTATTGCAACACTAAATTTTCAGTTGCAGGACCAGAAACCAATCGAAAAGGAGAAGTTAAAAATGCAGTGGATGGACTTGACATTTAGCTGCTTTGTTTGATATATACCAAGACCAAGGTTAAAAATCCAATGACTAAGGTTAAGAACCTGAGGGCCTTAACATTATGCAGTAGTATGTCAAGTCACACTAGCTGAGAATGCTTCATGATGAAGTAACTTGTGTTAGGCATTCTGGTTCTGGGTATAATTTATGCTTTGTTCTTCAACTTGTGTTGGTAGTATGCCTAATTTGTTGTATGACATGCAGCGTGATTGGTGGGGGTTGAATGTGTGGCGGTGCCAGTGTCAAAGACTAATCTTGTTAGGTTGGTAAGAATCATTTCATATTTCTCGAGCTCTGAGGTTTCTGCTTCATGTCAAGCCAACTTCATTTGTTTGATGCCATGAGAACCTCAACGCATAGGCGTCAGGGAGGAGCTGGCGCAGCAAAGTGCGCGAAACACTTCAGTTCTCGAATGGCTTGGAAGATATATGCACTGTGTGCTGCACATCTTCATACTTAATGTCGAAGAGCATCATGTTTAAGAAAGATTCATGCTAGTGTTTGGTTTGTTTAAGATATTTCTTACTGTGTTCTTGTGTTCTTGGTTGTTCAGAACTTCAGATATGATATGATGAATATCTTGCCCATTTTAAGATTCAAACACATTTAATTTATTTTTGTTAGTGTAAAAGAGCATTTCTTACTGACTACTGATATTTGTTGTTTGGATCGATATATCTCAAAGGGGAAAATATAAGCAAGTATTTTTGGCGTTTACAACCATTTTTTGGCATGTGTGAATTCTAATTTGGTGAAGATTTTTGTTTGAACATAAAAACTTGGTGTAGATTTTTGTTTGAACACAAAAACTTAGTGTAGGTTCTCTAATGCCTGTCTATTATTACTATGATATTATGAAATACAAACAACCTACCATGTGCATCCACATGCTGAATTTATTTGCACCATTTGATCAGTGTAGTACATAACATGTTGACATGCACGCACAAGGATACTGAACCAGTATGTTCTTTTTGAGAAAAAAAAACATATACTAAAAATTAACTAGTCCATTTGATTAGCCTAAAGGATATGTAATCAACAAACCTATCCACAATCATGATGTACATGTATACGTGCATAGAAAGAAGAGAACTAATTAGACTAAAGGATATGTAATCACAATGTACATTGTGTATGTAAGGTCAGTGATGCTAATTTAATATAAAGTAGGGGGTGTTGGTAATGTCATGGGTTGGAGGATATATGCAATGTGTGGCATGCATATCTTCGTACTTAATGTCAAATGGCTTGAAGATATATGCAATATGTGTTATACATATCTTCATACTTGATATCTTACGGCTTGGAAGATATATGCAATGTGTGGTATGCATATCTTCCTATATATATCCTATAATTCATTAACCATGTGCTACATATTTGGCTTTGGTTCCCTCCTATCCAACTTTTGAAAACCCAAAATATAGTTTCCCTCCCACTCATGGTTTGCAAAAAGTCTATCAAATGCAAAGTTATGCTAGATGCTCAATGCCCGCTTCAAATGGAACCAATGAAAAAAATCCAACACAATAAACCAACTTACATACATCAAACCTACAGGATTAGATGCGATGTTTGGTACTGCATGCAAATGTAGCATCAAGCATTCATCAGACCAAATAACATAATTCCTATATCCAATATATGCAATAAAAATAAGACAATGTCAGCATAAAAAGAAATGTGCCATCGGCAACCTTTGTGCAAATTTCAAGCCCAAAATGACAATATTGGTGTGCCTCCCAATGCTGACAGAAAGCATTAGACATAAAAATGATGACACCAGAGGAGTATGCGATCACCAGTCATGGCATGACAGCAATCAAACAAGACACTCAAATGACAATTCTCACTGAGTGATGACTATTGGTTTTCATTACAATGTCAATCCTGATTGCTAAAATTCAGTTTATTAGTATAACAATTTGACAGCACTTCCCTAATCCCAAAACAAGTAAGCAGCAATGCCATCACATAGACAATATCCTAATTAGTAATACCAGTTTCAGTCCCAGTAGAATCTCACTTTTTTGACAATAAGCATGTAAAACATGAATAATGCATGCATGAAGATGGACCAAACAAGTGTATTCAGCATTTTGTCGTATGCTGCAACTGATATGCTACCAGAGATCCTTTTTTAGTACTATGCTGCTTAAAACCCTCAAAGGTTGTGTAGTTTACACTATGCCACAGGCAGATCACAAAACGCGCCCAAATCAATAAACCATATTTACACTTAAATCGCCTCTTGCCCAACAAAACTAAAATGCAGAACATGGCATTATGACAAAGTGGCAACTTTTGCAATTGGAATGCTAATGTGTATTTTCCACAGAATCGCACAACCAAGTCAGGAACAGGGCAATTAATATAGGCAAGCAAATATAATTGCCACAAACATATCTTCATTATTTTGAAGTAAAACAAGATTTACAGAATTCTACTACCTTGCAGAATGTGTGTTTACTGAAAGTAACTATGAAGAGCTGATAAAGCACATGTCTTCAGTCGTCAATATAACCCAAAGAAACCTTCAGTCCCAATAAGTCAATGATTAGTTTACTGCAACAAATGTTGCTTGATTATGAATACTCAACGTTTAGCACCTACCAAACTATCATTACATATTTTAACTGCTGAATTGCAGAAATCACCATTAGATTTGACAAACGAACTGCAATAGCTACTTTAATTCTGGACTGGGCACTAAATAGAACTACTCATGCTGCATGAAACTATCACGAAATCATGCTAGCAAGTAGCAACTGACCGTTACATTGTGCTCTAGTGTCACATGCATACCAATTCTATGGGGCACCTTATATGAAAATTGACCATCCTATCATATTCATCTATACCTTATGTCATCTGATCATGGGTACAATGCGGTGAATTCGCTCACACTAGATCCTTTCAAGCAAGTATATAGTCGCAATTTGGAAGGAATGATGTTCACTGTCGAGTGAAGACCAGCTGAGACAATTAAGTTATACTCCTTCCGTTCCTAAATATAAGTCTTTCTAAAGATTCCAAAATGGACTACATACGGAGCAAAATGGGTGTATCTACACTCTAAACTATGTCCATATACATCCGTATGTAGTCCATATTGAAATCTCTAGAAAGACTTATACTCTATTTAGGAACGGAGGGAGTATTAGTTAACCAACACTAAGACCAGGAAGTAGGGGTAATCATAAATGATACAGAAAATGGCAACACCACAAACAATAACTAACAAATATGTCTAAACTCTAAAACCAAATTGCGGGCGCCGTTCTGAAGTCTGAACCAAACCTCCATACCAACTTATCACTTAAGCCTTCTGATTAAGCGAGTAACAGGATTGAGATTTGTTATTTGTTTATCCCAATAACATATGATGTAGTTTAAAGTTAAACATTTAGCATCAATTACCATGCCGTCGCAGTATAGTAGAGTAAATACTAAATCATTACTGAGTTATCAAAACTGAACAGGAAACTTGACTCAGTTCTAGGTGAGCACTAACTAATCCATGGTGCATGAGCCTACGGATAGTAATGAGAACAAAATAAGTAACCTATGTTTTGATGCCGCATTCAGAAAACTAAAATGCATCACCAGAAGAGCTAGGGAGTAATAATTACGGAGGGAGTAGTTTACTAAAATAGTGCTACTTCAGTTTGGAACCTTAACATCTACTCCCTCCATTCCTAAATATATGATGTTCTGGTAGTTCAATTTGAACTACCAAAACGTCATATATTTAGGAACGGAGGGAGTAGCAGCTATAATTAATAACTTTGTTATTGCATGTATGACTGCTGCACAAATGCGGAAGCCATCAGTACTTTACCAAAACATAGTGCTAAAGGATTGAAGACCAGACAATTCAGCAAAAAATATTGTTAATCATCAAGCTATGATGTGATCATGCTTTGACACGGCACAAAGTTGTAACCACTCATAGCATCTGCATCACAATGCCTACCAATGAACAGTTTTGGTCATCTCTATAAATGATGACTACATGCCTAAATCCTCACTAATTTATCCACACGTAACATTTCACATGTTTTAGTTCCAGATAAGTTACTAACGGACTATTCGTTGAGCCTAAGGATAGTCATGAAAATAAAACAATGTTACCCCTGTGTTCTGATGCCGCATTTGAAAACTAAAATGCATCACCGGAAAATCAGGAGACTAATTCTTAGTTTACTAAAATAGCGCTACTTCAGTTTGGAACCTTAACATCTAGCAATTATAATTAACAACTTTGTTGTCGGATGTATGACTGCAGCATAAATGCAGAAGCATCAGTACTTCACCAAACATAGTATTGCAGAATTTAATACGAGACATTTCAGTAACAAAATATTGTTAATCATCAAACTATCATGCTAACACAGCATAACGTCAGTAATCAATCATAGCATCTGCATCATAATGTTTACCAATCAACTGATTTGCAGTCACCTCTATAAATGATGACTAAATGCATAGATCCTCACTAGTTTATCCAAGCATAATATTCCATGTACTTTAATTCCAGATAAGCTACTAACGGACTACAAAGTTGGGCATGAAGTAATAATGTAGTATTAGCTTAGTACAATAATTGCTGCCCTCCCTATCGAACTGTAACGCGTGATAACATCTAACATCGACAGCTTTGTTGCCACATCTACAAATGATACTAAATGCAGAAACTCACTAGTCTATCTAAGCATAATACTCTAGATATTTTAACACCAGATAAGCTTTGCCACCTCCATATCAATGTAACACCAGACAAGCATAATACTCTAGATATTTAATAGCATCTTCCACATAATAATGTCTAAAATCGACAGCTTTGTTGCCACATATACAAATTATATTAAAGGCAGAAACCATCAATTGTTTAGCCAAGCATAATATTTCAGACATTTCAACACCAGATACACAGACTACGTGCTGTGCATGAAGCATTCATGTCATCTCAACTTAGTACAATAATGGTATTTCTACATCAAACGGTTATGCTTAATAACTTGAGCAGAATAATGTTAAACATTAACAGCTTTGTCAACACATATACAAATGATGACTAAATGCAGAAAACAACACTAGTCTATCCAAGCATAATAGTTAAGTACTATCAGTACAGATACGCTACTAACAAACTATGTTTCATGCATGAAGCAATAATGTGACTGACTTAGCATGACTTTGATTCCAAATGTATACCGTTATCCTGTAGCAGGTAATGTGAAAACTTTCTTCTTAAATAGTCCCTCCGTCCGAAAATACTTGTCATCAAAATGGATAAAAAGAGATGTATCTAGAACTAAAATACGTCTAGATACACTCCCTTTTATCCATTTTGATGACAAGTATTTCCGGACGGAGGGAGTAGTACTGAGTTCAGAAACCTCTTGTAGCTACAACTTAAAACAGAATGACAGAAAAATGCTGCATCCTTTCAAAACATATAATTGGCTGGACTTCCTCGCAAGGTCTACCGTCTTACTCAGCAAATAGATACAGCAGCTCATCGTTAAATACAGAAAAAAAGTAGTACCGGGCACTGGGCAAACATGTTACATGAAAATACCGAAAGATTCAGGAAGTGATCTAGAAATGGAAATAACCAAACCATTTGTTGCTACAAAAGACCTGGAGAATCCCTATGAAAACCTGAATATTTCTAGCAAGATAGTAATATAAGCAAACTACTTCTAAGCGAGAAAATAAAGAATCATGCACGGCCACTAACATATAGGAACATCAATAATACATACTCCCTCCGTCCCAAAATAAGTGTCTTAACCTTAGGGAGTAGTAAATACTGATGTAACTAATAAGTAACCACACTGCTAAGTTGAGCTGAGTAGTAAAATATACAGCTATCAAATAATAAGAATTCTAACGAGGCAGCATCAAAGACACACCCCAAGCATCAAAATAGGATTAACAGGTAACATAACACTATTTAGAAGCATAATAAGAATAACTTATTCACAGAGAAAAATCTGAAAGCAAGAAAAGTAGCACAAAATAATCGAATGATGCACCATATCATTTCACTAGTCCAAGAAATACCTAAACAACTGAACAACCTTGCAGACTTGCAGTTTGAAGAAGTAGAACAACATATGTCACTATAATTTTCCTATCAACAGCATAAGCAAAGCAGTTTTTATGTAATGTTGGACGAGATAACTTCTCCCTCAGAGGAAATGCATAAGACAAGCAGGAAAGACAGCCCAAAATAATAGAATGATGCACCACATCACCATTACCCTGGCAACTGATTAAAATGACTGAACCACATGCAGCTTCAAGAGCTAGAACAACCTATGTGACAATAAGTTTGCTGTCCACAGGATAAGCAAGCAGTTTCCATGGAAAATGAAACCATCCACACAGATGTATATCATGACATCAAGTACTGAATGCAAAATGTCAGAAATTAACCCAGGGTAAGCCTTAATCTTAAGACGAGCCCTAAAGATGCAGATACCGATAACAGAGTTCAAAACATTGCATCATCCATCACAACCTCCAAACGCGTAGATTAGATTCACAGCGTACGATTCAGAAGTGGAGCCAGGCGAGGCGAGCACCGCCGTCTTCACTCGGCCTTGGCGGCCACGGCCGCCTCCCCCTTCTCTCCCAGTTCGACCTCCCTGTCCTCTCCCTTCTCCTCGCTCTCCACCGCCTCGGCCGGGAGCGGGGGCGCGGACGGCTCGGCCGCGGCGACGGCGTCGGCGGGGTCCTTCTCCTCGGCGACGGCGGAGGCGACAGCGGCGGCGACGGCGGCGGTGGCAGGCGACTTGTCCTCCTCGGGGGCGGGGGCGGCGGTGTCCTCGTCGGGGTCGCGGGCGGGGTCGGTGGAGCGGGAGACGGCGCCGCGGAGGCGGTCGAGGAAGGGCTTGAAGGCGGACTCGACGGTGAGCCAGGCGAGGACGAGGCCGCCGGTGACGACCAGGGCCGTCTTCACGGCGCCCCCTCCCCCTCCTCCGGCTGCTCCTTTCGCCATGGCTGCTCGGGTCCCGGGCGCGTGGGCTGCGATGGGGATGGGGTTGGATGGGTGGTGTGCGATGCGTGTGGGGGTGGGGCGCCTGGGGTTTGGGGGTTTTGTGCCGGGAGCTTTGTCTTGCTCGGTACTACACGAAAGGGAAAGCAAAGGCGAGGACGAAAGCAAAGCAACGGCGAGGAGGAGGCGTGGCTTTGCTTGCTGGCCTGGGTGGTGGTGCCACGCCGCCCGTTAGTGGGCCTAGGCGTTGGCGCTTGCGTCCAGAAGCTTCTAAAACGTCGTATTCAGAGGCCCAAACGTTAGACGGGAGCTGGCCTGCTATTACATGGGCTTTTTCTATGTTTTTCAATTCGGTGGAGTCCATTTCAGAAGAAAGGATGGCAAATTATTAGAACCCGTTGACGCTCAAAAATGGCACAATCGTAAAAGTTGCTTAAAGCTCCGTCCTTTGAAGAGTGTACTTTTAACATTGTTGGAAAGTCAAACTTTTTTATGTTGACCGTATTTATATAATAATGCATCAACATTTATGCCATCAAATTAGTAGCATTAGATTCATAATAAAATGTATTTTCATCATATACATATTTGGTTTCATAAACATTGATATATTTTTGCACAAACTCGGTCAAACTTTAAAATAGTTTGACCCTTCAATAAAGTTGGAAGTACACTTTTTAAAGGACGGAGGGAGTATGATTGGAAGTCACCATGATGGATATGAAGATGGTCTAAAACGGAGCTCGGATGCAAAAATTATGACAAGTTCAAAGATGCTCATATTGACATCAAATTATGAAATGGCCATAAACTCAATTAAGATGGCCTCTGATGAAAAATGTATCAACACAAAATTTGTGCGTCTCGTCGAAACGGTTGATTTTGACATCAAATTATGAAATGGTCATAAACTCAATTAAGATGGCCTCTGATGAAAAATGTATCAACACAAAATTTGTGCGTCTCGTCGAAACGGTTGATTTTGATATAAAAATCGTCTTAATCCGAGGTCGTATGCAACCTGTGAAGTCAAAACAAGGTCAGAAACAAAAGTTGCACAGTCATTTCGGACCGACCGAGTTGATTTGATCGGTAAGACCGAGTTGATCCGAAAAATTACCAAAGAGTTGGCAACGTTCACTCGGTGGGACCGAAGCAAACCAATCGGTGAGATTGAGTTGATCCAGGAAATTACAAAAGGATACAATGAGTTGACATCGTTCACTCGGTGGGACCGAAGCAAACCACTCGGTGGCTCCAAGTTGATCCGGAAAATTGCCAAATATTCATGTCCGAGTTAGGTTAGGGTTTTTGATGTTTTGGACGGAATTTTTAGTCATTTATTGTACGGAAAGTCCAGCCGCCTCATAAGTAGATGAGACGTGACGACCGATGGAACAACACACAATCAAACAATCAAACTATCATATTTTATCTTTACTTTTACCTTCTCCCTTCTTCTTCTTCTTCCTCGTTCTTCGCGAAGGAGGGAAGCGATCCACGAGGCACTAGGGGCGATCAGGTCGACCTAGGGTAGCCCATAGTCGCCGCAAGCACTGACGGGGTCCCTCCCGGGCAAGCGGGGTTTTGGGTCTACAAAAGCGCCCGCCGGATTGCTTGTGTAGCGCACTTCCGGCAGGGTCTCCTTCGACGTGAGCTGCGGTGCATCACCCCCGGCGTCGAGGGTACACAGTGATGTGTTCGTGCGCGAACACACTTTTTGGCGACTCCGCTGGGGACGAAGCTTTGAACGGTCTCCGGTTCGTTCTTGCTACGAAGAGATCGTCATCTAGGGTTTGCAATCTACAAAGGTAATATGAATACCCACTTCACTTACTAGATGCAAATAATGCATATATTGTTGCTAGATCGTCTAATGAGCATAATGTATTGGCTAGCCCTAGTTTTATCAATCATGCTTCTAATTATGTGCAATGGCCAATGCAAAATAATCTTCATGCTTCAAATTCTTATGATTTTAGCAATGCACAACATATGTATCCCAACTCCTATGCATCGGCAACCCCACAAATCTATATGCCGATGAACAACGTGATGAGTTCGGTCAATCAAGTTGAGACACCCCATGTAGGAACTTCCAGTAATATGCAGCAAAGTGTTTCAACTTTTTATTCATCGGCAAATAACTTACAGTATGTTAATCCAAACATGCTGATGGATAGGGGAATTTGTTGGGGAACGTAGTAATTTCATAAAATTCCTACGCACACGCAAGATCATGGTGATGCATAGCAACGAGAGGGGAGAGTGTTGTCCACGTACCCTCGTAGACCATAAGCGGAAGCGTTATGGCAACGCGGTTGATGTAGTCGTACGTCTTCACGATCCGACCGATCCAAGTACCGAACATACGGCACCTCCGAGTTCAAAGACACGTTCACTCGATGACGATCCCGGACTCCAATCCAGAAAGTGTCGGGATGAATTCCGTCGACGACGGCGTGGTGGCGATGACGATGTTCTACGGCGCAGGGCTTCGCCTAAACTCATGACGATATGACCGAGGTGGAATATGGTGGAGGGGCACCGACACGGCTAAGGAACGATCTTGAAGATCAACTTGTGTGTTCTAGGGTGCCCCCGCCTCGTATATAAAGGAGCAAGGGGGGGGGCTGTCGGCCAAGGAGGGCGCGCCAAGGGGGAGTCCTACTCCCACCAGAGTAGGACTCCTTCTTTCCTAGTTGGAGAAGGAGAAGGGGAAGGAGGAGGAAGGGGAAGGAAGGGGCGCCGCCTCTCCTTGTCCTATTCGGACTAGGGAGGAGGGGCAGATCCACCTCTTGCCTCCTCTCCTCTTCTCCCTTAGGGCCCATGAAGGCCCAATAACCCCGGAGGTTCCAGAAACCCCGGTACTCGACAAAATGCCGATTTCACCCTAACACTTCCGATGTCCAAACATAGGCTTCCAATATATCAATCTTTATGTCTCGACCATTTCGAGACTCCTCGTCATGTCCATGATCACATCCGGACTCAACAAACTTCGGTACATCAAAACTTATAAACTCATAATAAAACCGTCATCGTAACGTTAAGCGTGCGGACCCTACTGAGTTCGAGAACTATGTAGACATGACCTAGAACTATTCTCGGTCAATAACCAATAGCGGAACCCGGATGCTCATATTGGCTCCTACATATTCTACGAAGATCTTTATCGGTCAAACCGCATAACAACATACGTTGTTCCTTTGTCATCGGTATGTTACTTGCCCGAGATTCGATCGTCGGTATCCAATACCTAGTTCAATCTCGTTCTTGGCAAGTCTCTTTACTCGTTACGTAATGCATCATTCCGTAACTAACTCATTAGCTACATTGCTTGCAAGGCTTATAGTGATGTGCATTATTGAGAGGGCCCAGATACCTCTCCAACAATCGGAGTGACAAAACCTAATCTCAAATACGCCAACCCAACATGTACCTTTGGAGACACCAGTAGTACTCCTTTATAATCACCCGATTCGTTGTGATGTTTGGTAGCACCCAAAGTGTTCCTCCGTAAACGGAGTTGCATAATCTCATAGTTACGGGAACATGTATAAGTCATGAAGAAAGCAATAGCAACATACTAAACGATCAAGTGCTAGGCTAACGGAATGGGTCATGTCAATCACATCATTCTCCTAATGATGTGATCCCGTTAATCAAATGACAACACATGTCTATGGTTAGGAAACATAACCATCTTTGATTAATGAGCTAGTCAAGTAGAGGCATACTAGTGACTATATGTTTGTCTATGTATTCACACATGTATCATGTTTCCGGTTAATACAGTTCTAGCATGAATAATAAACATTTATCATGATATGAGGAAATAAATAATAACTTTATTATTGCCTCTAGGGCATAATTCCTTCAGTCTCCCACTTGCACTAGAGTCAATAATCTAGATTACACAGTAATGATTCTAACACCCATGGAGTCTTGGTGATGATCATGTTTTGCTTGTGAAAGAGGCTTAGTCAACGGGTCTGCAACATTCAGATTCGTATGTATCTTGCAAATCTCTATGTCTCCCACCTGGACTTGGTCCCGGATGGAATTGAAGGGTCTCTTGATGTGCTTGGTCCTCTTGTAAAATCTGGATTCCTTTGCCAACGCAATTGCACCAGTATTGTCACAGAAGATCTTCATTGGTCCCGATGCACTAGGTATGACACCTAGATCGGAAATGAACTCCTTCATCCAGGCGCCTTCATTTGCTGCTTCCGAAGCAGCTATGTACTCCGCTTCACATGTAGATCCCGCCATGACGCTTTGTTTAGAACTGCACCAACTTACAGCTCCACCGTTTAATAAAAACACATATCCGGTTTGCGATTTAGAATCGTCCGGATCAGTGTCAAAGTTTGCATCGACGTAACCATTTACGACTAGCTCTTTGTCACCTCCATATACGAGAAACATATCCTTAGTCCTTTTCAGATATTTCAGGATGTTCTTGACCGCTGTCCAGTGATCCACTCCTGGATTACTTTGGTACCTTCCTGCCAAGCTTACTGTTAAGCACACGTTAGGTCTAGTACACAGCATTGCATACATGATAGAGCCTATGGCTGAAGCATAGGGAACTTCTTTCATTTTCTCTCTATCTTCTGCTGTGGTCGGGAATTGAGTCTGACTCAACTTCACACCTTGTAGTACGGGCAAGAATCCTTTCTATGGCTGATCCATTTTGAACTTTTTCAAAACTTTATCAAGGTATGTGCTTTGTGAAAGTCCTATTAAGCGTCTTGATCTATCTCTATAAATCTTGATGCCCAATATGTAAGCAGCTTCACCGAGGTCTTTCATAGAAAAACTTTTATTCATGTATCCCTTTATGCTATCCAGAAATTCTATATCATTTCCAATTAATAATATGTCATCTACATATAATATCGAAATGCTACTGAGCTCCCACTCACTTTCTTGTAAATATAGGCTTCTCCAAAAGTCTCAGATAAAACCATATGCTTTGATCACACTATCAAAGCGTTTATTCCAACTCGAGATGCTTGCACCAGTCCATAAATGGATCATTGGAGCTTGCACACTTTGTTAGCACCTTTTGGATCAACAAAACCTTCTCGTTGCATCATATACAACTCTTCTTCCGTAAATCCATTCAAGAATGCAGTTTTGACATCCATTTGCCAAATTTCATAATCATAAAATGCAGCAATTACTAACATGATTCGGACAGACTTAAGCACCGCTACGGTGAGAAAGTCTCATCTAGTCAACCCTTGAACTTGTCGAAAACCTTTTGCAACAAGTCGAGCTTTATAGACGCTTACATTACCATCGATGTCGGTCTTCTTCTTAAAGATCCATTTATTCTCAATGGCTTGCCGATCATCGGGCAAGTCAACCAAAGTCCATACTTTGTTCTCATACATGGATCCCATCTCAGATTTCATGGCCTCTAGCCATTTTGCGGAATCTGGGCTCATCATCGCTTCCTCATAGTTCGTAGGTTCATCATGGTCAAGTAACATGACTTCCAGAATAGGATTACCATACCACTCTAGTGCGGATATTACTCTGGTAGACCTACGAGGTTCAGTAGAAACTTGATCCGAAGTTTCATGATCAATATCATTAGCTTCCCCACTAATTGGTGTAGTTGTCACAGGAACCGGTTCTTGTGATGAACTACTTTCCAATAAGGGAGCCGGTACAATTACCTCGTCAAGTTCTACTTTCCTCCCACTCACTTCTTTCGAGAGAAACTCCTTCTCTAGAAAGGATCCGAATTTAGCAACGAAAATCTTGCCCTCAGATCTGTGATAGAAGGTGTACCCAACAGTCTCTTTTGGGTATCCTATGAAGACACATTTCTCCGATTTGGGTTCGAGCTTATCTGGTTGAAGTTTCTTCACATAAGCATCGCAGCCCCAAACTTTAAGAAACGACAACTTTGGTTTCTTGCCAAACCACAGTTCATGAGGCGTCGTCTCAATGGATTTTGATGGTGCCCTATTTAACGTGAATGCAGCCGTCCCTAAAGCATAACCCCAAAACGATAGCGGTAATCAAGAAGAGACATCATAGATCGCACCATATCTAGTAAAGTACGATTACGATGTTCGGACACACCATTTCGTTGTGGTGTTCCGGTGGCGTGAGTTGCGAAACTATTCGCATTGTTTCAAATGTAAACCAAACTCAGAACTCAAATATTCTCCTCCACGATCGATCATAGAAATTTTATTTTCTTGTTACGATGATTTTCCACTTCACTCTGAAATTCTTTGAACTTTTCAAATGTTTCAGACTTGTGTTTCATTAAGTAGATATACCCATATCTGCTTAAATCATCTGTGAAGGTGAGAAAATAATGATACCCGCTGCGAGCCTCAACATTCATTGGACCACAAACATCAGTATGTATGATTTCCAACAAATCAGTTGCTCGCTCCATAGTTCCGGAGAACGGCGTTTTAGTCATCTTGCCCATGAGGCACGGTTCGCAAGTACCAAGAGATTCATAATCAAGTGATTCCAAAAGCCCATCAGTATGGAGTTTCTTCATGGCTTTATACCGATATGACCTAAACGGCAGTGCCACAAATAAGTTGCACTATCATTATCAACTCTGCATCTTTTGGCTTCAACACTATGAATATGTGTATCACTACTATCGAGATTCAATAAAATAGACCACTCTTCAAGGGTGCATGACCATAAAAGATATTACTCATATAAATAGAACAACCATTATTCTCGACTTAAATGAATAACCGTCTCGCATCAAACAAGATCCAGATATAATGTTCATGCTCAACGCCGCACCAAATAACAATTATTTAGGTCTAAAACTAATCCCGATGGTAGATGTAGAGGTAGCGTGCCGACCGCGATCACATCGACTTTGGAACCATTTCCCACGCGCATCGTCACCTCGTCCCTTAGCCAATCTTCGCTAAACCGTAGTCCCTGCTTGAGTTGCAAATATTAGCAATGTAACCAAGATCAAATATCCGGTACTATCTGCGAGCATTAGTAAGGTACACATCAATAACATGTATATCACATATACCTTTGTTCACTTTGCCATCCTTCTTATCCGCCAAATACTTGGGGCAGTTCCGCACTACTAGGAAAAGGCATGCTAGTGGCGCACCAGTTTTGCCTTCTAATGGCGCATGGCTGGTGCGCCACTGGCATCACGCCATTAGAATTTCTTTCTAATGGCGCACCACACGTGCGCCATTAGAATCTGGTATTCTAATGGCGCACCTGGCGGTGCGCCATTAGTACTGCTCACAATGCGCCATTAGAATGCCTCCCAGGGGCCATATGTACAAATGTGCTATGGCATTCTAATGGCGCATTACAAGTACATGCGCCATTAGTGTGATGATCACAGTGCTCCATTAGTGTCTTTTGTGGTGCGCCGTTAGTATGAATATTAGGTTTTTTTTTTGCTTTTCTGATTTTTGCACAGATTACAAAATATATTATTGCATAGAATATAGACAAGACACACAAGAACATCAAATTCATCAAATACAATAGAAGATTAGTCTCCTAATACAATTCATCATATTAGTCTCCGGATTCAAAAGACCGACAAAGATAAAACATTACAAGTCTCAAGACCGCGAGTATCGAGTTTGCCTTCACATTACAAGTCGATATCGATCATCTAAACTACCATCACATAGAAGAGAGCTGTGGTCATCACGATGAGCATCATCGCGATCAAACCGGTCTTCATCCGGTTCCTCCAACGCCCTCCTCTCTCCGCTAGATAGCGGGCGATCTAGATTCGCCTCCGCCCTAGTGGTGTACCCTTTGTAACTATTACCGCTGAACGGTGAACCTGTCTCCGACACTCCTCCTAGTCATCGTAGACTCGGAACCTTACCCTTGTACCACGACATACGACGGCATCTCTATGCACAAGCCAAACAATGCATACAATACATAAGCAATGTGTAAGTATGCAACAAAAGGATCGGAAGAGAAAAGCAAGACATTAATAGCACGATTCATGGTCCTACTAATAAAATAGCATCGATTACATCTAAGTTGAACAACCGTCCAAACCAAAGAGACATACGAATTCATTAAAAGTTTAATTACAACATGAACCAATCAATGTTTCGAACTACACATCACTACTTTCGACTCGACTCATTGGACAGAGGCGTGGATGAAGCCGCCGTCTGTCGCGATGGTCATGAAATCGCGATCGTTGTCACCCCGCATTTGTAGCATTCCATCTATCTCACCGTTGGACGGTTGATTTACGAGGAAGAACTGCCCGACGTATGAAGGACATCTTGATGGATGATGTCCGCAAACTCCGATCGATGCGAAAGAATTCTTGTCCGAGGTCCGCGTCTGGACTGCCGACAAGCTCGCGCCCAATCTTTGAGATTATCTGGTAGCGAAGGTGATGATGGTCCTTACGATCGCCTCGCATGTGATGGAGGGCGTAGTAGGCATCCTTCGACCACCCGGTTGCTTGACGCAGCAGAACTTCAGATTGTGTGAGAAGATGTGCTTGCATTACACGAAACGCCTCGTGAAGGTGCCTCCAGTTAGGCGTGGCGGGAGAACATCATCAAGAACTTTCTTCACATTTGTGTAGTCTATCATGGAGTTACGGTTCGGGTCGAAATCGTGGCCATGGAATATTTCGGCTTAAGAGGATGAGTGTGCAATGTGTCACCGCACGTAACACGGAATGTTAGAAAAAAAAACGATCGAAATCTAAGAAATCATATGTTACAGGCGGTTAAGGGATGACTTACTCGGAAAGTAAGGCACAAGGAAGTTATCCTTATCTGCGTTTGCGAATGACGCCTTCGAGGTGTGAACTCGCAACTTGGCGGTCCCAGCCACTGCTCAAGTGCTTGGCACGCATGTAGAAGGGGTCGACTATCACGATGTCCGGTATTGTCTCTAATGATCCGCATCCGCATGCTCGTAAAAACAGCCGAACGAAGGTGTAGTGCAGCGGATGAAGGTTAAACATAGCAAAGATGTCATCAAACCGCAGGGCGATCATACCCCGATGTCGCCATCCACAAAGCCCTTGCTCTCGGCACCTTGGCCACGAAAACCGGTATGCCACATCCTTCTCTCGAGACGCCGCTTCTCCAAAATCGAACACCGCATGCAGACTCCGCGATAGCACCGGTTGCAAGATTCAGCATATTTGGCGGTAGCATCGCCCTACCCGCCACATGCACCTCCTCGAGATATCCTTAGGTGAAGGTGGCCCGTCCCGAGCACGGATCGAACTTCGGTGCGGTGGCTCGCACCGGCGCCTTGTTAGTCTTTCGCTTCCGCCCTTCTTCTTGATCTCCTCGTAATGGGACCGAGTTCGCTCACGACCGCCTTCTTCAGCGTGTTGGGGCTGATAATATTCGCGCCTCGGCTATCGAGGCTCGGTGAAGACGGAGCCGGAGGCGTGTCCCGAGAACCCAACGCCGACGGCGCTTGTTGCAATTGGATTTCTCCGCCGTACCAGCTAGATCGCGGTGGTCTTGGCTGGGTTCTTGAGAAAGAGGCCCGCAGAAATCGTCAGCGTACCCATGTTCAGCAAAGTACTTGTAAACTTTGGTAAATGTACCGTCGTCGTTGTCGTCGCCGTCCGGATCCTGTGCCATAGGGATGTCCGGCAGGTCCGGTAGCGTTGCTGCGTTCTTGCCATGGCTTGGCGCCGCAGCACGATCGGCGGTCTTGTGCGTGGGGTGGTGTCCCCGCCTCAAACGAATCGCTCTTCGCCATAGCGAGGGCGGTTTATGCAAAGTCCGAGGGTCATCTCATCTTCTTCGCCGCCCCAGCCGGTCGAATCGAGGTAACAACTTCGTCGCAGCTGGCAGCACCGGACCACTTCAACCCTATACATTGTGGGTGGCATCGGATTACCGTGGAACATGGGGTTGCCGGTTGAACGATTTTGCCCTTGGCGACATCGACCAACTCGGCGCCCACGGCGCGAAGAGAGCAAGGAACGGCGGTGCCCTGCGAAAACATGTGTAGGGCGTCGAGGATGCCCAACAAAGGCAAGGAGATGAAGTCATCGGCCGAGAGGCTTAGTTACCGTGATGCCGCTAAGCTCGGCTAATGTCGAGGCTCGCCAACGGCGAAGCGCAAATCGACGGAGGGGCGCTTCTCGGCGAGGTGCCGGCCGCGTACACCGGGTGCATTAAGCTCCAATACCGTGCGGTGCGGAGACACGAATACCGCCTCGCGGAGACACCAATGGCGCCGCCGCGGAGACACCAATGGCGCCGCCGCGGAGACACCAATGTCGCCGCCGCCGAGACACCAATGGTACCGGCCAGGCGAAGTTCGCCATGAAGCTGGGAACCGGGAGGACCCTTTGGCGCCCGCAATCCACGTCGTCGCCCATGCATCAACGTAGGCACCATGGCTTCGAGCCGTTTCCAGCTGTTGTTCCACTTGCTCTTGGACAAGCTCCGGAATCCGCACCACTTGTGCCTTGAGTGCTTCAACCTCGCGTCGGCTTTCCGAGCTGGCCTTTTTCTCCTTCCGCACACCAGCGGTATAGTATGACCCCATTTTGTGGACAAGCCTTTGCCGCCACACGACCAACCGACGCCGGCTTATCGAGCTTATCCTTCTTTTTCATTACGCTCAACGCCCTATTTAAAGGGGTGTCGAAGGGGAGCTCTTAGACGACCCCGCCATCGCTTTCATTGTCTGCGAAAGTAACATGAGCCATTTAGAAATATTGGTGATTAATTAGAGTGCAGCCATATGGAGCTAATTACGCGGGGTGTATTCCTTACGAGAACAAGCTCAAGCGCCTGGGTCTTCGGATCCGTGGTAAGCTCCTTTGTTATCGGGTCCTCCTTGTACCGGCCCCGACATAGTTCCCGGTCCGCTTGTCACCGCTGTATTTCTCGGCGGGCGGTAGGCCTTGCTCGGCACGCCCGCGTCCTCCTTGTCCCATATAGGCTCCGCCACTCTATAACCGCCGGGACCGAGTTTGTGTTCCCTAAGTTCAACTCCGCATTTCTTTCCCCAATCGACTTGATTCGAGCTTGCGGGCTCGCACTTGATCTTGAACTCGTTGTACTCATCTTCGCTCATCAAATGATATTTCGCCTTGATCTTGTCATAACTATCACCTTTATCAATCATTCTCTTCACCGTGCTTCTCCAAGTAGACAGGGCCGTGCTCATCTTCGTGAGGGCGGCATTGTTCACTCTATTCCCTGAGAGGCGTGTGTTTTCAAATTCGTCGGGGAACTTGTATCGTTCGTGCAGCTTCGTGAAGAGGAGGCTGCGCAAATTCCCTCGGTCCTTATGCCTAAGGTTCTCGGTGTTGATCGAGACGGTGTTCCGGAGAATGCACCCGAGCTGAACCGCGTACCCCTTGACTATATGTTTGGGCTCCGTTGGATTCCCGTCGGAGTCCACTTGAGTGAATTCCTCCTTGACGGTGCGGAGCGCATTCGGGCGCCGGTCCTTCCTTTGCTTCTTCGGTTGGCTGCCATCTGTGTGTGCGCCACCATCATCAGTGGTGGCATCCTCGGCGGCACCATCAGTGGTGTCATCCCCGACGCCACTAGGGGTTGTGTAATCAGGATCGGTGTCTTCCGCGGCGTCATCATAGCGGTGAGGTTGTTGTTCCTCCAACTCTTGGGACATCTCCCGAATTGCTTGCCGCCCAACCACCGGCCTCATCGTTGTGGGCCATGTTTCTCTCTAAATAGGAAAAAAGTTTGGTCAAAAAGATGGTTATTGTCAAGGAACAAGATCATGGTCTCATGATTTAGGGTTGGGCCTAATCACTTGGCTCTATTGCCACCTATGTTGGGTTTATCATCTAGGGTTTATCGATGCTAAGGATGATTCTAAGTTGTGGGCCTAATCACTTGGCTCTATTGCCACCTATGATTTAATGCAGCAAGAATGGCAGGGCAGTTGATCCTACTTAACTAAGTACTAAGATAGCCCGGCCCATGCATTAGTCGCAAGTACCCCATATGTCCTATTTTTAGCAAAGTCATGCTAAAATTCACGGAAAATTTCAGCATGACCTTTGCTGAAAATAGGACATATGGAGTACCCGAATTTGCTTGAACGGAAGTTAATCGACATTCCGCAAACTCAAGGGCCTCTCGGGTACTGCAAATTTGCTTGCCGAGACTCAAACTCAGCACAGGAAGTACCCACATCCCGCCACATGTGTCCACCAGTTCAACAAACATCCTAGTACCGCAATACTACAAAATTTGAAAATGACAACTTTTTGTACACAAAGTGTTTGACTTAGCTCTTTGTCAAGATACATGTTACTCAAATTTAGTTTACTAAATGCTAGGCACCTCTGAGGATACTTGAGCTCATGACTGTTGAGAACCTCCTCACATGATGAAACGTTCCAAGTCAACAACAGAAACAAAATTTGCACATGAGCAACAACTAGCTAGTTGATAAAAAAAATGAACAAGAATGCACAAGAACAAGTTACAGCCACGACAAGTTTTTTGCTCAGGCAACACTAGGCAAATTGAAATCATTACACGGTAAAAGCAACTAGTAATATTTTGTACACATAAAATGGTGCTCAGGCAACACTAGGCAAATCAACACTAGGCAAATTCTACAAAATATCCTGCATTTCCCAACTACACCCCGTGCAACACTAGCTAGTTGCCTTATACTCCCGCCATGGAGTATATTTTTGCTCAGGCAACACTAGGCAAATTCTACAAAATATACTCCGTGCATCCCTACTTGAAATATCAACACTAGGCAACAAGTAAATGAAATCTCAACCGCAATACCTAGGGTTTGCAGTGTGGAGGGGACGGCGAGGGCGCTGGGCGGAGGGGGACGGCGAGAGGCTGGAGCTGGCGCGGGCAGAGGGGGACGGCGAGGCCGGGCGCGGGCGGAGGGGGGCAGCGGCAGCAGGGCGGCAGGGCGGGGGGACGGCGAGGGCGTGGCGCGGCGGGGGGACGGAGGCGCGGGCGCGGGCGGAGGGGGGACGGCGCGTGGCGCGGCGGCGGAGGGGGGACGGCGAGGGCGCGGGCGCAGCGGAGGAGGACGGCTCGCAAGGCGCGGGCGGACGGCAAAGCTGGGCGGGCGACGGCGCAGGGCGGCAAGGGGCGACGGGCGCGAGAGGCTGGGAGGGGGGATCTGGCGAGGGAGAGGGAGAGAGGCCAGAGGGAAATAGGTGAGGGATGCTTTCTAATGGCGCACCATACGCCCGTGCGCCATAAGTACGACTGTTCTAATGGCGCACCACCTCGCGGTGCGCCATTAGAATGTTGTTTTATCTACCACAAGAGCCATATCTACAGCCCAACCCTTTCTACAATGTAACCCACCCACTAGCCCGACTGGTCAAGACGCAAAGACACACACACAGAGGTCCCGGGTTTGATTCCTGGATCCCCAATATTTTTATGCATTTTAAATGGTGTTTTTATATTTATTTGTGTTTAAATATGTTCAAACTTGTTTAAATCATAACAGATAATATTTTTATGCATTTTAAATGTTGTTTTTATATTTATTTGTGTTTAAATATGTTCAAACTTGTTTAAATTATAACAGTAATATTTTTTATAAAAATAGTAAAAAATTTAAAAGTGCTCGGCGGTGGAGCGGGGAGGTTGCGATGGGTGGAGCTAGCGGGGAGGTGCGGGTGCGATCGAGATGGAGGATCGAGATCGAGATGGAGGGGAATCGAGATCAAGTGTCCTCATGAATTCAAAAGTGCCCATGAAATTTAAAAATATTCATGATATCAAAAGTGCCCATGAAATACAATCGAGAAATGAAGACTACGATTTAAATACAATCGGTCTTAGCTAGCTATCTGTTCACAATCTTCTTGCCCTTCTTTTTCGCAAACGGAGTTCTTCTGTGGAACAGACGTCCTTTAGGTAGGGTGGTCCTGCTTCTTCTTGTGGTGTGTGCTGCTACTTCATCGTCGTCGTCATGTTCGATCTTCGGGTCGCCGTACTTCTCAAGTCTTGCTCATTGGCTACTCCATCCATTCCGATGATCTTCCTTTTGCCTCTCCTCACGACAACACGACCGGGCTTTGGCGGGTCGGTAATGAAGAAGCATTGGTCCACTTGGGAAGCCGCACCCATGGCTCATTTTTCGAGGTGACGCTTATGCCATGGTCTTGGATTTGGCTTCGGTATAACCATGGTGGTGAAATACGGTCTTCTTTTATGACGTTTTGGCCCATCGACACGGAACATCGGGACCTTCTCTCCAACAGTAGCTCAGCTCCCAGATCTCCTCGATCCTTCCGTAGTATCTGTCCTTGTCGTTACGGTGTAGGATTCCATCGTTACCGGAGTTCGATAACCATCGCTCTTCATGTCCTTGTCCTCGGTGTAGAATGTGTAGCCGTTGATATCGTGCGCCTCATAGGTCATCGAGGTTGTGCTCGGCGCCGTGACAAGGCGAATAGTAGTTGTTCTTCCGCGGAAGAATCCTCATGTAAAGGGTACGACGAAAGCTTCGCTTGAACCAACGCGTGAAACATGAATTGTGCTCTTTGAGTATATCTCCGTCCGTCCTCTGTTGGCCTCGGTCATTGTCGCCTTCTTAATAAAGGTTTTGTGCTCTACCACCCAAGGATCGACCACGCCTATGTGTTGTAGCGCGACTAGGTTTGCTCTTTCAAAGTCGGCGAGTCGACCCTCGGTTTACATGCATTTCATGGCGACCCTCATGGTGACCCCATCCAGCGAGCCCGCCGAGGTGCTGTTGACTGACGCGACCAACGGGTTCTCGATGCCTAGATAATTCGTGCGATGGGAGATGCACTCTTGGTCGAAAAGCCCCGGCTATGCTTCCTCTCGACGTGACATGTTGCGAACGTATCCTTTGATGACACCATTCATCCTTTCGAACGGCATCATGCTTTGTGCAGAACGTCGGCCCGAGTTGGATGATATCCTCCACTATATGGACCAGCGGATGCACCATAACGTCGAAGAATGCGGGCGGAAGTACATCTCAAGCTCGCATAGTATCACCACGATCTCTTCCTCGTAGCCTTCGAGTTGCCTCACGCCAATCGACTTCCGATGATGTCGAAAAAGTTGCACAGGCCAAATAGCGTTTCCGCGGACGTGCGCGTCCATGATCCCACGGATTGCAATCGGAAGTATCTGCGTCATCGACGCGTGATACCGTGAGACTTCATCCCGCTGAACTTCGCTTCACTGGGTCTAGGTATCCGCTTATCTTCCCCGCGTAACCGTAAGGAAGTTTTACTCCTAGGAGGCAGGTGAAAAATTGCTCGATCTCCTCCTGACTTAGAGTGAAGCACGCGGGAGGGTAGTCATTTCCGGTCTTCTTGGCCTTTTTGCCTTTGCGACGACTTTCCGTGTCCTGCTTCGCCTCATCATCATCATCATCATCATCATTAGCGTGAAGCTCCCGCCGATGCCCATTGATTTCAAGTCCGCCTTGCTTTCGCCCATCTTTGGTCCTCTCGGCATGTTGAGCGGGTACCAAGCACTCTCGCACACGTTCTTCGTGATATGCATGACATCAAGGCTGTGAGGCACACGGTGGATCTTCCAAGACGGCAAGTCCCGAAAATGACCTCGTTTTCCATACCTTCAGCAGCTGCTCTGGCGCCTTCGCATCTTTCCCGCGGTGGGCGTCTTTCCAATTTTTCAACAGCTTGTCTATTTCCTCGCCGCTCCTCGTTCAGGCGTTTTGGGTTCGGTTTCACCATCGAACAGATCCTTGCGTTTCCTCCACGGGTCATCGTCGCGAAGCCACCTTCGATGTCCCATGAACACGGTTTTCAAGACCCGGATCTCTATCTAGCTGGCGTCGTTGTGTCATCCATGCACCTTACGCATCCGTAAAATCCGTGGACTACCTGCCCGCGAGATATCCGTAATCGAGATAGTCGTGCACCGTCGTGAGCGGTCACGGCTCTCATAGGGAAATATTCTTTCTGCGGCGTCCCACGTATTGGTGGCGTTTTCCACAGCGTGTCTAGCTCCTCCTTCAAAGAGCCCCCCGAGATCTGATTGATGTCGTTCCTGGTTGTTTCGCCCTTCAATTAGCATACTCATGTGAATGTACTTCCTCTTCATGCACAACCAGGGGAAGGTTGTACATCCACACAAACACGGGCGGTGCTATGTGTGCTTCTCGCTGCCAAACGGATTGACTCCATCGGTGCTCGCGCCAAAGACGATGTTCCTTGGATCCTTCCCAAATTCGGGTCTTGAAGTTCAACGCTTGCACCGCTCGCATCCTTAGGGTGACTCAAAGATCTTGTCTTTTTATCTATCTCCGGATCATTTGCGTCATCTTCGCTTCTTCTCCTCCCTATCCGCTGCTAACGCAGGAGCTTTGCTACCTTAGGGTCCGCGAAATACCGCTGCAGACGAGGAGTGATCGGAAAGTACCACACCGATTTTCGAGGAGCTTTCTTCCTCTTCTTGTATCGAGTGACGCCGACACCGGACATATGGTAGACTCCGCGTGCTCGTCCCGATAAATGATGCAATTGTTCATGCACACATGGTATTTCACGTCGCGGTAAATCCAGAGGACACACGATTTTCTTTGCCTCCTCGAAACTGGTCGGGCACTTGTTCCCCTTGGGAAGACGTTAGTGCGAATGACATGTTCTCGTCGAAGCATCGTCGGTCATTTTGTGTTTTACCTTCATCTCGAGCCATGAGCGTTACTTTGGGCGGTATCCTCGGGCCTGCATCCTTCATACAACGGAGTAACGCGTCTATCTCCAGTTGATCCAGCTTAGCTTTCTCTCGGCGGCGGCTCTTGCGTTATCCGTCCGCTTGAGAAGCAGCTCTTGAATATGAGGGTCCTGCACCCAGCCTCCATCGTCGTCTGCTCCGGCATCTTCATCTTCATGATCATGCCCTTCGTCTTGATCTTCCTCATCATCATGTACGACATCTTCTACATGATGATCGTGTACAAGATCACCGTCGTGATCATGTCCCGGAGATTCTTCGTCTTCTCGCCCGCCCTCGCCACGGTGGTACTTGTCTTGTTGCCCTTCCTCATTTCTTGCCCGCCCGGCCATGGGCGACTTGATAGTCATATTCATCACCTTGCCACCGATAGCCATCCATGAAACCACGCAAGAGCGGTGGTCCGCGCCCGCCGGAATCCGGGTCCGCAATAAGGCTCTTCAACTTGCATCTTCGACATGGACATCTTATCTCCGTCTCGTTCTTTTGAAGCATCTCGGTCTTCGCGGAGCTCAAAACCTATTCACGATGCCTTCACCATCATGCGGACCATGGTCGTCAAGGTAGAGCAAAACGATATGTTAGAACCAAGAAAAATTTGGCATGACCTTCCCTAAAAATAGGACCAAAAAGAATGCATAGTGCCAAAACTCTCTTGAAACGGAAATGAATCAAAACATTCCGCAAAATATTGGCAACTATCGCATATTTCAAATACCGGTACCTTCAAACACAAACATATATGCAACACCACAAACACTTGCAACACCACAAACATACATAGATCTAGCTAGGCCACAAAAGTGCATGTGCACGTTGTTGGAGCGAGCTAGGGAGAAAAAAAGTAGATCTATATCATGAAGATAGCTTTCCTTACTTACCTATCAAAACTAGGTAATTTCACCACTTAATTTTGTTGAATCTATGGTGGAAATGAGGTGAGGAGGAGGAGATGGCGAAATCTTGGAGAAGGAGGTGGATGGAATGAAGTGGGGAAAGTGAGTGGGTAGGTGTGGGCTGTCCAAAATATCTTGTTGGTCCCGGTTACTAATGGCGCACCTGTCCTCATGCGCCATTAGAAACCCTGATTACTAATGGCGATCGAAAGCGCGTGCGCCATTAGAAGTTTTGCAAAAAAAGAATAAAACAAAATTTAGAGTAATGGCGCACTTCCCACTTGGTGCGCCATTAGAAGTTAGATATAGTAATGGCGCATTGTAGGTGTCATGCGCCATTAGTATGTATGGGAAAATGGAAAAAAAAAAAATTCATACTAATGGCGCACTCATCGTGCGTGCGCCATTAGAGTCTTCCACTCTAATGGCGTATGAGAAACAGGTGCGCCATTAGTATATAGTAGTGGCGCACTGCAGCCACGGTGCGCCATTAGAGTCAATCCTATCTATAGGCCTTTTCCTAGTAGTGCCGCTTCTAGTGTCCAGTCTGCTTGCAGTAGAAGCACTCAGTCTCAGGCTTAGGTCCAGACTTGGGTTTCTTCTCTTGAGCAGCAACTTGTTTGCTATTCTTCTTGAAGTTCCCCTTCTTCTTCCCTTTGCCCTTTTTCTTGAAACTGGTGGTCTTGTTGACCATCAACACTTGATGCTCCTTCTTGATTCCTACCTCCGCGGCTTTTAGCATTGCGAGGAGCTCAGGAATAGTCTTGTCCATCCCTTGCATATTATAGTTCATCACGAAGCTCTTGTAGCTTGGTGGCGATCATTGAAGAATTACATCAATGACACTATCATCGTGAAGATTAACTCCCGTTGAATCAAGTGATTATTATACCCAGACATTTTGAGTATGTGTTCACCGATGTAACTATTCTCCTCCATCTTGCAGCTATAAAACTTATTGGAGACTTCATATCTCTCAATCCGGCATTTGCTTGAAATATTAACTTCAACTCCGGAACATCTCATATGCTCCATGACGTTCAAAACATCGTTGAAGACCTGGTTCTAAGCCGTAAAGCATGGCACACTGAACTATCGAGTAGTCATCGCCTTTGCTCGCCAGACGTTCTTAACATCGTCGGTTGCATCGGAAGAGGCCAGGCACCGGCGGTGCTTCCAGGCGTAATTCTTCTATGCAGCAATGAGGATAATCCTCGAGTTACGGACCCGATCCGTGTAATTGCTACCGTCATCTTTCAACTTTGCTTTCTCAAGGAACGCATTAAAATTCAACGGAACAACAAAGACGAGCCATCTATCTACAACAAACATAGACAAGCAAAATACTATCGGTACTAAGTTCATGATAAATTTAAGTTCAATTAATCATATTACTTAAGAACTCCCACTTAGATAGACATCCTCTAATCCTCTAAGTGATTACGTGATCCATATCAACTACACCATGTACGATCGTCATGTGAGATGGAGTAGTTTCAACGGTGAACATCAATATGTTGATCATATCTACTATATGATTCACGCCGACCTTCGGTCTCTGTGTTCGAGGCCATATCTCATTATATGCTAGGCTCGTCAAGTTTAACTTTGAGTATTCCGCGTGTGGAACTGTTTTGCACCGTTGTATTTGAGCGTAGAGCCTATCACACCCGATCATCACATGGTGTCTCGCACGAAGAACTTTCATAACGGTGCATACTCGGGAGAACACTTCTTGATAATTTTAGTGAGAGATCATCTTAAAATGCTACCGTCAATCAAAGCAAGATAAGATGCATAAAGGATAAACATCACATGCAATCAATATAAGTGATATGATATGGCCATCACCATCTTGTGCCTGTGATCTCCATCTTCAAAGCACCGTTGTGATCACCATCGTCACCGGCGCGACACCTTGATCTCCATCGTAGCATCATTGTCGTTACGCCATCTATTGCTTCTACGACTATCGCTACCGCTTAGTGATAAAGTAAAGCAATTACAGAGCATTTGCATTTCATACAATAAAGCGACAATCATATGGCTCCTGCCAGTTGCCGATTACTTCAGTTACAAAACATGATCATCTCATACAATAAAATATAGCATCACGTCTTTGACCATATCACATCACAACATGCCCTGCAAAAACAAGTTAGACGTCCTCTACTTTGTTGTTGCAAATTTTACGTGGCTGCTACGGGCTGAGCAAGAACCATTCTTACCTACGCATCAAAACCACAACGATAGTTCATCAAGTTAGTGCTGTTTTAACCTTCGCAAGGACCGGGCGTAGCCACACTCGATTTAGCTAAAGTGAGAGAGACAGACACCCGCCAGTCACCTTTAAGCACGAGTGCTCGTAACGGTGAAACCAGTCTCGCGTAAGCGTACGCGTAATGTCGGTCCGGGCCGCTTCATCTCAAAATACCGTTGAGCCAAAGTATGACATGCTGGTAAGCAGTATGACTTGTATCGCCCACAACTCACTTGTGTTCTACTCGTGCATATGACATCTACGCATAAAACCAGGCTCGGATGCCACTGTTGGTGAACGTAGTAATTTCAACAAATTTCCTACGCACACGCAAGATCATGGTGATGCATAGCAACGAGAGGGGAGAGTGTTGTCCACGTACCCTCGTAGACCGTAAGTGGAAGCGTTATGACAACGCAGTTGATGTAGTCGTACGTTTTCACGATCCGACCGATCCAAGTACCGAACGTACGACACCTCCGAGTTCAGCACACGTTCAGCTCGATGACGATCCCCGGACTCTGATCCAACAAAGTGTCGGGGATGAGTTCCGTCAGCACGACAGCGTCGTGACGATGATGATGTTCTACCGGCGAAGGGCTTCGCCTAAACTCCGCGACGATATGACCGAGGTGGAATATGGTGGAGGGGGGCACCGCACACGGCTAAGGAACGATCTTGAAGATCAACTTGTGTGTTCTAGGGTGCCCCCTGCCCCCGTATATAAAGGAGCCAAGGGGGAGGGGGCGGCCGGCCAAGGAGGGCGCGCCAAGGGGGAGTCCTACTCCCACCGGGAGTAGGACTCCCTTCTTTCCTAGTTGGAGAAGGAGAAGGGGGAAGGAGGAGGAAGAGGGGAAGGAAAGGGGGGCGCCACCCCCCTCTCCTTGTCCTATTCGGACTAGGGAGGGGAGGGGGCGCAGCCCACCTCTTGCCTCCTCTCCTCTTATCCCTTAGGGCCCATGAAGGCCCAATAACCCCGGGGGTTCCGTAACCCCTGTACTCTGCAAAATGCCGATTTCACCCGGAACACTTCCGATGTCCAAACATAGGCTTCCAATATATCAATCTTTATGTCTCGACCATTTCAAGACTCCTCATCATGTCCGTGATCACATCCGGGACTCCGAACAAACTTTGGTACATCAAAACTTATAAACTCATAATAAAACTGTCATCGTAACGTTAAGCGTGCGGACCCTACGGGTTCGAGAACTATGTAGACATGACCTAGAACTATTCTCGGTCAATAACCAATAGCGGAACCGGATGCTCATATTGGCTCCTACATATTCTACGAAGATCTTTATCGGTCAAACCGCATAACAACATACGTTGTTCCTTTGTCATCGGTATGTTACTTGCCCGAGATTCGATCGTCGGTATCCAATACCTAGTTCAATCTCGTTACGCAAGTCTCTTTACTCGTTACGTAATGCATCATTCCGTAACTAACTCATTAGCTACATTGCTTGCAAGGCTTATAGTGATGTGCATTACCGAGAGGGCCCAGAGATACCTCTCCGACAATCGGAGTGACAAAACCTAATCTCAAATCGCCAACCCAACATGTACCTTTGGAGACACCTGTAGTACTCCTTTATAATCACCCGATTCACGTTGTGGCGTTTGCTAGCACCCAAAGTGTTTCTCCGTAAACGGAGTTGCATAATCTCATAGTTACGAGAACATGTATAAGTCATGAAGAAAGCAATAGCAACATACTAAACGATCAAGTGCTAGGCTAACGGAATGGGTCATGTCAATCACATCATTCTCCTAATGATGTGATCCCGTTAATCAAATGACAACACATGTCTATGGTTAGGAAACATAACCATCTTTGATTAATGAGCTAGTCAAGTAGAGGCATACTAGTGACTATATTTTTGTCTATGTATTCACACATGTATCATGTTTCCGGTTAATACAATTCTAGCATGAATAATAAACATTTATCATGATATGAGGAAATAAATAATAACTTTATTATTGCCTCTAGGGCATAATTCCTTCAGAATTGGCCATGCTACTACTAGTTATTCGGCCAATTACCCTCAAACATCATATGCTACGCCTCATGCTACTAATTTTTCGACACCGTACGTAATTGTAGACATTCATAATTCGGCTCTCCACCTTCACGCTCATGGCCGAATAAGTGAAAATTCTACTAGAGCACAAGTGCCTTCACCTAGTACTGTAGCATATAATGTTGCCCCAGCACGGAATTTCGGAAGCATATCATTGTCGAAAGCGTCTAAAAGTATTGGGGGCAATCCGATGAAGATTGGGCTGAAATTGGGCGAAAAAGGCTTAAAGATAGCCTAGCTTCAATGTTTGTTGAATTTAGACAAGAACAAGCAGCCCTGCGAATCAAAGAAAAGAAAGTGTGATGATTCGAATAACAAACTTAATTCGGTTATTGAAAAAGCCAAATTAAACATTTCATGTGCTGAATCAATTAAAGAAGAAGAAGTCTTGCTAATTAGAGCAACCAATGAAAAGAATAATGATCGGATAAGAAATGTAATTCGATTATTGAGAGGACTGAATCAAATAGTGCATGTGGCGAATTTAGTATGTTAAAAGAAGACGATAATCTGTTGGGGAGCTATTCGAAAGAGGAGCAAGATATCGTTCAAGTAACGCAACCATCATGCTCTCCCTATGTTTTTGAAGAGGTATGTCTAACAAGTGATTTACCGATTTTCCGATTTGGTCGCAACTTTATTGTTGATGCCTCTATTAGAAAAATTCTCATAAGTAGTTTTGAAACACCAATGAAGAAGGGTAATTTATTTGTTAGCAAGAAAATCATTATAGAGTTTATCGGTCAACACGATGTACCATTCATAGAGACCGATAGTGGCTTATTGCAAAAGCTTTTGCCATTGCTTTAGTTAAAGTTCATATCTAATTGGGTAGCTTTGTTTGTTTCATACTTGGCTTACACTTGGTCTCAATGGAGACATGTGTGTTCTAACTATTTTCATTTCAGAAATTTAAAGCCAAGGTTAAATTCTTTTGAGAAAACCGATGCTAATATAATATCTTATCCAAAGACATCGGAGACAGAGTGCAAAATGCAATGTATAGCCGGATGGGGAGATTCTAATTCTGAACCATTCGTTTGCTTGCTTCCAAAGCCGTTCGCACACCAAGATCGGCTAGAAAACAAAAGGTATACCTTCGATTCAAACATGTGTGATCAAATCTTTGATTTGTTGTTGAAAAATAATTACATTAGAATTTTCTATCACCATGTCAAGTCATCTATCTAAGGACGAATGTATTATAAGTTGCATGATTTGTTCAAGCATAGTATTGAGGATTGCAACATGTTTCGTCAATAGTTAAATCAGACATTAATAAAGGACGATTGAAATTTGTTGAGACACCAAGAGATGACGAGTCTATTCCAATTAGTCCTGATGACAAAAGTTTTTGCATCGGCTGCTTCAAGTCGGTCCATTTAAAGAGAAGGTAAAAACTACATGTAATGAGATCAAGCTTTCAGGTACTCAAGTTGTTGAAGAGCACAATGAACATAATCTTGAGGGCGAGAATTCCATCGAGGCTACAATGAAGACGCCAAGTACTGGGGGACAACAAGAAAATCCAAAGATCGATGCAAGTCAAGACAAAGGAGATAAATGCCACAATAAGCACAAGTGCAAGAAAACCAAAGTGATTTTTGCACAATTATTAGATAAATATCAAAAGAAGAGTGAAGAAAAAGGTGCTTATCGACCAACTAATGCAAAAGCATCAAGATCACCCCTAGGCGTAGATCTAAGGATCGGTATTAGCAAGAAGAGAATTTGAATGAAACTTATTTGTATCCTTATTATGGGTCGCCAATGCAAATGTCGTGGATGCCTTCCTATGCTCAAGTAAATCCATATCCATCATGGGTCAGGTATGATACAAGGGTGCATTCTCCATATTATTATAAACCACCTCACCATTATTATGCAGCTCCAAGAAGATCAACATTCAGTGAGCAGTCATATGTTCAAGACCGTTTCGATAAAAAAGAATCGGTCCGAAGCTCAAGAAAGAAGAAAGAGGTGGTCAAGCAAGTATACCGGTGAAGGAAATATGCCCTAGAGGCAATAATAAAGTTATTATTTATTTTCTTATTTCATGATAAATGTTTATTATTCATGTTAGAATTGTATTAACTGGAAACTTAGTTCATGTCTGAATACATAGACAAAACATAGTGTCCCTAGTATGCCTCTACTTGACTAGCTCGTTGGTCAAAGATGGTTATGTTTCCTAATGATATGTCTCCAACGTATCTATAGTTTTTGATTGTTCCATGCTATTATATTACCCCTTTTGGATGTTTATGGCTTTATTTTACACATTTATATCATTTTTGGGACTAACCTATTAACCGGAGGCCCAACCCATATTGTTGTTTTATTGCCTGTTTTAGTATTTCGAAGAAAAGGAATATCAAACGGAGTCCAAACGGAATGAAACCTTTGGCAGCGTGATTTTTGGAAAGATTATGATCCAGGAGACTTGGAGTTGAAGTAAAGGGAGCATCGAGGAAGCCACAAGACAGGGGGCGCGCCCACCCCCCTGGGCGCGCCCTACCCTCTCGTGGGCCCCTCGAGGCTCCCCCGACCGAGTTCTTTCGCCTATATAAGCCTACGTACCCTAAAAACATCGAGACAGAAGATAGATCGGGAGTTCCGCTGTCGCAAGCCTCTATAGCCACCAAAAACCTCTCGGGAGCCTGTTCCGGCACCCTGCCGGAGGGGGGATCCCTCACCGGTGGCCATCTTCATGATCCCGGTGCTATCCATGATGAGGAGGGAGTAGTTCACCCTCGGGGGTGAGGGTATGTACCAGTAGCTCACTACTAGGGAAAAGCCTATACACGAATCTTATCGCCAGCTGCGTCTCAAAATAACTTCGCTGCTGCTAACTAGCGATGAGCGCGAATATCAAACTTCGCTGCTAATACAAATATAGCGATGGCGCGTCCACCCAAAGACGCGCTGCTACTATAATTCCTACGAGGCCGCCATGAGGCTAGTTATAGCAACAACGCGTTAATCGACACGCCTCTTTCGCTACGTAGCATAGTAGCAGACATTTCCCGCAAGCGCTCTCGCTAAGTTTCCTACAAAAATTTAGTCCCACCTCGCTCGTGAAGAGAGTTTCTACCACCTTAAATATGTTACTTCTCACACTTTGACAAGCACTTGATCTTGATTGAACTCTATGTGTAGAATTTGTGGCTGCAATATGAGTCTTCACCTGTTCCTAAACCGGTGAGGACTCATATTGTCGAATCAGTGTACACAAAAGATCGTTGATGATCAATGTGTATTTTTGCATCTTGACATATAGCGATGGCGCTTTATCATGAAAAGCTGCTGCTAGATAGCTTAGAAGTAGCGCTTTTCTTTGTCAAGAGCGCTCTTGCTAAGCCATCCATCTCCTGATCTCCTCCTTCGGATCCACTCACACACACACACAAATTCTGCGCACGCCCAGCCGCCCTCTCCTCTGCTGGCGTCTGCGCCTTGCCCGTCGCCCGCTCCTCACTTTGCCAAGGCCGCCACCTCCTCCTCCTTGCTGGACTCGGTGCGGTCTCCTCCTCCGTCCTCCTCTCCACTCGCCGTTGGCCGGCCCTCCTCGCTCCGCCTTCCTCCTCCGTCCTCCTCAATCGGCCGCTGGCCGGCCTGCCCTCCGCCTCGCCTTCCTCCTCCATCCTACTCTCTTCTCCCTCCTCGAGTCGCCTCCTTCTCCCTCCTGCTCATATGCAACATTTTGATTTAGTTGATATAATTTAGTTGACTTAGTAGGCTAGTTGATTTAGTTGACTTAGAACATTTTGATTTAGTTGATTTAGTAGGCTAGTTGATTTAGTTGACTTAGAACATTTTGATTTAGTTGATTTAGTAGGCTAGTTGATTTAGTTGCCTTAGAATATTTTGATTTAGTTGACTTAGTAGGTTAGTTGATTTAGTTGACTTAGAACATTTTGATTTAGTTGATTTAGTAGGCTAATTCATTTAGTTAATTTAGTTGACTTAGAACATTTTGATTTAGTTGATTTAGTAGGCTAGTTGATTTAGTTTCCTTAGAATATTTTGATTTAGTTGACTTAGGGTATGTTTGGTTTGTGCCCCAATTAGCCCCGCCAAAAATTTGGCATGACCAAAGCTAGGGCATGACCAAAAAATTGGTAAGTTGTACTTGTTTGGTTTACAACCATTGTGCATGCCAATTTTTTGGCAAAATCCGTGAGCTACCATTTGGTTTGCTGCCAACCAAGTTGGCAAACTTTGGAAATTTAGTCCTGATTGGTGCTTCATTTTTCTTGAGTCAATAAAAAATGTCATGCAATTAGCTACAATACGATTAAAAGAGGACGCCGATAACGCCCACACGTATGGACGTTAAAGGGTCTGGCCACACACCGTGTGTGGTGTGAGCAGGAGGCAGTCCACACAGGTTGTGTGTAGGCGGACATTAGAATTGCCCACACGTGTGGGTGTGGCTACTTCGTGCCACACGCCCAACAAGTACTACTCATCTTCACCCCGCGCGTGTGGCACGAAGCAAAAATGTCCACACGTCCTAGCGCAGCTACGTTAGGTACCCGCGGGATGACGATTTAGTTTCCATCCTGGTTGGCAGATGTAGTTATCCGGGATGGCAAGTGTAGTTGTAAAAGCATGGCAACTCTATATGTTTTGATTAACTATAGTTGTCATGTCTAATTTATGGCAGTTGCCGCGGGTAATCAAACCGTAGTTGCCTTGAGTGATTAACTACTTGCTACACATGGTCAAACAATAGTTGCCATGTGTGTTTACCTAGTTGCCACGTGTGATCCAATCATAGTTGCCATGTATAGTTAATCGCAGTTGCCATGTGTGTTTATCTGGTTGCCACGTACGTGCAACTGCAGTTGCCGTCTGGCAAAAGAATCACAGTTGTCATGTTTGTTTACCTAGTTGCCACGTTCGCGTAACTGCAATTGCCATCCACAACCTAGGAGTGTCGTGTGGGCTAAATTAGTTCGCCCACACGCGCATGGACTAGATGGTGGCTATGTGGGCAGAAACTAGTTCGCCCACACAGCGCAGTTGGCAACAGCATGATGCGGGGTGTGTGGGAAAATTCTCCAACGCCCACACATCAGCCTCGTCCGTCCTACGTGGCACACCAAATTCACCTTTTCGTGTCAAGATTCATGCAAAAGATAATCAACAACCATCCAGGCGTTATCAACGACTATCCAGGCATGTGGGCGAGTTGGAGAACGCCCACACGTGTGGGCGTTAGTGTTTTCGTTAAAAGAAATCTTGCGGGCATACAAAAGTACAATGTACGTTACATTTGTCACAAATAATTATTTTCTTTCCTTAGGAAACTCCTTTTTTGTGAAAAAATCCGTTTTTCCATAGTAGGCAGCTCTGCTACTAATAAACTGGGGTAATTACTTTTTTCTAGAAAACCGAGCAATTACTTGACCGCTTGCAAAGGATTAATAGATCTAAACAACCCAAATTCAGAAGAAGAAAAAAAAGTCCAAACAACCGCTAGTTACTTGGCGCCGTTGTGGTTCCGCTAGCGATTAATTAGCGGTTAATCCAGCTACCTACATAAATAACAAAGGGATACAGTAGCCACGTACGGAGAGGGTCTGGCTGCCAATTTTTTGGCGAGCATTTTGCTCGCCCTCCGCGCGCCCGCATATTGGCGAAAATAACACGCAGGACTCCCGGGCATGCAAGGCGAGCCAAAGTTTTGGCCACGATTCAAACAACAGCCAAATCTCACGGGCAGACCAAATTTTTGGTATGGTCATCGTTGGCTGTAAACCAAACACACCCTTAGTAGGTTAGTTGATTTAGTTGGCTTAGAACATTTTGATTTAGTTGATTTAGTAGGCTAATTCATTTAGTTGACTTAGGAACATTTTGATTTAGTTGATTTAGTAATCCTTTGCTCATATTGCTTTAGGAAGAATGGCGCCACCACCACCACCACTATGTCAATTGTGCAAGTCAAGATGCGCCAGCAGCCTTGCAACTGGCAAGCTGTTCGGCATCTACTTCCGGCCGAGTTTTCGTCATGCGGCGGTAAGAAATTAGATGAAATGTAATAACTATTTTATTTTTAGTGTTGACATTACTGCATTGTGTCATTTTGCTTAGTTTACAGATCGTCCCATGCAATGTGAGGTTGAAATTCAACAAGTCGACGAGACACCTTTGACATTTGAGGCTCTGGGGCGACACTATGGAGGTCGAGAAAGGACGCAATATGTCGCAGATTGAAGGAGATGGATGGGCCCGTTTAAATCGCTCGCATGCATCTTCTTGGTGGTGAGTTGATCAGGTTCAACTTCCGGCGAAAATACCCAAGCTAGCTGTCATTTATCTCAACCTTGGTGGAAGATGATGAAGATGACGAAGATGATGAAGATGATGAAGATAATGAGGACCCACTCGATGAAGATGATGAGGACCCACTTCATGAAGCCATCGTAGCTCAAAGAACAAGGCTGAGTGAGGAGGAGGTGTCCAACTTGTGGGACATAATTCCATACGTCTTGACTTTGTCGGGTGCCATTCGTGACCCGCTTGACAAATACCATGGTTGATCGACATGATATGGTATGTTATACTTACAAATGCAAATTAATAGTGTGAATTACTTAGTGTACAGTCCAATGATATGGTATATGTTGTGTGGAATCTAGTCGATGATATATATGTTTTAGTGTAGAGTTCGATCACATGCTTATTAATTGATATGTTTTTCTTATTCAGAAATTGGCAAAGAGCATATCATGAGTTATGGTATCAAGCCCGATGAAGAAGGCTCACTGGACTACGCCTTCTTGCAAGGGGTTCCGTCACAACCTGTACTTACCGCGTGGACACGGACGATCGCTTTACACTTAAGCTCGGTTGGGTGGAAGAAATTCCTCGATGGCAAGAATCTTCATGTTGGACAGGCCATCCTAATTACTATCAGGAACACCAACCGCCCAGGCTTGAGGATGATGATTTTCTTCGATATCATCTAGAACTACATATGTGTGTGTGGCTATATCATCTAGAACTACATATGTGTGTGTGGCTATATCATCTAGCTAGAACTACATATGTGTGTGTGACTATATCATCTAGAACTACATATGATGATCATCGTCGATATCATCTAGAACTACATATGATGATGGCTGTTGATATGACCATGTACTGCTTGAGGATGCATGTTGGCTATGCATGAAATTGTTATCTTAGTACTCCGTAGGATCGAAAGTATGTCTAGAGGGGGGGTGATTAGACTACTTGACAATATAAAAATTATGCCTTTTGACAAAGAACAGTTTTTGGCAGATTCACAATTATGATCAAGTAAAGTATCACCCTACACATGCAATTCTAGAGTATAGGCAGCGGAAAGTAAATTGCACATGTAGTAAAGAGAGGTGGAGAAGAGCAAACGCAATTTTGGAGACGCGGTGATTTTTCTCGTGGTTCCGATATGTGGTGCTATCGTACTTCCACGTTGATGGAGACTTCAACCCACGAGAGGTAACGGCTGCGAGAGTCCACGGAGGCTCCACCCACGAAGGGTCCACGAAGAAGCAACCTTGTCTATGCCATCATGGCCTCACGCCCACGGAGGGCTAGCCTTACTCGGGGTAGATCTTCACAAGTAGGCGATCTCCTTGCCCTTACAAACTTCTTGGTTCAACTCCACATCTCGACGGAGGCTCCCAAGCGACACCTAACCAATCTAAGAGGCACCACCCTCCAAAAGGTAATAGATGGTGTTGATGATGATGAACTCCTTGCTCTTGTGCTTCAAATGATAATCTCCCCAACACTCAACTCTCCTCACTGATTTGGCTGAGGTGGAAGAAAGGATTGAGTGGAAAGCAACTTGGGAAGGCTAGAGATCAAGCTTCATATGGTGGGAGTGGAGCAACTTGATCTCAACACAAGGGTAGGTAGTTCTCTTCTCGGAAATATAAGGTAGGAGTGGTAGTTCTTTCGATGGCTCTCTCCACGAGTGAAGAGGGGTGGAGGGTATTTATAGCCTCCACACAAAATCCAACCGTTACACACATTTGACCAATCTCGGTGGGACCGAAGTTGACAACTCGGTGAGACCGAAAGTTCAAATCATGTGAGCGTTGGGATTTTCAGTGGGACCGAAAATACAATCTCGGCTAGTCCGATTCGTGCAAAGACAAGAGCTTGCCAATCTCGGTGGGATGACTTCATCATCTCGGTGACACCGATTTGATGACGAAGGTTCTGAAGCTTGGCAACTCAAGTTTCAGTGAGACCGAGTTCGAATCGGAAAATCCGAGTTTGCTAGGGTTTGGCTTTATGGCTGAGGTGGTTCATCTCGGTGTGGTGAGTTTGGAATATCGGTGGGACCGAGATTACTTATGAGTGTATATGGCGGTGAAAGTTCTTGATAGTTTAGGAGATGTATCACTAAGCACTTTGAGCAACCAGATCATCATCATAACCTCATCCCTTTTAATAGTATTGGCCTTCCTATGGACTCAATGTGATCTTGGATCACTAAACCAAAAATGGAGTCTTGAGCTTTTGCCAATGCTTGCCTTAGCATTTTGAGGGTCCACTTCTTGATCCTTGCCATACCCATATCAATGAACTTTACGAAATGATTCTCAAGTAACTATTAGTTCAATGATATATATGTTGTTATTAATTACCAAAACCACCTGGGGATTAGTTGCACTTTCAATCTCCCCCTTTTTGGTAATTGATGACAACATATAGATCAAAGCTTCAACAAAGGATATAATCAATGAATAATATCGTCGCTTTGAGAAGTATGTGATAAGCAAGAGCTCCCCCTAAATTTGTGCATTATTTAAGATTTGCGTTTGAATGCAAATGCACAATCGATTAGGATCATGGGTCACTCTTCCATGTCACATACATCTTGGTGGAGCGCACAAAATGATAAGAATGAACAGCATGCACCCAATCACCAAGACATGAGTAAATGGTCATACAAGATAGGAATAGCATATGATAAGCATTAAGCACACATTAAAGCATAGTGCGACCAAGCACTCATTAAAGTAGGATCAAACGTAGTATCAAACACACCGAATGTCTCGAAAACCAAAAGTATCTCAAAGAAACCGCAAATGAGCGAAAGAGCAAAAGCGCAAAGACAACAACACTCTCTCTCTCGAAGTCCTTTGATCTATACAATTTCTCCCCTTTGGCAACAAGTTACCAAAAGTTCAAACAGCATAGAGCTAAGCGTCCTTTGGGGACTCTGTTGGCGGCTCTGTCAGGTTGATGTTGGAGTTGATATGACAAAGATTGGCGAAGACTTGGTGATGTCTGTCTTTGGAGGAGTGGTCACTTTGGAGCTGGAGTTGGAGCAACTGATGGAACTGTGGGAGGTGCTTGAAGTCTGTAGTCCCGGTGTCATCCTTTGGAATAGCGGTGATCGGGTCTGTGGGAACCGGAGCGATCTGTTGATAAGCATCTGGACTAAGTCATCCTGCATCTCACGCATAAGTTCTTCCTTCTCCTCTTTGCTTCCTCAATGTCGCCTCAAGCTTGTTGTGATCACTTGCACTTGATCGACTTTACATCCAGAGCGTGGATCTTGTCTTCAACAATCCTCTCTAGGCTCTCCGAGACTGTACAATGCTGGCAGGCGTTGTTCAATCCTTTGGGTAGCTTCAAGAAGCTGCTCTCCGACACTCTTTGGTTTAGCTGCTGCTGCTTTTCCTTGTCGACTTTGGCTTTCTTGGCAGCTTCAATCTTGGCTTGACCTTCAATCGATGTTGGATCCTCCTCATCCATCACAACAACATTGTCCTCATGCTCAGGGCTGCGGTGGTAAGTGTTCTCTATCCAACAAGAATGTGCCCGTGCCAAACTTGGCATTGATAAGCATCTGAATATGCGGGCAAATCCACACGACCTTTTACGTCACCGCAGTCCTCTTAATGGTCTCAACCATCAAGTCCATCACCTTGAAAGGTGCTTTCTCATCAAGTATATGCAGCATGTTGATAGAGTATCCTCGATCATGCGATGATCTCGAACTTGGGCATCAAGGTATGCCTCAAAATAGTATTAGTGGTAGGTAGACCTGCACGGAGATAGTACATCGAGCCGAGCTTCGATTCCCAAATCCTTAGTGGAACCTCTTTGTACATGTTCTTCATGGATTCATGATTCTTCTTTGGAATCCCATATACATCAATATCATCCTCTCTTTGCCTTTGGATCATTCGAAGTTCTGCCCATTCTTCAACAGATGAAGAAAATCTTTGGCCTTGATCATCCATACAATCTTTCCATCCGGGTAGAAGTGAGTGTGGCATAGAATTGCATAATCATCTCATCGTTCCAATTGGTGAACTTCGACCTACAAAGCCTGCAACACCACAAGCAAAGTGAAACTTTCATGCACATGTGGAAAGAAATCTCGTGCTCTTCATTGTCAATGTACTTCCAATCAACATATCGAGTGTCCGCGACTATGGGCTTCTTGTCCATCGCCACGAGTCTCATAGAAGTCCTGCTGCTCTCGGTGTGAAATCTGGGATCAACAGCAGTTCTTCTCCTCACGGCATATGGGTCGACTTGTCTCCATAGCCCGAGACCTCTATCTTTCCTTTCCTTCATATTCTCGGCTTGAGGATGAGCATCATTGTGAAGTGGCAGTTTTGGAAGAAGTTTCAAAAAACTGGTCCTTCATCATCGACACTGTTGGTGGCACATCATCTTTGTTCTTTTCAGATCTTTGGAATGTTTCGATTTGTCTTCTTGGGCTTGGCGGCAGGCTTTCTTTGGAGCTGCCTTAGCTGGAGCAGATTGCTTGGGCTTTGAAGTGGCTCCAGCCTTAATGGCATCACCCATGAACTTAGGCTTCTGAGGAGGAGGCTGGGGTGCTTCCTCATCCTCATCTTCTGCTGCTGCATCGTCATGCACTAATCTCTTTCTCTTGAAAGTTTTCTTCACTTTGCTTGCAGTTGTCTCTTCCAAATTCAGCTTCTTGGCAACAGTTGACTGCTTAACTTTCCTGGTGCCTTTCTTAGTTTGTTGACCTTGAGGCTCTTTGGCAACAACCTTCCTCTTGGGCTTTGAGGTTACTTCTTCCTCAACAACAAAATATGAGTCTTCATCATCTGAGTTCCTCTTCTTTCTGGCTCTGGTGGCTGCAGGAGGTAAACCACTTGGTGTACTCCTCTCACCATCATCTGATGAGCTGCTGGGATCAGGACTAGTGCCCGCCTCTGAATATCTGCAATGGGTGTCTCGACTGTTTTGACTATCCTTTGGCATCGACATGGTGACAACCTATGAATAGATAATGTATAGGCAGAGAAGAAGAGTCATCACAAACTGCAGAAGATTTTGCAAAAAAAATGAGTTCAAATTTTAGTATTAGGTTTTCATAGAAGACATTTCGGTCAGACCGAGTTCAAAATTCGGTGAATCCGAAGTGTTTAAACAGAAGCTTTCACACCACTTTCGGTTGGACCGAAGTGGGTTTCGGTCCTGCCGAAAACACTAGGGTTTCACAGAATCGTCATTTCGGTCACACCGATTTGCACAACTTCGGTTGGACCGAAGGTGCGATCTGATGGCCATAGGCCAAATCGGTCATTCGAAAATGTAAAATCGGTCTCACCGAGATGTGTTCGGCGGAAACCTAACCTAAAACTTTTACTCGAATCTAGTCCAAACGAACTAATCGGTGTATGCAGAAGATTTCAATCGTGGCAAGATTCTTGGCAAACCAAACGTGCATTGAATCGGAGATGGGAGCACGAGTGGGATCAAAACTCACCCTAACTTGGTGGAGTTTTTCTCTGGCGGCAACGCGGAGAAGATGTCCGCTTGGCGGCGACGGAGACTGAGGCGAGGGCGCACGGCGACGGCGGCGACGATCCGGAGACCAGGCGGCGGCGGCAAAGGGGTGTGGGGCGAAACGTTTGAAGTAGAAATCAGCGCGCCCCTCGAGTATATATACCCTTTGTTGTCGGTGGGACCGAGTTGTAAACTTCGGTGGCACCAAGATGAATAACTGCTTTGGCGATTATGCACTTCGATCACGCTGAAAATCACAACTTCGGTTTCACCGAGGTGAAAACCTAGATCGAGTCTAAATGCTTTCGGTTCGACCGAGTTTGAGTGAGTTGGTCCGACCGAAATCACTTAGAAGGTTTTGGAAGTTAGCCTTTGACGGATCGGTGGCTCAAGTGCTCCTCACTCGGAGGGTCCAAAATGACTTGTTCAAAATTTGTGATGTAAGCATGAATAGAATTTGAGACAAGAAAGCATAGATAGCTAGGGGAGGTACTTAGGCATTCTTGTCCATCCATTTGGTCAGAAAAAATCAAAACGACCAAAACAACAAATGGATGTCCTCGAATGGATAAAATCATGCATCCAACATGCTCACACAATAAGATAGCAAATGAAATATGTGTCAAACATGCACAATCAAAACTCTAGCTACTATCACACAATTTGTCGATGACTAGGTCATCTATATATGAGTATATTGACTTAGGAGCCAAATGAGAACATTTGATCATAGGTCATACTCATCGTTTAAGCACAAGTGGGGTTACCACTTTTACATAAAGCATTAATGTGTTCACATCATTTGAAGATGCTTTAGCTCAATTCTTTAGAGCAAAGCTCCCCCTAGATGTGAGAACCCTTTTAAAGGGTCAAACTAACCTTGGGTTGTCGTAGAAGACTTCATGTAGATGTTGAAGATGTGGATGCTCAATGTTGATGAAGATCATCAAGAGTTGGGAGCAATCCTTTGGATTCGGGCACTTTCAATACCTACATGGGTTAGTCCCACAAGGAACAAACAAGGATATCCATGGACATAGATTGAAGTACACAATAGATGATGTCCATGAGAGCAATGATTACCTTGTCCCTTGACTTACCAACAAGAGGGTTTGTGACTCCATGAACTAGTGCACGATGTGGAAGTTGATTGCACAAGTTTTTGCCAAAATGAATGTGAGTGAAGTATGTTGGCGGAGTCACCCTCAAGAACTCTCTAGTTCTTCTTCTTCGGGATCCACATCATCTTGATGGGAATCCTTGGGGTTGTAGTTGAGCTTGTGAAGTAGATCTTGATGTTTCCTTGGGAACCCACTTGACCATGGCTTGAGGTGCTTCAACAAATGCATCAATCTCCTCTTGAAGCTTGTCCTTGCCTTTTAGCTTGTGGTCTTGTGGTGGAAGGTCATCTTGAGCTTGTTCCACATTGGAAGAAGTAGGATCGTACTTCTCCTTTTGAGAAACAAACTGTGGAGTGGGATATTGACCTTCTTCCCATTCAACACCCTCGGCGTTGAACTTTCGCTCAAAACCAATTCCTTGATTCTTCCGGTGCCTTCCTTGCTTGCGAACAATTTCCTCAAAGTTCTTGCTTCCGGCAAGGCTCTTGTAGACACCTTTCTCTATAATCCCTTTCAATAAACTATTTTCTTGCTCAAGTGTAACTTGGCTTGAAACATTGTTAGTGGAATCAAGAGAACTACTAGAAGCAACAATATTGGATTTAGCATGGTTATTGTTACTACTAGAGAAAGAATTTTGCTTATGCTTGTCATGCTTAGCTTTAATGGGTGGCAAGAAATTAAACAAGAGAAGTCGTTTGGCAAGATATGAAGAACTCTTCTTTCGAAGATCGTCATTGATTGCTTTTAGAAACTCATGTTCTTGCTCTAGAGTGAGCTTCTCGAAGCGTAGCTTCTCATGAGATCTTAGGAGCTCTCTATGATCTTCTTGAGTTGTTTCATGAGCTAACTTAAGAGTGTTTAGTTCTTTAGTTAGACGCTCAATCTCCTTCATAGCATTATCATTCGACTCTTCTCGACTATAAAGACTACTAGCATGTTCATCATTACTAGGTTCATTGGATTTATCATGTAAGAGCTCATCTTCACCAAGCAAGTCATCCTCATCACTATCAAAGTCAATGAATTGTGGTGTGATACCTTGGGGCCTTTAGCCATGAAGCATCTTCCAATTCCCTCATTTGGTGAATCAAATAAGTCGTAGGAGTTGGAGTTGGAGGATACAAGAGCAAGACCGCAACACCTTCATCTTGACTGTAGTCGGAGTTGGAGTGATAGCTTCTTTCGGATTGATTGTCGAGTCGGCCGGAGACCCATTCACCTACATGAGCTTGATGTTTTCTTCTTGTGTAGCTCCTTGATGACTTGTCTTTCCTCTCCGAATCCTTGCTTCTCCGAGAGGGTCTTCGTTCATAATGATCATCTCTACTCCTTCTCTCTTTCCGAGGTGACTCATCTCTTGAGCTTCTTCTTCTTGGAGATTCTTCTCTTCTCTTGTGGGGAGCCGAACACTCATTTGAGTAGTGTCGGGTCTTCCACAATTGTAGCGATTCGATCACGACTAGAAGATCTCTTTTCATCATATGATCTAGACTTTGAGCTTCTCTCTTTGCTTCTACTCTTGTAGAATTTGTTGAAGTTCTTGACCATTAGGCTTATCTCTTCATTGGAAACTAACTTGTCACTTGAGGTTGTGGGAGCATCACTTGTAGCTTTGTAAGCACCACTTGACTTGTTGTGAAGCTCTTCCTTATCTTTAAGTGTCATCTCATGGGCAACTATTCTTCCAATGACTTCGGTTGGCTTGAGATTCTTGTAGTTTGGCATCATTTGGATCAAAGTGCACACGGTGTCATACTTTCCATCCAAAGCTCTGAGAATCTTCTTGATGATGAATCGGTCGGTCATTTCTTCGCTTTCTAAGCCGGCAATCTCATTTGTGATGAGAGCAAGCCTAGAGTACATTTCAGCGACTCCTTCACCTTCCTTCATCTTGAACTTGTCAAGTTGACCTTGAAGAACATCTAGCTTTGATTCCTTCACGGACTCGGTACCTTCGTGCATTTCAACCAAAGTATCCCAAATCTCTTTTGCATTCTCAAGGCGGCTGATTTTGTTGAACTCCTCGGGACACAAGGCATTGAAGAGAATGTCACAAGCTTGAGCATTGTTTTGCAACATCCGCAATTCTTCCGTTGTAAGCCGCGATCCGGAACTTTTCCTTCCTCGAAGAATTCACCTTGCATACCAACACAAATAATGCCCCATGCGGCTGGGTTATGGCCAAGAATATGCAATTTCATTTTATGCTTCCAACTAGCAAAATTTGTACCATCAAAGTAAGGACCTCTCGAAAATTACCCTCACTAGGCGCCATACTCTCCTAGGTTGTGAAACCAAGCTTATGAAGTCCAATGCAATGGAAACCAATACAATGGAGACCAAAGCTCTGATACCACTTGTAGGATCGAAAGTATGTCTAGAGGGGGGTGATTAGACTACTTGACAATATAAAAATTATGCCTTTTGACAAAGAACAGTTTTTTGGCAGATTCACAATTATGATCAAGTCAAGTATCACCCTACACATGCAATTCTAGAGTATAGGCAGCGGAAAGTAAATTGCACATGTAGTAAAGAGAGGTGGAGAAGAGCAAACGCAATTTTGGAGACGCGGTGATTTTTCTCGTGGTTCCGATAGGTGGTGCTATCATACTTCCACGATGATGGAGACTTCAACCCACGGAGGGTAACGGCTGCGAGAGTCCACGGAGGGCTCCACCCACGAAGGGTCCACGAAGAAGCAACCTTGTCTATGCCATCATGGCCTATGCCCACGGAGGCTAGCCTTACTCGGGTAGATCTTCACGAAGTAGGCGATCTCCTTGCAACTTCTTGGTTCAACTCCACATCTCGTGGAGGCTCCCAAGCGACACCTAACCAATCTAGGAGGCACCACCATCCAAAAGGTAATAGATGGTGTTGATGATGATGAACTCCTTGCTCTTGTGCTTCAAATGATAATCTCCCCAACACTCAACTCTCCTCACCGATTTGGCTGTGGTGGAAGAAAGGATTGAGTGGAAAGCAACTTGGGAAGGCTAGAGATCAAGCTTCATATGGTGGGAGTGGAGCAACTTGATCTCAACACAAGGGTAGGTAGTTCTCTTCTCGTAAATGTAAGGTAGGAGTGGTAGTTCTTTCGATGGCTCTCTCCACGAGTGAAGAGGGGTGGAGGGGTATTTATAGCCTCCACACAAAATCCAACCGTTACACACATTTGACCAATCTCGGTGGGACCGAAGTTGACAACTCGGTGAGACCGAAAGTTCAAATCATGTGAGCGTTGGGATTTTCGATGGGACCGAAAATACAATCTCGGCTAGTCCGATTCGTGCAAAGACAAGAGCTTGCCAATCTCGGTGGGACCGACTTCATCATCTCGGTGACACCGATTTGATGACGAAGGTTCTGAAGCTTGGCAACTCAAGTTTCGTGAGACCGAGTTCGAATCGGAAAATCCGAGTTTGCTAGGGTTTGGCTTTATGGCTGAGGTGGTTCATCTCGGTGTGGTGAGTTTGGAATATCGGTGGGACCGAGATTACTTATGAGTGTATATGGCGGTGAAAGTTCTTGATAGTTTAGGAGATGTATCACTAAGCACTTTGAGCAACGGATCATCATCATAACCTCATCCCTTTTAATAGTATTGGCTTTCCTATGGACTCAATGTGATCTTGGATCACTAAACCAAAAATGGAGTCTTGAGCTTTTGCCAATGCTTGCCTTAGCATTTTGAGGGTCCACTTCTTGATCCTTGCCATACCCATATCATTGAACTTTCGAAATGATTCTCAAGTAACTATTAGTTCAATGATATATATGTTGTTATTAATTACCAAAACCACCGGGGATTAGTTGCACTTTCAACTCCTTTTCGTTTCCAAATTACTCGTCGTGGTTTGAACTAAAACCACGACGAGTAATTTGAACGGCGAAAAATACTACCGCCTAGTAATGGTTTATGAATTTGATATGTACTAGTAGTACCTAGTTTCTAGCATCTGAAAGGAGAACGAAAGGAAAATGATGAAAGATATAGCGATGGCGTGGGATGAAGAAATCGCTACAGTTAGTTAATAGTAGCGCGTTCCTAAAAAGCGTTGCTGATATCGTTCAACAGTAGTAGCGCTGGTTGGCGCCGCGCTACTACTATGAGTTAGCTGTAGCGCCTTATTAGTAGCGCGGCCACCTGCGCTGCTGCTAGCCTAAAAACCCGCGCTGCTGCTAGCCTTTTCCCTAGTAGTGGCTATGTGTTTGATCTCTCTCTCTCGTGTTCTCTCTATGGCACGATCTTGATGTATCGCGAGCTTTGCTATTATAGTTGGATCTTATGATGTTTCTCCCCCTCTACTCTCTTGTAATGGATTGAGTTTTCCCTTTGAAGTTGTCTTGTCGGATTGAGTCTTTAAGGATTTGAGAACACTTGATGCATGTCTTGCCGTGCTTATCTGCGGTGACAATGGGATATCATGTGCCACTTGATGTATGTTTTGGTGACCAACTTGCGGGTTCCGCCCATGAACCTATGCATAGGGGTTGGCACACGTTTTCGTCTTGACTCTCCGGTAGAAACTTTGGGGCACTCTTCAAAGTACTTTGTGTTGGTTGAATAGATGAATCTGAGATTGTTTGATGCATATCGTATAATCATGGCCACGGATACTTGAGGGGACAATGAGGTGTCTAGGTGACATTAGGGTTTTGGTTGATTTGTGTCTTAAGGTGTTATTCTAGTACGAACTCTTGAATAGATTGATCCGAAAGAATAACTTTGAGGTGGTTTTGTACCCTACCATAATCTCTTTGTTTGTTCTCTGCTATTAGTGGCTTTGGAGTGACTCTTTGTTGCATGTTGAGGGATTGTTATATGATCTATCTATGTTATTATTGTTGAGAGAACTTGCACTAGTGAAAGTATGAACCCTAGGCCTTATTTCCTATCATTGCAATACCGTTTGTGCTCACTTCTATCATTAGTTACCATATTGTTTTTATATTTCAAGATTACAAAAACCTATATCTACCATCTATATTGCACTTGTATCACCATCTCTTCGCCGAACTAGTGCACCTATACAATTTTCCATTGTATTGGGTGTGTTGGGGACACAAGATACTTTTTGTTATTTGGTTGCAGGGTTGTTTGAGAGAGACCATCTTCATCCTACGCCTCCCACGGATTGATAAACCTTAGGTCATCCACTTGAGGGAAATTTGCTAGTGTCCTACAAACCTCTGCACTTGGAGGCCCAACAATGTCTACAAGAAGAAGGTTGTGTAGTAGACATAACCTAACCATAGACATGTGTTGTCATTTGATGAAGGGGTCACATCATTAGGAGAATGATGTGATGGACATGACCCATCCCATAGCTTAGCATTATGATTGTTATAGTTTCATTGCTACTGCTTTCTTCATGACTTATACATCTTTGAGTTAAGATCTGATCATGGAGGTGAATATTTGAGTTACGAGTTTGGTCTTCATTTGAAACAATGTGGAATAGTTTCACAACTTACGCCACCTGGAACACCATGAAATGGTGCGTCCGAACATCGTAACCGTACTTTATTGGATATGGTGCGATCTATGATGTCTCTTACTGATTTACCGCTATCATTTTGGGGTTATGCTTTAGAGACGGTTGCATTCACTTTAAATTGGGCACCATCAAAATCCGTTCAGACGATGCCTTATGAACTGTGGTTTGGCAAGAAACCAAAGTTGTCATTTCTTAAAGTTGGGGCTGCGATGCTTATGTGAAAAAGCTTTAACCTGGTAAGCTCAAACCAAAATTGGAGAAGTGCGTATTCATAGGATACCCAAAGGAAACTGTTGGATACACCTTCTATCACATATCCGAAGCCAAGATATTCGTCGCTAAAAATGGATCCTTTCTAGAGAAGGAGTTTCTCTCAAAAGAAGTGAGTGGGAGGAAAGTAGAACTTGATGAGGTAATTTTACCTTCTCCCGAATTGGAAAGTAGTTCATCACAGAAATCAGTTCCAGTGATTCCTACACCAATTAGTGAGGAAGCTAATGATGATGATCACGAAACTTCAGATCAAGTTACTACCGAACCTCGTATGTCTTCCAGAGTACGATCCGCACCAGAGTGGTATGGTAATCCTATTCTGGAAGTCATATTACTAGACCATGGTGAACCTACGAACTATGAGGAAGCGATGATGAGCCCAGATTCCGCAAAATGGCTCGAGGCCATGAAATCTGAGATGGGATCCATGTATGAGAATAAAGTGTGGACTTTGGTGGATTTGCCCGATGATCGGCAAGCCATAGAAAATAAATGGATCTTCAAGAAGAAGACTGACGCTGATGGTAATGTTACTGTCTACAAAGCTCGACTTGTTGCGAAAGGTTTTCGACTAGTTCAAGGAGTTCACTATGATGAGACTTTCTCACCCGTAGCGATGCTTAAGTCTGTCCGAATCATGTTAGCAATTGTCACATTTTATGATTATGAAGTTTGGCAGATGGATGTCAGAATTGCATTCCTGAATGGATTTCTGGAAGAAGAGTTGTATATGATGCAACCAGAAGGTTTTGTCGATCCAAAGGGTGCTAACAAAGTGTGCAAGCTCCAGCGATCCATGTATGGACTGGTGCAAGCCTCTCGAAGTTGGAATAAATGCTTTGATAGTGTGATCAAAGTATATGGTTCTATACAAACTTTTGGAGAAGCCTGTATCTACAAGAAAGTGAGTGGGAGATCTTTAGCATTTCTAATATTATATGTAGATGACATATTGTTGATTGGAAATGATATAGAATTTCTGGATAGCATAAAGGGATACTTGAATAAGAGTTTTTCAATGAAAGACCTCGGTGAAGGTGCTTACATATTGGGCATCAAGATCTATAGAGATAGATCAAGAAGCTTAATTGGACTTTCACAAAGCACATACCTTGATAAAGTTTTGAAGAAGTTCAAAATGGATCAGTCAAAGAAAGGGTTCTTGCCTGTATTACAAGGTGTGAAATTGAGTCAGACTCAATGCCGGACCACTGCAGAAGATAGAGAGAAAATGAAAGTCATTCCCTATGCTTATATCATGTATGCAATGCTGTGTACCAGACCTAATGTGTGCCTTGCTATAAGTATAGCATGGAGGTACCAAAGTAATCCCAGAGTGGAGCACTAGACAGCGGTCAAGAACATCCTGAAATACCTGAAAAGGACTAAGGATATGTTTATCATTTATGGAGGTGACAAAGAGCTCGTCGTAAATGGTTACGTCGATGCAAGCTTTGACACTGATCCGGATGACTCTAAGTCACAATCCGGATACGTATTTTTATTGAATGGTGGAGCTATCAGTTGGTGCAGTTCCAAGCAAAGTGTCCTGGCGGGATCTATGTGTGTAGCAGAGTACATAGCTACTTCGGAAGCAGCAAATGAAGGAGTTTATATCCAATCTAGGTGTCATACCTAGTGCATCGCGTCCAATGAAAATATTTTGTGACAATACTGGTGCAATTGCCTTGGCGAAGGAAACCAAATTTCACAAAAGAACCAAGCACATCAAGAGATGCTTCAATTCCATCCGTCATCAAGTGTCGGAGGGAGACATAGAGATTTGCAAGATACATACGGATCTGAATGTTGCAGACCCGTTGACTAAGCCTCTTCAATGAGCAAAACATGATCAGCACCAAAACTCCATGGGTGTTAGAATCATTACTTTCTAATCTAGAATATTGACTCTAGTGCCAGTGGGAGACTGAAGGAAATATACCCTAGAGGAAATAATAAAGTTATTATTTATTTCCTTATTTCATGATAAATGTCTATTATTCATGCTAGAATTTTATTAACCGGAAACTTAGTACATGTGTGAATACATAGACAAAACATAGTGTCCCTAGTATGCCTTGATACGTCTCCGTTGTATCTACTTTTCCAAACACTTTTGCCCTTGTTTTGGACTCTAACTTGCATGATTTGAATGGAACTAACCCGGACTGACGCTGTTTTCAGCAGAACTGCCATGGTATTATTTTTGTGCAGAAATACAAGTTCTCGGAATGACCTAAAAATCAACTGAGCAACTTTTCAGAATTAATAAAAAATATTGGCGAAAGAATTAGCGTCAGGGGGCCCACACCCTGTCCACAAGGGTGGGGGGCGCGCCCCCTCCCCCTGGGCGCGCCCCCTGCCTCGTGGGCCCCCTGGACGTCCATCGACCTCAACTCGAACTCCATATATTTGCTTTCACGGAGAAAAAAAAATCAGAGAGAAAGTTTCATCATGTTTTACGATACAGAGCCGCCGCCAAGCCCTAATCTCTCTTGGGAGGGCTGATCCGGAGTCCGTTCGGGGCTTCGGAGAGGGGGATTCGTCGCCGTCGTCATCATTAACCATCCTCCATCACCAATTTCATGATGCTCACCGTCGTGCGTGAGTAATTCCATCATAGGCTTGCTGGACGGTGATGGGTTGGATGAGATTTATCATGTAATCAAGTTAGTTTTGTTAGGGTTTGATCCCTAGTATCCACTATGTTCTGAGATTGATGTTGTTATGACTTTGCTATGCTTAATGCTTGTCGGTAGGGCCCGAGTGCCATGATTTCAGATCTGAACCTATTATGCTTTCATGAATATATGTGAGTTCTTGATCCTATCTTGCAAATCTATAGTCACCTATTATGTGTTATGATCCGACAACCCCGAAGTGACAATAATCGGGATACTTCTCGGTGATGACCGTAGTTTGAGGAGTTCATGTATTCACTAAGTGCTAATGCTTTGGTCCGGTACTCTATTAAAAGGAGGCCTTAATATCCCTTAGTTTCCATTAGGACCCCGCTACCACGGGAGGGTAGGACAAAAGATGTCATGCAAGTTCTTTTCCATAAGCACGTATGACTATATTCGGAATACATGCCTGCATTACATTGATGAACTTGAGCTAGTTCTGTGTCACCCTATGTTATAACTATTACATGAGGAATCGCATCCGACATAATTATCCATCACTAATCCAATGCCTGCGAGCTTTTCACATATTGTGCTTTGCTTATTTACTTTACCGTTACAATTACTACAAAACGGTTACTATTACCTTTGCCACTGTTACCGTTACTTCCATACTACTTTGCTACCAAATACTTTGCTGCAGATACTAAGTTATCCAGGTTTGGTTGAATTGACAACTCAACTACTAATACTTGAGAATATTCTTTGGCTCCCCTTGTGTCGAATCAATAAATTTGGGTTGAATACTTTACCCTCGAAAACTGTTGCGATCCCCTATACTTGTGGGTTATCAAGACTATTTTCCGGCGCCGTTGCCGGGGAGCATAGCTCTATTCTTTGAGTCACTTGGGATTTATATCTGCTGATCACTATCAGGAACGTGAAAGACGAAAGAACTAAGATTTATCCCTCAACTACGAGGGGAGGTAAGGAAGCGCCATCTAGCTCGCACTAGATTCTCCTTCATTATGAGTAAGCTTGCGACACCTAAACCTGCTTCTGCTATTAATTCTGATATGTCACATGTTATTGATGATGCCACTTCTACTATGCATGATACTTATGATGAAATTACTTCTATGCTTGATGCTACTGTGCCATTAGGTGAATATCTTGATAAACAACTAGCTAGGGTTAGAGAGAATGAAATTATTGAAAATGAAATTATTGAAGATAGTGAAGATGAAGGTTCTCCCCCTAAGTATGAATTGCATGTTGTTCCTGAGCGTTATGTTATGGATGAAGAAACTGCTAGAGATCTGATCTTAAGATGTTATTAGCTAAACTGAAACAGAAAACTCTGAATGCTAGAATGAAATATGACCCTGCTTTTGCTACTTCACCTATCTTTGTTACTGATAAGGATTATGAATTCTCTGTCGATCCTGAGATAATTACTTTGGTTGAATCTGGTCCTTTTTATGGCTATGAATCTGAAACCGTTGTGGCACATCTTACTAAATTGAATGATATAGCCACCCTGTTCACTAATGATGAGAAATCTCGTTACTATTATATCCTTAAGATATTTCCATTCTTATTAAAGGGTGATGTTAAAACTTGGTTTAATTCTCTTGATCCTGGTTGTGTGCGTAGTCCCCAGGATATGATTTATTACTTCTCTACTAAATATTTCCCTGCTCATAAGAAACAAGCTGCCTTGAGGGAAATATATAATTTTGTGCAAATTGAAGAAGAGAGGCTCCCAAAGCTTGGGGGAGGCTTCTCTGGTTACTTAATGCTTTGCCTGATCATCCTCTTAAGAAAAATGAAATACTTCATATCTTTTATAATGGACTAACTGATGCGTCCAAGGACCACTTGGATAGTTGTGCTGGTTGTGTTTTTAGGAAAAGAACAGTCTATCAAGCTAAATTGCTATTAAATAATGTGTTGACTAATGAAAATAATTGGACTCTTCCAGAGCCAATTCCTGAGCCAATTGAGCCAATTCCTGAGCCAACTCCTAAACCAACTCCGAAGAAGAGGGGTGTTCTATTTCTTAGTCCTGAAGATATGCAAGAGGCAAAGAAATCTATAAAAGAAAAAGGTATTAAAGCTGAAGATGTGAAGAATTTACCTCCTGTTGAAGAAATACATGGTCTTAATTTACCACCTATTGAAGAAACACATGGTCTTTATAACCCGACACAGGTAGTAAAGGTAAATTCTCCCTATAGATACGATAAAGTTGAAATCCTGTCTACTAAGTTTGCTAGCCAATGATTGGATGAATTTGATGACTTTATGTCTAGACAAGAAAATTTTAATGCTTATGTTGGTAGAGAATTAAAGAGTAATTCTTACATGATTGGACGCTTGAGTGATTGATACGTCTCCAACGTATCTATAATTTTTTATTGTTCCATGCTATTATATTACCCGTTTTGCATGTTTATGGGTTTTACTCTACACATTTATATAATTTTTGGGACTAACCTACTAACCGGAGGCCCAACCCAAATTGTTGTTTTCTTGCCTATTTCAGTGTTTCGAAGAAAAGGAATATCAAACAGAGTCCAAACGGAATGAAACCTTCGGGAGAGTTATTTTTGGAACGGAAGCAATCCAGGAGACTTGGAGTGCATGTAAGGGAAGCAACAAGGAAGCCACGATGCAGGGAGGCGCGCCCTACCCCCCTGGGCGTGCCCCCACCCTCGTGGGCCATCGTGGCTCCCCTGACCGTGTTCTTTCGCCTATATATGTCCATATACCCTAGAAACATCGGGGAGCACAATAGATCGGGAATTCCGCTGCCGCAAGCCTCTGTAGCCACCAAAAACCAATCGGGACCCTGTTCTGGCGCCCTGCCGGAGGGGGGAATCCCTCATCGGTGGCCATCTTCATCATTCCGGCGCTATCCATGACGAGGAGGGAGTAGTTCACCCTCGGGGCCGAGGGTATGTACCAGTAGCTATGTGTTTGATCTCTCTCTCTCTCTCTCTCTCTCTCGTGTTATTGAGGTGATACGATCTTGATGTATCGCGAGCTTTGCTATTATAGTTGGATCTTATGATGTTTCTCCCCCTCTACTCTCTTGTGATGAATTGAGTTTTCCCCTTGAAGTTGTCTTGTCGGATTGAGTCTTTAAGGATTTGAGAACACTTGATGTATGTCTTGCCGTGCTTATCTGTGGTGACAATGGGATATTTACGTGATCTACTTGATGTATGTTTTGGTGATCAACTTGCGGGTTCAATGAACTTATGCATAGGGGTTGGCACACGTTTTCGTCTTGACTCTCCGGTAGAAACTTTGGGGAACTCTTTGAAGTACTTTGTGTTGGTTGAATAGATGAATCTGAGATTGTGTGATGCATATCGTATAATCATGCCCACGGATACTTGAGGTGTATCTAGGTGACATTATGGTTTTTGTTGATTTGTGTCTTAAGGTGTTATTCTAGTACGAACTCTATGATAGATCGAACGGAAAGAATAGCTTCGTGTTAGTTTACTACGGACTCTTGAATAGATCAATCAGAAAGGATAACTTTGAGGTGGTTTCGTACCCTACCATAATCTCTTCGTTTGCTGTCCACTATTAGTGACTTTGGAGTGACTCTTTGTTGCATGTTGAGGGGTAGTTATATGATCCAGTTATGTTATTATTGTTGAGAGAACTTGCACTAGTGAAAGTATGAACCTTAGGCCTTGTTTCCTAGCATTTCAATACCGTTTGTGCTCACTTTTATCATTAGTTACCTTGATGTTTTCATAATTTCAGATTACAAATACCAATATCTACTATCCATATTGCACTTGTATCACCATCTCTTTGCCGAACTAGTGCACCTATACAATTCACCATTGTATTGGGTGTGTTGGGGACACAAGAGACTCTTTGTTATTTGGTTGCAGGGTTGTTGAGAGAGACCATCTTCATCCTACGCCTCCCACGGATTGATAAACCTTAGGTCATCCACTTGAGGGAAATTTGCTACTGTCCTACAAACCTATGCACTTGGAGGCCCAACAACGTCTACAAGAAGAAGGTTGCGTAGTAGACATCAAGCTCTTTTCTGGCGCTGTTGCCGGGGAGGTGAGTGCTTGAAGGTATATCTTTAGATCTTGCAATCGAATCTTTTAATTTCTTGTTTTATCACTAGTTTAGTTTATAAAAGAAAACTACAAAAAAATGGAATTAAGTTTGCCTCATATTGTGCGGTGAATTGTATTGAAAATTCTTATATTGCCAGTTACATAAAGAAAAGAAAGCAAATAGAAGATGATGAGAATACTAATGAAAGGGAAGAGACTTCCCAATATCCTCCTATTATTTCTTATGATGAATCAAGTAACAAGGAGGAGCGTTCTATTAAGCCAATCTCATTAATAAGGAGCTCAAAAAAGAGGGTTAAACCCACACAAGATGTGAAGAAGAAAAAGAAAAGACAGAGAAGCAAAGGTAGAAAGGTATCCCTCGCAAACGATGTTGCTCCTACTACTCATTGTGATGATGATAATTGCTATACTATTGGTTCTACTGAAAGTGCAACTATCCCTAGGTGGTTTTGGTAATTCCTAACAACATATAGCTCATTGAGCTAATGCTACTTAAAATTAAATATTTCAGGAAAGCTCAATGATTGGCATGGCATGGATGAGAAAAGTGGACCCCTCAAAATACTAAGGACAAAATGATTGGCTCAAGCTCAAAGCTCAAGACTCTACATTTTATATTTTAGTGATCCAAGATCACATTGAGTCTATAGGAAAAGCCAATACTATCAAGGAGGGATGAGGTGTTGCTTAATGGCTTACTTGCTCAAAATGCTTAGTGATATGCTCCAAAGCCCTCAACTACTTTCTCACATCCACATATGACCTAAACCAAAAGTCAAACTCGGCCCCACCGATTCGTTCTATCCGGCGCCACCGACTTCAGATGTCACAGTCACTGCCACAAACCCTAGGCAAATCGGTCTCACCGATAGGGATCTCGGTCTCACCGAGATGGGATTGTAATCTCCCTGTTTCCCTTCGTAACATTTCGGTACCACCAAGATGAGTGATCGGTCCCACCGAGATTGCAATGTAAACTCTCTGTTTCCTTTTCGTAACATTTCGGTCTCACCGAAATGAGCGAACCGGTCCCACCGAGTTTACCTGACCAACTCTTTGGTTAGCTTATTACCAAAATCGGTCTCACCAAGTTTGTGTAATCGGTCCCACCGAGATTACGTTATGCCCTAACCCTAACCATATCGGTCCTACCGAGTTGCATGTCGGTCCCACCGAAAATCCTAACGGTCACTAGATTTGCTGAATCGGTCCGACCGAGTTTCTCAATTCGGTCCCACCAAGTTTCGCAAGTTGTGTGTAACGGTTAGATTTTGTGTGGAGGCTATATATACCCATCCACCTCCTCTTCATTCGTGGAGAGAGCCATCAGAACGAACCTACACTTCTAGCATACACTTTCTCAGAGAGAACCACCTACTCATGTGTTGAGGCCAAGATATTCCATTCCTACCATATGAATCTTGATCTCTAGCCTTCCCCAAGTTGCTTTCCACTAAAATCTTCTTTCCACCAAATCCAAATCCTGTGACAGAGAGTTGAGTGTTGGGGAGACTATCATTTGAAGCACAAGAGCAAGGAGTTCATCATCAACACACCATTTGTTACTTCTTGGAGAGTGGTGTCTCCTAGATTGGCTAGGTGTCACTTGGGAGCCTCCGACAAGATTGTGGAGTTGAAATAAGGGGTTTGTAAGAGCAAGGAGATCGCCTACTTCGTGAAGATCTACCGCTTGTGGGGCAAGTCCATCGTGGGCGATGACCATGGTGGGATAGACAAGGTTGCTTCTTCATGGACCCTTCGTGGGTGGAGCCCTCCGTGGACTCGCGCAACCATTACCCTTCATGGGTTGAAGTCTCCATCAACGTGGATGTACGATAGCACCACCTATCGGAACCACGACAAAAACATACGTGTCTCCAATTGCGTTTGAATTCTCCAAACCCTTCCCTTTACATTCTTGAAAGTTGCATGCTTTACTTTGTGTTGCTCATATACTCTTTGCATGCTTGCTTGAATTGTGTTAAGATTGCTTGACTTGTGCTAAGTTAGCTAAAATCTGCCAAAGACTAAAATTGGGAAAACGATAAGTTTTTATTTGGTCAAGTAGTCTAATCACCCCCCCCCCTCTATACATACTTTCGATCCTACAAGTGGTATCAGAGCTTTGGTGTCCATTTGCTTTGATTTCCATAGATTTTGGTGGTCATAGCCTTGGTTTCACAACCTAGGAGAGTATGGCGTCTTGCGAGGGAAACTACCACCATAGAGGTCCTTACTTTGATGGTACTAATTTTGCTAGTTGGAAGCATAAGCTGAAAATGCATATTCTTGGACATAACCCCATCGTTTGGGCTATTGTGTGTATTGGCTTGCAAGGTGAATTCTTTGATGGGAGAGAACCAAACCGTGAAGCTAGCGCGGAAGAGTTGAAGATGTTGCAATACAATGCTCAAGCTTGTGATATCCTCTTCAACGGATTGTGCCCCGAAGAATTCAACAAAATCAGCCGTCTTGAGAATGCAAAGGAAATTTGGGATACTTTGATTGACATGCACGAAGGTACCGACTCCGTCAAGGAATCCAAGTTGGATGTGCTTCAAAGTCAGCTTGACAAGTTCAAAATGAAGGATGGTGAAGGTGTCGCTGAAATGTACTCTAGGCTTGCTCTTATCACAAATGAGATTGCCGGCTTAGGAAGTGAAGAGATGACCGGCAAATTCATCATCAAGAATATCCTAAGAGCTTTGGACGGAAAATATGATACTATGTGCACATTGATCCAAATGATGCCAAATTACAAAGATCTCAAGCCAACGGAAGTCATTGGAAGAATTGTTGCTCATGAGATGTCACTCAAGGATAAGGAGGAACTTCACAACAAGTCAAGTGGTGCTTACAAAGCCTCATGTGAAGCCCCCACATCATCAAGTGAGAAACAAACCTTCAATGAAGAATTGAGCCTAATGGTGAAGAACTTCAACAAATTCTACAAGAGTAGAAGCAAAGAGAGAATCTCCAAGTCAAGGTCCTACAATGACAAAAGATCTTCTAGTCGAGAGCGTAATTGCTACAATTGTGGAAGACCTGGACACTGTTCCAATGAGTGTACGACACCCTACAAAAGAAGAGAAGAATCACCTAAGAGGAGAAGTAGAAGAGAAGAATCACCACCAAGAGAGAGGAGGAGTAGAGATGATCGTTATGAACGAAGAACATCCCAGAGAAGCAAGGATTTGGAAAGGAAGGACAAGTCATCAAGGAGCTACACAAAACAAAGACATCAAGCTCATGTTGGTGAATGGGTATCCGGCTCTGACTCCGACAATCACTCCGAGAGAAGCTATCACTCTGACTCCGAATATACTCAAGATGAAGGTGTTGCCGGTCTAGCACTTGTGTCAACCAACTCCTACGACATATTTGATTCACCAAATGAAGGACTTGAAAGATGCTTCATGGCTAAAGGCCCAAAGGTATCACACCCTGAGTATGTTGATTTCAATAGTGATGAAGATGACTTGCTAGGTGATGATGATTTACTTGTTGACAACTCTAGTGATGAATACTATGATGAAACGTCAATTAATCATGCTAATCAAGATAAAATGAATGACAATGATAAGGAGAAGATTGAGCTTCTAACTAAAGAACTAAACACTCTTAAGTTAGCTCATGAAACTATCTTAGAAGATCATCGAGAACTTTTAAGGACTCATGAGAAGTTACGCTTTGAAAAGCTCAACCTTGAGCAAGAGCATGAGTTTTTAAAGGCAATCAATGATGATCTTCGTAAGAAAAGTTCTTCTTACATTGCCAAGTGTTTACTCTTATCTACTTACATGCCTCAAGTCAAGTCTAGTAACAAGAACAAGAAGAATTCTTCCTCTAGTAGTAACAATAATCATGCTAAATCCAATGTTGTTGCTTCTAGTAGTTCTCTTGATTCCACTAATGATTCTCTTAGCCAAGTTACACTTGAGCAAGAAATAGCTTATTGAAGGGAATTATAGAGAAAGGTGTTTACAAGAGCCTTGCCGGGAGTAAGCAATTCGAGGAAATTGTACGCAAGCAAGGAAGGCACCGAAAGAACCAAGGTGTTGGTTTTGAACGAAAGTTCAATGCGAATGGAGTTGAGTGGGAAGAAGATCAATACCCCAAGACGAAGTTTGTTCCTCAACAAGAGAAGTATGATCCTACTTCCTTCAAAGGGACACAAGCTCAAGATGATCTTCCACCACAAGACCACAAGCAAAAAAGGCAAGGACAAGCTTCAAGAGGAGATTGATGCATTTGAAGAAGCTCCTAAGGCCTTGGTCAAGTGGGTTCCCAAGACTACATCAAGTTCTACTTCATCAAGTACGACTACAACTCCAAGGATTCCCATCAAGATGATGTGGATCCCGAAGAAGAAGAACTAGGGAGTTCTTGAGGGTGACTCTGCCAACATATTTCACTCATATCATTTTGGCAAGAACAAGTGCAATCAACTTCCACATCTTGCACTAGTTCAAGGAGTCACAAACCCTCTTGTTGGTAAGACAAGGGACAAGGTAACTTAATGCTTTCATAGACATCATCTTGTGTGTGCATCACTCTATGTCTATGGATATCCTTGCTTGTTCCTTGTGGGACTAACCCGTGTAGGTATTGAAAGTGCAACTCACTCCAAAGGATTGCTCCAAATGATCTACATCAACATTGAGCACCCACATCTTCAACACCTACATGAAGTCATCGTCGACAAAACCCAAGGTTAGTTCATCCCTCTAAGGGGCGATCTCACATCTAGGGGGAGCTTTACTCTAAGAATTGAGCCAAAGCAACTCTAATGGTGTGAACACAACAATGCTTTATGTAAAAGTGGTAACCCCACTTGTGCTTAAACGATGAGTATGACCTATGATCAAATGTTCTCATTTGACTCCTAAGTCAATATACTCATATATAGATGACCTAGTCATCGCCAATTGCTTGATAGATGCTAGAATTTGTTGTGCATGCTTTGCCACATATTTCATTTGCCATTTTATTGTGTGAGCATGTTGGTTGCATATTTTACTCATTCAAGGACGTCCACTTGTTGTTTTGATTGATTGGTTCCTTTTCTTTTGCCAAGTGGACGGACAAGAATGCCTAAGAACCTTCTCTAGCTATTTATGCTTTTCTTGTCTCAAACTCTATTCATGCTACATCACAAAATTTGATCAAGTCAGATTCGAACCACTCTGTGTGAGGAGCACTCGGAGTCCCCGATTCGTCATAGACTTAAACCTCCAAAACTTCTTTGTGCTTCTCGGTCTGACCGATTCCTCCATTTCGGTCATACCGAGATCACTAAGTCGATCTAGGTTTTCAATCTCGGTGCAACCGATTTGAACTTTTCGGTCACACCGAGTTGCTGTAACTGCTTGCAGTTATGCATCTCGGTGCCACCGAGTTGTTCCACTCAGTCACACCGACAGCGTCAGGCTATATATATCCACGGGTCAAATTTTGGAAATTTCTTCGAACTATTTTGCCCGCGCTCAGCCTGCTCTACCTCCCTGGGTCTCTGGATCGTCCTCCTCATCGCCAGCTGCCTCCCGCCGCTGGTCTCAGCCACCGTCAACGGGAATCGACTCCGCCGTTGCCGCCGTAGAAAGTCCATCGCCGAACTAGGGTATGGACTTGGTCTTTGTGCTATTCCTAACTCCAAATCACTAGCACATTGTTTTGCCATTAATCTTGCCACGATTGAGATCATCTTATCCACTGAAAACACTCCGTAGATTAGAGGTGAATTGAAAATTTAGGGTTAGGTTTCCGCCGAAACCATCTCGGACCAACCGAGTTGTAGAACTCGGTACCACCGATTCGGCTAAAAGCCATTGCACATGTAAATCGGTGTGACCGAGTTCAGGACTTTGTGAAACCCTAGCAGTCTCGGTGCCACCGAACTATGACTCGGTCTGACCGAGTTCACTAGTTTAGGTTCCAAAAGCTGCTTCGGTATCACCGAGTTTACAAATCGCTAGATCCGAAATGCTTTCTGTGGAAAACTAAAACTAAGTTTTTGACTCATTCTTTTGCAAAAACCTCTGTATTTTGTGATGCTCATCTATTCTACCTCATCTATATCTATTCATAGGGTCTGCTGTCAGAGTTTGCAATATGTCTGATCAGAGTGACGGTCAGAACAAGTTAGAGGAGCAGGTTCAGGTGAGTGAGGGCACTAGTCCCTCTAGTAGCTATGATGAGGGTAGCAGGAGCACACCCAGCAACTTACCCAAGGCAGCCACCAGGGCCAGAAAGAAGAGAACCTTAGATTCTGAGGATGAAGACTATGTGGCTATTGAGAATGAGGCCACTTCCAAGAAGAAGGTGCTCAAGAAGGAGTATGGCACAGCTACTGCCACTAAGCCTGGTATGAAGACCAAAGCACCTGCCAAAAGAATTCCCATGTCTAAGGCCAGAGCCTCTACTCAAGTACCTTTGGAATCTGAACCCAAAGAGGCTGATGCAGAAGGGAAGAAGATGAAGGAAAGGGTCAAGAAGACCATGGCCAGGGTTGTTGGAAAGCCTTCCATGATGGAAGAGGAAGAAGAGGAAGAGGTTGCTGCACCAGCACCCAAAGCTCAGAAGCTTATGGGTGATGCCATCAGGTCAGGGGCTGCTTCATCAAAGCCCAAAGAAGCTCCCAAAGCAGCTGCTCCAAAGCCCAAATCTGCACCCAAGAGGAACACTAGGAGCATTCCTGCTGCAGAAAAGAACAAGGCCCCAGTGCCTGAAGTTGTTGTTGAAGAAGAAGATGATGAGGAACATGTCTTGAGGAAGTTGAAGCCCAAAATTCCAGATCACAATGATGTTCATCCTGTGGCTAAGGATATGAAGCTGAGGATGCAGGACTCAGGCAGTGGAGATTGACTGATCCTTATGCAGTCAGGAGGAGAACTGTTGTGGACTACAGGTTCCACACAAAGGAACAACGGGACTTCTATGAGACAGTGCTGCTTGACAAGAATCCAATTGTCTGTGACATGAGATGGGTAGACTGGGAGTACATCAAGAAGAATGAAGAGCATTATCCAGGGGTGTATGACAGTTTCAATGCTTATGGAGTGGATGGCTTTGTTGGGCAGAAGCTCACAAAGTGGAATGATGAGCTTATTATGCAGTTCTACTCCACAACTCACTTCTACCCAGATGGAAGGATTGTCTCGATGTCTGAAGGTACTAGGTACCAGTCATCAGTTGAAGAACGGGCAAAGTTGATCAATGCACCTAAGGAAAATGAGGATGACTTGGATGTCTATGCCAAGAAGAAGAAGGATCACAACTCCATGGCACACATGTACAGAGAGATCCCAGATGCTGCTATTGAGACACACAAGTTTGGCTCAGTACATTATCTTCTGTCAGGACTGCCAACAATCAACTGGATCCTTAGGCACACTCTTTTGCCTAAACCTAGAGATCATATGATCATAGGCCATGCCATCAACCTACTTCACATATTTGATGTGCCTCAAAAGTTCATGGTCATGAGCCTCATAGCGGAAACTATCAAGAGGATAGATGCAGATCACAAGAGAAGTTGTGGGTATGCCCCATAGATCCAGGAGCTCATCAACTCTAAGATGGGCACAGGCACATACCTCTTGGACAAGGAACACATGCCCATCTATCCAGATTTTGAGGACAACACAGTGGTGATGGATGAAGATGAACCATCTTCTGTGCAAGCACAAGCAAAGAGGGAGAAGGCAAGGACTGAAAAGGCTGCCAAGATGCCAACCATTGATGAGGCATCTCAGTACTTCTTGAAGAACAAGCAAGATCAGCTTGGCTACTTGATTGCCTCCACTCTGAGGATCAAGAAGGGACTGGCCACCCTAACTCAAAACCAGGAGAGCCTGGAGAGGATCATGGAGTAGAAGTTCTATGACTTGGATGTGAAGGTCACTGAGATACAGTCAGTTGTTGAGCAACTTCAGGATGATATGCAGGAGAGGAAGGGCAAGACTACTACTGATGCTTTTGCCAGAGTGCCCAGGAGCCAGAGATCAGCTGCAAAGGCTCACATGCACACACGAGCCACTTCATCTGCACTAGCTACAGCTTCTGTGCAACCAGCTCCAGCACCTACTCCACCAGCTCCATCCACATCTACTGAAGCCTTCGTCCAAGGAGCCATCTCTACACCACCACCTGAAGACCAAGCCTGAGCGTCGATTTAGTGCTATGCATTTTCTGTGAACTTTTTGGTAACTTGTTGCCAAAGGGGGAGAAAAATGTATAGATCATAAGCTTCAAGAGAGAGTGTTGCTTTTGTTCTCTCTTGTTTTGGTGGTTGAACTTTATTTGCTTGTTTGAGATACTTTATGCGTTTGTGAGATACTTGGATGATCATGTGTTTGATCATATGCTACCTTAATGCTTGTTGGATGACACTATCCTTTTATCCCTATATGATCATTCACTTTGCTTGGTGATGAGTGCATATATTTAATTATTATCATTTTGAGTGCTCCACCAAGATGTATGTGACATGGAAGAGTAACCCATGAGCCTAACTCCTTGTGCATTTGCAGTCCAAAGCAAATCTTAAACTATGCACAAATTTAGGGCGAGCTCTTGCTTATCACAACTTCTCAAAGCGACAATGTTTTTCACTCTTATTGTCATTTGTCGAAGCTTTGATCTATATGTTTTCATCAATTACCAAAAAGGGGGAGATTGAAAGTGCAACTATCCCTAGGTGGTTTTGGTAATTCCTAACAACATATAGCTCATTGAGCTAATGCTACTTCAAGTTACATATTTCAGGAAAGCTTAGTGATTGGCATGGCATGGATGAGAAAAGTGGACCCCTCAAAATACTAAGGACAAAAGGATTGGCTCAAGCTCAAAGCTCAAGACTCTACATTTTATATTTTAGTGATCCAAGATCATATTTAGTCTATAGGAAAAGCCAATACTATCAAGGAGGGATGAGGTGTTGCTTAATGGCTTACTTGCTCAAAATGCTTAGTGATATGCTCCAAAGCCCTAAACTACTTTCTCACATCCACATATGACCTAAACCAAAAGTCAAACTCGGCCCCACCGATTCTTTCTATCCGGCGCCATCGAGTTTAGATGTCATAGCCACTGCCACAAACCCTAGGCAAATCGGTCTCATCGATAGGGATCTCGGTCTCACCGAGATGGGATTGTAATCTCTCTTTTTCCCTTCGTAACATTTCGGTACCACCGAGATTGCAATGTAAACTCTCTGTTTCCTTTTCATAACATTTCGGTCTCACCGAAATGAGTGAACCGGTCCCACCGAGTTTACCTGACCAACTCTCTGGTTAGCTTATTACCAAAATCGGTCTCACCGAGTTTGTGTAATCGGTCTCACCGAGATTACGTTATGCCCTAACCCTAACCATATCGGTCCTACCGAGTTGCATGTCGGCCCCATCGAAAATCCTAACGGTCACTAGATTTGCTGAATCGGTCCAACCGAGTTTCTCAATTCGGTCCCACCGAGTTTGGCAAGTTGTGTGTAACGGTTAGATTTTGTGTAGAGGCTATAAATACCCCTCCACCTCCTCTTCATTTATGGAGAGAGCCATCAGAACGAACCTACACTTCCAGCATACACTTTCTGAGAGAGAACCACCTACTCATGTGTTGAGGCCAAGATATTCCATTCCTACCATATGAATCTTGATCCTTCCCCAAGTTGCTTTCCACTCAAATATTCTTTCCACCAAATCCAAATTCCGTGAGAGAGAGTTTAGTGTTGGGGAGACTATCATTTGAAGCACAAGAGCAAGGAGTTCATCATCAACACACCATTTGTTACTTCTTGGAGAGTGGTGTCTCCTAGATTGGCTAGGTGTCACTTGGGAGCCTCTGATAGTATTGTGGAGTTGAACCAAGGAGTTTGTAAGGGCAAGGAGATCGCCTACTTCGTGAAGATCTACCGCTAGTGAGGCAAGTCCTACGTGGGCGACGGCCATGGTGGGATAGACAAGGTTGCTTCTTCGTGGACCCTTCGTGGGTGGAGCCCTCCGTGGACTCGTGCAACCATTACCCTTCGTGGGTTGAAGTCTCCATCAACGTGGATGTACGATAGCACCACCTATCGGAACCACGACAAAAACATCTGTGTCTCCAGTTGCGTTTGAATTCTCCAAACCCTTCCCTTTACATTCTTGCAAGTTGCATGCTTTACTTTCCGTTGCTCATATACTCTTTGCATGCTTGCTTGAATTGTGTTAAGATTGCTTGACTTGTGCTAAGTTAGCTAAAATCTGCCAAAGACTAAAATTGGGAAAATGATAACTTTTTGTTTGGTCAAGTAGTCTAATCACCCCCCCCCCCTCTAGACAAACTTTCGATCCTACATCTATCTATACTATTAATGATGAGAATGATTACGCTTAAGATATAAAAAGGCCCAAGCTTGGCGATGCTATGTTTGATGAGAATGACATATTTGAGAATATATTTGCTGAAATTAATGTTTGTCCCAAGCTTGGGGATGCTACGTTTAATGAAGATGATATTTTTAGCCTCCCAAGTTTTGATGTGCATATTTGTTATGATGATAGCATGCCTCCTACTTATGATGATTATATGGATGAAAGTGGGTTTGGAAGAGTGTCAACTTTAGGAAGTAATGATCCCACTATTTTGGAGGATGTTTAATCTTATTGTTATGAATATGAAAGTGGATTTGGAGAGGTCATGACTTTATTTAGTGATGAATCCACTATTTTGGAAGAGGTTTCAATTGATTATGATGAGAACAAAGTTGCTACTTATGATGATTATTGTGATCAAACTTATGCTATAAAAAGTAGTGATGATTATATTGATAAAACTTGTCATGATTATGATTACCCTTTTTCTGAACATTACTCTTTTAATGTGGAAACAATTTATAGTATTCGAGTCTCTTGATACTCCCACTATTCCGAATAAGAAGAATTTTGCTTATGTGGAGAGTAGTAAATTTTCTATGCAAGTAGATCATGAAAAGAATGCTTTAGGTGCTGGTTATATTGTTGAATTCATTCATGATGCTACTGAAAATTATTATGAGGGAGGAACATATGCTTGTAGGAATTGCAATAATATCAAGTTTCCTCTCTATGTGCTTAAAATCTTGAAGCTATGCTTGTTTTACCTTCCTATGCTAGTTGATTATTGTTTCCATAAGTTGTTTGCTCACAAAATCCCTATGCATAGGAAGTGGGTTAGGCTTAAATGTGCTAGTCATATGCTTCATGATGCTCCCATTATATTTCAATTCTTATCTTTTATGTGAGCATCATTGTAATCATCATGCCTAGCTAGAAAGGCGTTAAAGAAAAGCGCTTGTTGGGAGACAACCCAATATCAACCTTTACTGTTTTTGTGTGTCCACATGATTATGATACTGTAGTAATCATGTTTTATAGCTTTTGTTTTAATAAAGTGTCAAGTAAGACCTTTAGGATAGTTTACGGTGATAGTTGTGTTGATCCTGCTGAAAATCAGAAACTTTTGCGTCCAGTAAATTAGTTTTGATAATTCACAGAGACGTGATTTGTAAATGATTCTTTTTGATATGGATTGGCACACAAATTTCTCAGGTTTTCCTAATTTGGTAGAATTTTTGGAGTTACAGAAGTATTCGAGATTTACAGATTACTACAGACTGTTCTGTTTTTGACAGATTCTATTTTCTATGTGTTGTTTGCTTATTTAGATGAATCTATGAGTAGTATCGGAGGGTATGAACTATAGAGAAGTTGGAATACAATAGATATTACACCAATATGAATTTAGAACGAGTTCACAACAGTACCAAAGTGATGATTTATTTTCTTATACTAACGGAGCTTACGTGTTTTCTGTTGAGTTTTGTGTTGTGAAGTTTTCAAGTTTTGGGTAAAGATTCGATGGACTATGGAATAAGGAATGGCAAGAGCCTAAGCTTGGGGATGCCCAAGGCACCCCAAGGTAATATTCAAGGACAACCAAGAGCCTAAGCTTGGGGATGCCCCGGAAGGCATCCCCTCTTTCGCCTTCGTTCATCAGTAACTTTACTTGGAGCTATATTTTTATTCGCCACATGATATGTGTTTTGCTTGGAGCGTCATTTTGTTTTATTTTGTTTTGCTTGCTATTTGAATAAAATACCAAGATCTGAAATTCTTAAATATTTGAGAGTCTTCACATAGTTGCATAATTATTTGACTACCCATTGATCTTCACTTATATCTTTCGGAGTAGTTTGTCGTTTGCTCTAGTGCTTCACTTATATCTTTTAGAGCACGGCGGTGGCTTTATTTTGTAGAAATTGTTTATCTCTCATGCTTCACTTATATTATTTTGAGAATCTTTTAGAATAGCATGGTATTTGCTATGGTTATAAAATTGGTCCTAATATGATGGGCATCCAAGTTGGGTATAATAAAAACTATCATAGAAAGTGAATTGGATGCTATGATCAATTTGATGCTTGATAATTGTTTTGAGATATGAGGATGGTGATATTAGAGTCATGCTAGTTGAGTAGTTGTGAATTTGAGTAATACTTGCGTTGAAGTTTGTGATTCCCGTAGCATGCACGTATGGTAAACCGTTATGTGATGAAGTTGGAGCATGATTTATTTATTGATTGTCTTCCTTATGAGTGGCGGTCGGGGACGAGTGATGGTATTTTCCTACCAATCTATCCCCCTAGGAGCATGCACGTAGTACTTTGTTTCAATAAATTGTAGATTTTTGCAATAAGTATATGAGTTCTTTATGACTAATGTTGAGTCCATGGATTATACGCACTCTCACCCTTCCACCATTGCAAGCCTCTCTTGTGTCGCACAACTTTCGCCGGTAGCATACACCCACCATATACCTTCCTCAAAACAGCCACCATACCTACCTATTATGGCATTTCCATAGCCATTCCGAGATATATTGCCATGCAACTTTCCATCGTTCCGTCTATTATGACACGCATCATCATTATCATATTGCTCTTGCATGATCATGTAGTTGACATCGTATTTGTGGCAAAGCCACCTTCATAATTCCATACATGTCGCTCTTGATTCATTGCATATCCCGTTACACAGCCGGAGGCATTCATATAGAGTCATATTTTGTTCTAAGTATCGACTTGTAATCTTGAGTTGTAAGTAAATAAAAGTGTGATGATCTTCATTATTAGAGCATTATCCCAAGTGAGGAAAGGATGATGGAGACTATGATTCCCCCACAAGTCGGGATGAGACTTCGGACTTTACAAAAAGAGAGAAAGGCCAAATAAAAAAAAGGAGAAAGGCCAAATAAAAAAATGAGATAAAAAGAGAGAAGGGACAATGCTACTATCCTTTTACCACACTTGTGCTTCAAAGTAGCACCATGATCTTCATGATAGAGAGTCTCCTATGTTGTCACTTTCATACACTAGTGGGAATTTTTCATTATAGAACTTGGCTTGTATATTCCAATGATGGGCTTCCTCAAAATGCCCTAGGTCTTCGTGAGCAAGCAAGTTGGATGCACACCCACTTAGTTTCTTTTATTGAGCTTTCATACATTTATAGCTCTAGTGCATCCGTTGCATGGCAATCCCTACTCACTCACATTGATATCTATTAATGGGCATCTCCATAGCCCGTTGATATGCCTAGTTGATGTGAGACTATCTTCTCCTTTTTTGTATTCTCCACAACCACCATTCTATTCCACATATAGTGCTATGTACATGGCTCACACTTATGTATTGCGTGAAAGTAGAAAAAGTTTGAGAATATTAAAGTATGAAACAATTGCTTGGCTTGTCATCGGGGTTGTGCATGAGTAAATACTTTGTGTGCTGAAGATAGAGCATAGCCAGACTATATGATTTTGTAGGGACAGCTTTCTTTAGCCATGTTATTTTGAGAAGACATGATTGCTTTGTTAAGTATGCTTGAAGTATTATTGTTTATCATGTCAATATGAACTTTTATTTTGAATCATTTGGATCTGAGCATTCATGCCACAATAAAGAAAATTACATTGAGAAATATGCTAGGTAGCATTCCACATCAAAAATTCTGTTTTTATCATTTACCTACTCGAGGACAAGCAGGAATTAAGCTTGGGGATGCTTGATACGTCTCCAACGTACCTATAATTTTTTTATTGTCCCATGCTATTATATTACCTGTTTTGGATGTTTATGGGCTTTACTCTACACTTCTATATCATTTTTGGGACTAACCTACTAACCGGAGGCCCAACCCAAATTGTTGTTTTCTTGCCTATTTCAGTGTTTCAAAGAAACGGAACATCAAACGGAGTCCAAATGGAATGAAACCTTTGGGAGAGTTATTTTTGGAACGAAAGCAATCCAGGAGACTTGGAGTGCACGTAAGGGAAGCAACGAGGAATCCACGAGACAGGGATGCGCGCCCTACCCCCCTGGGCGTGCCCCCCACCCTCGTGGGCCCCTCGTGGCTCCCCTGACTGACTTCTTTCGCCTATATATGTCAATATACCCTAAAAACATCGGGGAGCACAATAGATCGGGAGTTCCACCGCTGCAAGCCTATGTAGCCACCAAAAACCAATCGGGACCCTATTCCGGCGCCCTGCCGGAGGGGGGATCCCTCACCGGTGGCCATCTTCATCATCCCGGCGCTCTCCATGACGAGGAGGGAGTAGTTCACCCTCGGGGCTGAGGGTATGTACCAGTAGCTATGTGTTTGATCTCTCTCTCTCTCTCTCTCTCTCTCTCTCTCTCGTGTTCTTGAGGTGATACGATCTTGATGTATCGCAAGCTTTGCTATTATAGTTGGATCTTATGATGTTTCTCCCCCTCTACTCTCTTGTGATGAATTGAGTTTTCCCCTTGAAGTTGTCTTGTCGGATTGAGTCTTTAAGGAATTGGGAACACTTGATGTATGTCTTGCCGTGCTTATCTGTGGTGACAATGGTATATTCACGTGATCTACTTGATGTATGTTTTGGTGATCAACTCGCGGATTCAATGAACTTATGCATAAGGGTTGGCACACGTTTTCGTCTTGACTCTCCGGTAGAAACTTTGGGGCACTCTTTGAAGTACTTTGTGTTGGTTGAATAGATGAATCTGAGATTGTGTGATGCATATCATATAATCATGCCCACGGATACTTGAGGTGACATTGGAGTATCTAGGTGACATTCGGGTTTTGGTTGATTTGTGTCTTAAGGTGTTATTCTAGTATAAACTCTATGATAGATCGAACGGAAAGAATAGCTTCGTGTTATTTTACTACAGACTCTTGAATAGATCAATCAGAAAGGATAACTTTGATGTGGTTTCGTACCCTACCATAATCTCTTCGTTTGCTCTCCGCTATTAGTGACTTTGGAGTGACTCTTTGTTGCATGTTGAGGGATAGTTATATGATCCAGTTATGTTATTATTGTTGAGTGAACTTGCACTAGTGAAAGTATGAACCTTAGGCCTTGTTTCCTAGCATTGCAATACCGTTTGTGCTCACTTTTATCATTAGTTACCTTGCTGTTTTATAATTTCAGATTACAAATACCCATATCTATTATCCATATTGCACTTGTATCACCATCTCTTCGCTGAACCAGTGCACCTACACAATTCACCATTGTATTGGGTGTGTTGGGGACACAAGAGACTCTTTGTTATTTGGTTGCAGGGTTGTTTGAGAGAGACCATCTTCATCCTACGCCTCCCTCGGATTGATAAACCTTAGGTCATCCACTTGAGGGAAATTTGTTACTGTCCTACAAACCTCTACACTTGGAGGCCCAACAACGTCTACAAGAAGAAGATTGCATAGTAGACATCAGTGATTATATGGCTAGAGTTAAAAGTGAACTTAAACTCATTAGCAAATATGCTTCTATGGTTACCACTCAAGCAGAACAAGTAATTAAAGCTCAAAGTGATTTGCTCGATGAATTAAATAATAAACACGACTTTGCTGTTAGAGTGGCTACTAGAATGGGTAAAATGACTCAGGAACCTTTGTATCCTGAAGGACACCCTAAGAGAATTGAGCAAGATTCTCAGAGAAATAATGTAGATGCACCTAGTCCTTCTAAGAAGAAGAAAAAGAAAAATGATAGAACTTTGCATGCTTCTAGTGAACCTGTTGTAGGCACACCTGAGAATCCCAATGATGTTTATATTTCTGATGCTGAAACACAATCTGGTGATGAACATGAACCTAGTAATAATGTTAATGATAATGTTCATGTTGATGCTCAACCTAGTAATAATGATGTAGAGATTGAACCCGTTGTTGATCTTGATAACCCACAATCAAAGAATCAACGTTACAATAAAAGAGACTTTGTTGCTAGGAAGCACGGTAAGGAAAGAGAACCATGGGTTCAGAAACCCATGCCTTTTCCTCCTAAGTCATCCTAGAAAAAGGATGATGAGGATTTTGAGCGCTTTGCTGAAATGATTAGACCTATCTTCTTACGTATGTGCTTAACTGATATAATTAAAGTAAATCCTTATGCTAAGTACATGAAAGATATTATTACAAATAAAAGAAAGATACCGGAAGCTGAAAGTTCCACCATGCTTGCTAATTACACTTTTAAGGGTGGAATACCTAAGAAGCTTGGAGATCCAGGAGTACCAACTATACCATGCTCCATTAAAAGAAACTATGTTAAAACTGCTTTATGTGATCTTGGAGCCGGTGTTAGTGTTATGCCTCTCTCTTTATATCGTAGACTTGAATTGAATAAGTTGACACCTACTGAAATATCTTTGCAAATGGCTGATAAATCAACTGCTATACCTGTCGGTATTTGTGAGGATGTGCCTGTTGTGGTTGCAAACGTCACTATCTGAACGGACTTTGTTATTCTTGATATTCCTGAGGACGATAGTATGTCGATTATCCTTGGTAGACCCTTTTTGAATAATGCAGGGCTGTTATTGATTGCAACAAAGGCAATGTCACTTTTCATGTTAATGGTAATGAGCACACGGTACACTTTCCGAGGAAACAACCTCAAGTTCACAGTATCAATTCTATTGGAAAAATTCCAACTATCATTATTGGAGGTTTTGAATTTCCTCTTCCTACTGTCAAGAAGAAATATGATATTCTTATATTGGGGATGTTCATATCCCCGTTGAGGTAACCTAGTGTTATTCGAAATTTCTCCGGTTCCATGTTATTCGGAATGAGTTTGTTAACAAGACTTGATCAACCTTGTTAGTGGATTCCTTTTGATGAGCATGAGATGGATGAAATTAGAAGGCACAACCTTCTGTACTCTCCTTTTACTTTCTGTTATTTAGATCTGTCTGTTTTCTGAATTATCCATGCAATAAAAAATACCCGAGAATAAAATTTCTCCAAATGCCCTGCAAATTTAGTATGATTTTTTTTTGAAATATTCGAGAATTTTTGGCACTGAGAACACAGCATGGGGAGCTGGCAGCTGGCCACGAGGGTCCAGGGCCCGCCCACTCCTATAGGGTGCTCCCCTGCCTCATGGGCCCATGGTGGCCCCCTCCACTTATTTCTGCACCCACACACTTCATCTTCCTCCCAAAGACATCACCATCCAGGTCAAGCACGAGTTCTAGCTCACTTTGCTGCCATTTTCGATCTCCTTGCTCAAAGCTCCATTCACAAAACTGCTTTGGGGGATTGTTCCTTGGTATGTGACTCCTCCAATGGTCCAATTAGTTTTTGTTCTAGTGCTTTATTCATTGCAAATTTTTGCTGCCTAGGTGACCCTATTCTTGAGCTTGCATGTCAAATTTATGAGGTCCCAAGTAATTCTAATGCATGACATAGGCCCTAGGCACTTGTGGGAGTAGTTGCTATCAGTTTTATTGAGTTTGATTCACTTTTATTTTGAGTTATTAAAAATTCCAGAAATTTTTAGAAAATGATTAAGAGATTTTTGAGGGGCTCTTCTAGCCAAGGCTCCAAGGATAAGCAAGCTAAGGAGAAAGAAAAGGTCAAGTATAATCTTCCTTGCGTGGCGGAAGTACGGCCGTGTGAATGGCCTTGTGATAATTTCTTGAGAGTAGCCGGGATTTATGATGACTTCTATTTTTTGGCTGATAATGCGGGCCTCACCGACTTCCTCCACGACCGGATCGAACAAAATCTCTTACTCACCAATATTTTCATGCAAAACTTCTACTATTATCCTAAGAATTCACCTCATTCAGTAGCTTTTCATTTATATGATGTGGCTAGGGAGATGTCATTACGTGATTTTTGTGCGGTTTGCAAAATACCCTTCGAGGGTAGTTTAGAGGAACCACATCATAAAGATGTGGATGGTTTTATTGATACTATTACTGTAGGGGAATCGAGGAAGGTTTCCGATGCAAGAATTACTAGCATACACTTTCCTGTTTTACGTTACTTTGCAATATTTGCTAGTCGATGCTTAATTGGTCACGAAAACTGTGGAAATCTTAGTGTCCCTGATATTATTATTTTGTTCCATGCTTTATTCCGCGATAACTCTTTTAGTATGGGTGCTACTATTGCTAAACATTTAAGCCTGAACTGTACAAAAGGCCCCATCTTTGCAGGTATCTATGCTTCACGCCTTGCTAAACACTTCGAGATACCTATTAGGCATTATGAGAAAGAGAAAAAATTGTTGCCCCCTACTTTTCTGGATTATAAGAGCATGATAGCACATGAGTTTATTGTTAACAATGATGATAAGATGTGTCTGTATAATTTGAGATTTAATAAAAAACACAATGAGATTATTATCTTGCCTGCACCCTCTTTGTTTGATTTAACTGCAGGCCATTACCTCGTCTTGCCGGCGGTCGTTTACGCGTACCAAGGCCAGACATCACCTCTAGAGCCCGAGCTAGAACCACCACTTGACCCTTATCATCCATCATCTTATTAGTGGGATCCGAAGGAGATCGCCAGTCAGTGGCAGTACAATGACACTCCTTAGTACACCAGGGAGAGTAGCCGTTATCCATGGGCATAGATCAACTTAGGCCAAAAGCCTAAGCTTGGGGGAGTACGTATTTCTCACCGACATTACATTTATGTTCACACACTCGCTCTAGTTGTCGGTGCTCATACTTTTTCACTGTACTATCCATGCTAGTTTAATTTCTTTTTCTAGCTTTCTTCTTGTGTGTTTGATAAACCTTAAGAAAAAAATAGTTAGTTTAATTTCCATGCTTGTAGTAGTAATTAAAAGAAAACCCAAAAAGATTTCTCGTTCTTCTTTTGCTTGTTGGGAGCTTTCCCGTGTAAATAGTTTTATTTCTTTCCTTTCCTTTGGGGGTCGAGAGGAGAAGACCATAATGAAAATGTTTAGTGGCTCCAATATGCATGATTATTGATTTAACCAAGAGCCCATATTACCTTGTCTTCTCCCTTGAATTGAATGCTTGCAGATTCCAGCTTAGTCCAATGCACGTGCACTATTATTATTAGCCACACCGTTCGGTCGTGCAAGTGAAAGGCAATAATGACGATATATGATGGACTGATTGAGATGAGAGAAGCTGGTACGAACTCGACCTCTCTTGTTTTTGTAAATATGATTAGTTCATCGTTCTTGATTCAGCCTATTATGAATAAACATGTTTGCAATGACAATTAGAGATTATAGTTGCTTATGCCATGCTTAATTAGCTAGGAGGTTATAATGGTTTACCTTGCGTGCCAACATGCTATTAAAATGGTTGTGATGTGGTATGATAGGGTGGTATCCTCCTTTGAATGATTCGAGTGACTTGACTTGGCACATGTTCACGCATGTAGTTGAAACAAAATCAACATAGCCTTCACAATATTTATGTTCATGGTGGATTATATCATACTCATGCTTGCACTCGGTGTTTATTAATTTTAATGCATGTTCATGATTGTTGTCTCTCTCTCAGTTGGTCGCTTCCCAGTCTCTTTCTAGCATTCACCTGTACTAAGCGGGAATACTGCTTGTGCATCCAAACTCCATAAACCCCAAAGTTATTCCATATGAGTCCACCATACCTTCCTATATGCGGTATCTACCTGCCGTTCCAAGTAAATTTGTTTGTGCCAAACTCCAAACCTTCAAATGAAATTCTGTTTAGTATGCTCAAGCAGCTCATGTATCAACTAGGGCTGTTTATATCTTCCATGCTAGGTGGGTTATTCTCAAGAGGAGTGGACACCGCTCCTCATTCACGAGAAAATGGCTGGTCACTGGGATGCCCAGTCCCATGCTCAAATCAAATCAAAATAATTAAACAAAACTCCCCCAGGATTGTTGCTAGTTGGAGGCACCCGTTGTTTCGGGCAAGCCATGCATTGATGCTTGTTGGTGGTGGGGGAATATAAACTTTACCATTCTGTTTGGGAACCGCCTATAATCTATGTAGTATGGAAGATATCGAGATCTCATAGTTGTTATGTTGACAGTGAAAGTATACCGCTCAAAATGTTATTTATCTCTATTTCAAAATCGAGCTCTGGCACCTCTACAAATCCCTGCCCTCTGCGAAGGGCATATCTATTTACTTTTATGTTGAGTCATCACCCTCTTATTAAAAAGCATCCGCTGGAGAGCACCACTGTCATTTGCATGCATTACTATTAGTTTATATTGGGTATGACTATGACTGGATCTCTTTTACCATGAATTACAATGTTTAGTCAGTCCTTGATCTTTAAAGGTGCTCTGCATTTATGTTTTGCTGTCTCAGAAAGGGCTAGCGAGATACCATCTTGTTATATCATATTATGATTGTTTTGAGAAAGTGTTGTCATCCGAGATTTATTATTGTTGCTCGCTAGTTGATTATGCCATTGATATGAGTAAACATGAGACCTAAGTATTATTGTGAATATGGTTAGTTCACAATCTTTGCTGAAAACTTGAATGTTGGCTTTACATATTTACAACAACAAGAGCAAACAGAGTTTGTAAAAGTTTTTCTTTATCACTTTCAGTTTGTCAACTGAATTGCTTGAGGACAAGCAAAGGTTTAAGCTTGGGGGAGTTGATACGTCTTCGTCGTATCTACTTTTCCAAACACTTTTGCCCTTGTTTTGGACTCTAACTTGCATGATTTGAATGGAACTAACCCGGACTGACGTTGTTTTCAGCAGAGCTGCCATGGTGTTATTTTTGTGCAGAAATGAAAGTTCTCGGAATGACCTGAAAATCCACAGAGCAACTTTTCAGAATTAATAAATACTGGCGAAAGAATTAGCATCAGGGGGCCCACGCCTTGTCCACGAGGGTGGGGGTGCGCCCCCTCCCCCTGGGAGCGCCCCCTGCCTCGTGGGCCCCCTGGACGTCCACTGACCTCAACTCCAACTCCATATATTTTCTTTCGCGGAGAAAAAAATCAGAGAGAAAGTTTCATTGCGTTTTACGATATGGAGCCACCGCCAAGCCCTAATCTCTCTCGGGAGGGATGATCTGGAGTCCGTTCGGGGCTCCGGAGAGGGCGATTCATCGCTGTCGTCATCATCAACCATCCTCCATCACCAATTTCATGATGCTCACCGCCGTGCGTGAGTAATTCCATCATAGGCTTGCTGGACGGTGATGGGTTGGATGAGATTTATCATGTAATCAAGTTAGTTTTGTTAGGGTTTGATCCCTAGTATCCACTATGTTATGAGATTGATGTTGCTATGACTTTGCTATGCTAAATGCTTGTCACTAGGGCCCGAGTGCCATGATTTCAGATCTGAACCTATTATGTTTTCATGAATATATGTGAGTTCTTGATCCTATCGTGCAAGTCTATAGTCACCTATTATGTGTTATGATCCGACAACCCCGAAGTGACAATAATCGGGATACTTCTCAGTGATGACCGTAGTTTGAGGAGTTCATGTATTCACTAAGTGCTAATGCTTTGGTCTGTTACTCTATTAAAAGGAGGCCTTAATATCCCTTAGTTTCCATTAGGACCCCGTTGCCATGGGAGGGTAGGACAAAAGATGTCATGCAAGTTCTTTTCCATAAGCACGTATGACTATATTCGGAATACATGCCTACATTACATTGATGAACTGGAGCTAGTTCTGTGTCACCCTATGTTATAACTATTACATGAGGAATCGCGTCCGACATAATTATCCATCACTGATCCAATTCCTACGAGCTTTTCACATATTGTGCTTTGCTTATTTACTTTACCGCTGCTACTGTTACAATTACTACAAAACTGTTACTATTACCTTTGCCACTGTTACCGTTACTTCCATACTACTTTGCTACCAAATACTTTGCTGCAGATACTAAGTTATCCAGGTGTGGTTGAATTGACAACTCAACTACTAATACTTGAGAACATTCTTTGGCTCCCCTTGTGTCGAATCAATAAATTTGGGTTGAATACTTTACCCTCGAAAACTGTTGCGATCCGCTATACCTGTGGGTTATCATGCCTCTACTTGACTAGCTCGTTGATCAAAGATGGTTATGTTTCCTAACCATAGACATGTGTTGTCATTTGATGAATGGGATCACATCATTAGGAGAATGATGTGATGGACATGACCCATCCGTTAGCTTAGCATTATGCTCGTTACAGTTTCATTGCTACTACTTTCTTCATGAATTATACATGTTCCTCAGACTATGAGATTATGCAACTCCCGAATACCAGAGGAACACCTTGTGTGCTATCAAACGTCACAACATAAATGGGTGATTATAAAGATGCTCTATAGGTGTCTCGGAAGGTGTTTGTTGGGTTGGCATAGATCGAGATTAGGATTTGTCACTCTGTGTTTCGAAGAGGTATCTCTGGGCCCTCTCGGTAATGCTCATCACTATAAGCCTTGAAAGCAATGTGACTAATGAGTTAGTTTCAGGATGAAGCATTACGGAACAAGTAAATAGACTTGCCGATAACAAGATTGAAGTAGGTATGATGATACCGACGATCGAATCTCGAGCAAGTAACATACCGATGACAAAGGGAACAACGTATGTTGTTATGCGGTTTGACCAATAAAGATCTTCGAAGAATATGTAGGATCCAATATGAGCATCCAGGTTCCGCTATTGGTTATTGATCGGAGACGTGTCTCGATCATGTCTACATAGTCCTTGAACCCGTAGGGTCCACATGCTTAACGTTTGATGACAATTTGTACTATGAGTTATGTGTTTTGATGACCGAAGTTTGTTCGGAGTCCCGGATGAGATCACAGACATGGCGAGGAGTCTCAAAATGGTCGAGATATAAAGATTGATATATTGGACTATGTTATTTGGACACCGGAAGTGTTCCAAGTGGTTTGGGGTAAAAACGGAGTGCCGGAGGGGTTTCCGGAACCCCCGAGGGAACTAATGGGCCCTCATGGGCCTTAGTGGAGAGAGAGGAGGGCCGCAAGGGCTGGCCGCGCCCCCTCCCCCCCCTTAGTAGTCCGAATTGGACTAGGGGAAGGGGTCGGTGCCCCCCTTTCCTACCCCCTCTCCCTCTCCTTCCTTCCCCCTCTCTTCCTTGTAGAGGAATCCTACTAGGACTAGGAAGTCCTAGTACGACTCCCTCTCCTTGGTGCGCCCCCTAGGGCCGGCCGGCCTCCCCCTCCCTCCTTTAAATACGGGAGCAAGGGCACACTCTCCTAGGACACACCAAGTTTTGCCTTAGCCATGTGCGGTGCCCTCCTCCATAGTTACACACCTTGATCATATCGCCGTAGTGCTTAGGCGAAGCCCTACGGCAGTAACATCATCATCACCGTCGCCACGCCGTCGTGCTGACGGAACTCACCCTCGTCCTCAACTGGATCAAGAACACGAGGGACGTCATCGAGTTGAACGTCTGCTGAACGTGGAGGTGTCGTACGTCCGGTACTTGGATCGGTTGGACCGTGAAGACGTTCGACTACATCAACCGCGTTAACTAAACGCTTCCGCTTTCGGTCTACGAGGGTACGTGGACACTCTCCCCTCTCGTTCCTATGCATCACCTAGATAGATCTTGCGTGATCGTATGAATTTTTTTGAAATTACTGCGTTCCCCAACAACCGGGTCAACAAAGGTGGTCGTAAATGTGTTACTTTAGATTTGATCTCAAATAACAAAGAGCCAATTAAAGTGTTGACATTGGCTACATAAGGCAAAGAAGTGAAGCAATCAATTGTTAAAATCAAAGGGCCAAATCTGAAGAAAAGAAGTTGAGGGTGCACAAGGCCAGAAAAGAATTGCCAATGGTCAAAACAAGATCACAGCCGAGATGCCCACTCGGCTTATCGTATTGGAAAAAGAAGAAATTACAAAATCTTAGTGCACAAGAGCTGAGAAAGAACATGGCATGGGTTCCCAAGAGGGTCAATCAAAAAAATGATGTGCATGCTTCTATTGCAACAAATACAATAACAGTGAAGAAAGAGAGGGATGGAAGCAACAAACAATTAAGCTGAAGGTGTGCATCACAACATCAAAATCTTCGGTTAGCACATCATCCATTTTCTTCAACCATGCCATTGATGTCTTTGCCATGGAATTCATCCCTAGGTATGATCAATTACCCTCCATGGATTTATTTTGATCCATGGGTGCAACATAATTTTCTATATCATGAGATGGTATTACTGAATCACTATACATTTGATTAGTTACGTTTTTGTTGCTAATACAAAGGGGCTGGAATATTTTATTGCTATTTCATTTGTTTATTTTGGCTATACATGATTTGGTGGATGAATTCTACACAGACCTCATGGCAATGGTCGATATATACTTATCGCCCTAAGCAGACATGGCCCATGGAGTGTTGACATCGTCCTTAGAGTAAATACAGCACAAGTTATTTTTCGGCTTGCTAGCTTTGCCGAAAAACAGGGGGGCATGTGTTGACGCTCAAAAATGGCACAATTGTAAAAGTTGCTTAAAGCTATGTCAAGATTAATTCAAACTTATGATTGGAAGTCACCATGGGATGGCTCTCTTTGAGAACATCAAGATGGATATGAAGATGGTCTAAAACGGAGCTCGGATGCAAAAGTTATGACAAGTTTGGAGATGCTCATATTGACATCAGATTATGAAATGGCCAGAAACTCAATTTACTCTGATGGAAATGGTATCAACATGAAAGTTGTGTGTCTCAGCGAAACGGTTGATTTTGATATAAAAATTGTCTTAATCCGAGGTCGTATGCAACCTGTCGAGGCAAAACAAGGTCAGAAACAGAAGTTGCAGAGTCATTTCGGACCAACCGAGTTGATTTGATCGGTGAGACCGAGTTGATCCGGAAAGTTACCAGAGAGTTGGCAACGTTCACTCGGTGGGACCGAAGCAAACCAATCGGTGAGACTGAGTTGATCCGGGACATTATAGAAGGATACAGAGAGTTGACATTGTTCACTCGGTGGGACCGAAGCAAACCACTCGGTGGCTCCGAGTTGATCCGGAAAATTGCCAAAGATTCCTGTCCGAGTTAGGTTAGGGTTTTTGATGTTTTGGACTTTTAGTCATTTTCTTGTACGAAAAGTCCAGCCGCCTCATAAATAGATGAGAGGTGACGACCGATGGAACAACACACAATTGAACAATCAAACTATCATATTTTATCTTTACTTTTACATTCTCCCTTGTTCTTCTTCTTCCTCGTTCTTCGTTCGTTCTTCGCGAAGGAGGGCAGCGGTCTACGAGGCCCTAGGGGCGACCAGGTCGACCTAGGGCAGCCCATAGCCGCCGCAAGCCCTGACGGGGTCCCTCCCAGGCAAGCGGGGTTTCAGGTCTACAAAAGCGCCCGCCGGATTGCTTGTGTACAGCGCTTTCGGACGGGTCTCTTCCGACATGAGCTGTGGTGCATCACCCCCGGTGTCAAGGGTACACGGTGACGTGTTCATGTGCGAACAAACCGAAGCTCCTATTCCTTGACCCACGTGGTGGGAAGCGATTGCTCGCCCAGGTGCAACTTAGGGCGAGCCCATGCGGGAAGGGGGGGCGTGTCCATTTTTTCGTTTTTTCTGTTTACTTTTACTTCATTGAAAAATGTTAAGGATTTCAAAACCTGCATGAATTTAAAAAAAATTCTCGAATTCAAAAAATATTCCTGAATTTGAAAACAATGTTCTTGAATTTGAAAAAAAATTGCAGACTCAAAAAATGTTCGTAATTTTGAAAAAATATTCATGAATTTGAAAATTGTTTGTGAATTGAAAAATGTACACGAGATTGAAAAAATCCTCGTGAATTCACAAAAAATCATGGGTTTCAAAAAATGTTTGTGAATTCAAAAAATATGTGATTTTGAAACAAATTTCATGACATCAAAAAATGTTTGTGACTTGTAAAAATGTTCGTGAATTTAAAACCTATTCATGATTTCATATAAAATTGCGTGAATTCAAAAAAATGTTCACGAATTGTAGAAAGTGCACAAGGTTTGAAATTTTGAATTGTATGAACACTTTCTGAATTTTCTAAAAAAAATCTGAAATTCATGAACATTTTCTAATATGAAGAATATTTTTTTAGTTTTCCGCATCTGTAATACAATTTAATAGTATAAACACAAGCACGTTACCAGGTAGAGGTCACCGCGTATGACCTTTTGATTTGCTGGCTTTGAGTACCAATCAAGCCTCATTGTCTCAATCTTGATGTGCATGTCAACCGCCCACTGTTGGAAAAGGCGCCCCCCAAACAAGATGATGTTAAAAGGCTTTTTCCGGACCTGCAGCTTGAAGGCATAGTACTCCCTCGCGCTAACATATTTCCTTGATTTTGTGGCATTCATCTCATTATCACCAAAATCCTCATCCAGGTTATCCTCGTAGTCATCTAAAAATTGTTTAACAACATTAAAGTTGGTATAATAGAATCATAAGAATATAAAAATAGGAATTGTTTCCAATACCTGCAGCTAAATCAGTGGCTTGGTCTTCATGCCCTGCGCCATGACCAAGTTTTTCTCTAATCATGTTATCATCTGAAAGATGGATACCAAATAAGGTTAACTTTGACTAATATGTATAAATGAGTAATGAACATAATTTTTGTCTACTACCTGCAGCTAAATCAGTGGTCTGGTCGTCATGTCGTCCGCCATGATCAAGTTGTTCTATAATCATGTTATTGTCTGAAAGATGAAATAATAAATAAGGCTAACTTTGATTAATATGTATAAATCAATAATGAACATAAATCAGGTATAATAGAACCATAAGAATACAAAAACAGCAATCACGTCCAATACCTGCAGCTAAATCAGTGGTCTGGTCTTCATGTCTTGCGTCATGACCAAGTTGTTTGCTAATCATGTTATTGTGTGCAAGATGGATTACTGAATAAGTTTAAATTTGATTAAAATGTATAGATCAATTATGAACATTATACCTGAAGGAAGAACATAGGTTGGGTACTCTTGTTGTGCAGAATCATCCACTGAATCTTGGTTTGTGTCATCGGCGGCCCCAATATATGGCATCAAACGATTCCAACCGATCTCCCCACGTGGGAAGAATAGTGGATATGACAAAGGGTCGTAGCACCCATAGTATGCTCTAATATACAGGGGACGCTCTCCTTTCCCGTACACGATAACACTTCTATCAAAGGTTTTTTGTGGGTCGCTCCCTTCAACCCATATTGCTGCTACCTGAGAAGTTGTTGGCGCATTGTACCTTCGTTGATCAAGCTTGATATCGGTATTTAATGAGATCCTGTATTCATCTAGATTTGGAACAACACCAAGGCTTTTAAATACTTGAGCATAAGGGTTATGCTCTAGTATTGCCAGAATCTTCCGTATGAGATCTAACCTAAGATTTGGAGACCTCTTAACCCTGTGAAACAAGTTTTCATCTGTATCATAAATATATAGCTGCAAATGTCGAGGGCCATTATCACCAGATTCCAGATCATCAAGAGCGTGGTACAACCCCCCACATGCACGAAATGTATATACGCCGGTTCCTGTTGCGGTGCTGACTCGGCGATCAAGGGTGACTCCCAGACTTGTGAATGAGAAATGGGAGTTGAAATACCGTATATTTTCTCTGAAATATCTAGCATCCTCATCATCTTGACTTGTAAACAACCGTTTCAACTCCTCACAAACATCTGGAGTAAATACATCCACTTTCCCCTTTCTGTAGCCAAACGCAGGCCCCTCGTATTGAAATCGCAAATCTCCACAATGGCGGCAATCAGTAAATTTTCTAAGCACATGATGCTTTTTGGGCCGGTTCATGTAAACTCTGTTGTGAGCATCATTATTGGGAGCTCCATCACCATACTTTTGCTCCACTCGGTAGGATTGAAAATAAACATCTGGAGCAGAATGCATTAATTAAAGTTCACCCAGAAAGCATATTACTAATACTATATTATACTGGTAACTCATGTCAGCAACAATAAACCTGGTTGGGTGAAGATCCTAGCTTCTTCATCATGGTCCACGTCTCCAGTTTTTTCTCCTAGGTTCCCGTCTCCGAAGCATTCTATTTGTGAATATTGAATAGTAGTGCGTTAGGAGTAGTAAATGATGCTCATTTGATGTTATGCATACTGAGGAGATGAAACTAAAAATGACATTATGCAGACCATCAATGTTTATCGTGTGGACATCGGGCTCCAGTAGTCCGTAAGCATCGGCATGGTCGTTGGCTGAAAACATTTATTTGGGACAAAAGAGTAAGCAAAAGAGAGGGACCCTTTTTTTGCACAGGATGGTACCACAAGACCGTACCAATTTGATTATCCGGGGTTTGACCTGCATATGGGGACGGTTCCATCCCTGGAGTAATATAACTACGTTGGATCGGTAGGGGTTTCTTGCCATAAGAAGGATCTGTACCTGAAACAAAAATAGAATGGCAAATTAGAGAAGAAATAAACACCGGATAATTTAGCACCATTAATAAATCAGACAACTAACCCTTTTTTAGAAGACTTTTCTGGCATATGTAGGTTGTCAATTGTACTGAGTTGGGGGTTCTCATCTAGTGACATAAGTGTGGGTGTCAGTCGTCTTGAATTCCGTTGCATCTGGTACACATCATTTCTGTGCAACCAATCGGACTCATCGTCCACATTGTCTCTGGTCAAATGAACGGAATTTGGTACCGCACCCCCTGCACTTGTTATGTTCTGCAGTTGTGTGACTGTAGATTGTCCGATAGCCGGCACTTGCGTTACAATGTTACTGCCATCAAGGACGGCAGCAATATGCTTATTTTGCTCGCGGGTTTGTCGTTGTCGCTTTAATATTTCCTCTTTGTTTCGTGCATACCGCTCCCTTTCCATACGATTCTTAATCTCATTACTGCCTGAGTAGATGAAGAATAGATCATTATATATAGAAATATATATAATGGAGAATGAAGTTCATCTTTATTAATCTCATTACTGCCTGAGTAGATGAAGATAGATCATTTATATATAGCAATATATATATAATGAAGAATGAAGTTCATCTTTATTACCTTGTGATACACCTAGCTGTGTTTGTGCCCCACTGATCTCAGCAGAGGCAATTTTCTTCTTTTTGTAGGCCTTACGTCGTCTTTTATTAATCTCATCCTTATTTTGTGCATACCGCTCTCTATCCCTCTGCCTTTTTACTTCTTTAGGGTCTACAATCAATGTCACAATTCAGCAGTTGGGGTACAAAAACTGAAATTGGGTGGTTGTGTAATGCTCATCACCCAAGGATTGGTTGTTGCTTATATCCTGTAACGGGGTGCGCGCCCTGTTGGGACTGGTTGGGGCCATACGAAGTTCTTCAACCCTGTGAATGTCAAGAATGGTATCACACAATTGTAACTGAAGGAATACTATTACCACAACTCAGACATAGTAGTGTTTTATGTTCAACTCCATCCTACTGTTTAATATGAAAGCTTTGTTAATACTCAGTCGCCAATTGAATTCCTTTTGCATTAATATTCATGTAGGTGTATCTCAGAGTGACTTTATGTGTGTTCATATTTGGATCTGAGAATTGAACCTGTTCATATGCAGCTTGATGAGGCATTTAGGTGAGGTCAGTACAATGCTCATTTGACAAGGATTCATGAAACAACGTCAGGTTTAGGTCAGGTACGGACAACAGGGATTGTTAGCATATGGTCATGCCATAATTCACCAGTTCATACACATCCTTTGTTTTTCATAATTTCATTCAATCAAAACAATTGATGGATCACATGAACAGGTTGAGAAAGGAGCACGACCGAGGCGGAGCCTTGGCGGCAGCGGCATGTAAAAGCCTTTCGAACTTCAGATCAGAGAAGAGCATGCACCTATGTCGGCGAGGAGCTCCTCGTCGCGGCCATGGCAGGGCGTCTGTGCGGCTGCACCTGTGTTGGGGAACAGCACGTCGTCGAGTGACGGCGACCTCGTTATCGCGGCCGTCGTCGGGTGCCTCGGCGGCTACGCAGGGCAGCAACGTCGCGGCCGTCGTCGGGTGCCTCAGCGGCTGCGCACGGCAGCGACGGGGCATGTAATCTGGACGTCGAGCCTGGATTGATTCCTGCTAATTTAGCTCAGTTGTTTCCGTGTATGACTCATTTGTTTTCCGTGTATGACTCTCCGTGTAATTTGGGCGTGGGTTCTTACCTGATTTTTTTTTTGAGAAAAGGACGTGGGTTTACCTGTAGACTCGTGCGGGCGTGGGTTGTTTTACGGGCAGAGTTTTCGTCTGCCGTCCTGAAGTTCTCTCGTTTAATAGTAGTGTAGATTCGCTGAAAACATGTAGTAGTGTTTAGTGTTTTTCTCTATTTGACGCACAAACATTTCATAAAAGACTTCAGAGGTGGGGGCAAAGATCGGCGGCGGACCGCCGGAGTACCCTGAAGCGGCATACCAGGATTTCCACTACGGAGCGCAGTACCCTGATGGAAGGATCTCTGATGGAGATCGAAAGCTGCATCGCCGTCCTCCTTCCCCGCCGCAATATTCGTTGGATTCAGAACACAGCTAGTGAACTTTACATTTTGTTGGATTCAGAACACAGCTAGTGAACTTTACATTTTGTTGGATTCAGGACATAGTGAGGCTGCGTTCGGTGCGTAGGAATCGCACAGGAATTATGCAGGTTCGATTTCCACGGGAATAGTTTCCTGTAAGCCCGTTCGCTTCACAGGAATGAGCACTGTTCATTCCACAGGAAAGTGCCCTCGATCTGTACTTTTCACAGGAAAGATAACATCTACTCAGACCAAAGGAAACACCTTGTTGGAAACCTATGATTTGCACTGTTCACCCACCTTCACTTCCTATACTTTTATTCATTCCTTTGCTTTGCTCTCCTGCAGTCCGAACGCAGCCTGAACTTGTGCATGCCAGCACGTCAGCGCCCATTACTTTCTATCTCTCCATCAGAAAGCTGTAAGCTAGTACTAGAACCAGTAAACCACAAGTACACTGCCTGGATTCGTGTGTGCCATGTTTCCAATCATTCGTTTCTGGTGGCGCACATGTAACACTTGATTATGCGACAGATTTGGACCTCCTACCTGTTCTCCTCGTCGCGACGCTTCACCTATGCTCCCAACCGCGCCTACTCTTACTACTTTCTGCTCTAATGTCACTTTTCTGAAACACCTTAAACACAAACGCCTGAAAACGGTAGTTCAATGGTGCTTTATTTATAAAGCGGGGACGATGAGTCTTTCTGAAAAGACGGTAGCTCAAAAAGCATATGCCGAACTTATAAAAAAATCTGCAAATTATGTGTGCGAACTGTCTCCTTTGATTCTTCTTCTTGCTATTCTTCATTTTCTTTTATTGTTTTTCTTCTTCTTTGCTAATACACCGACACGTTGTTATTATTTTTCTTCTGCCTTGCCTTGCTGATGCACCGACACTACATTCCATCGGAGCACTTCCATTATTATTTTATCCGTCTAAGCAGCACTTCAATCATACGGAACTGCTTTCTATACTCTTTCTATAATTATAATAATGCCCGTCATTTGTGGTATTGAGGCTCTACGAAAGGAAAACAAAACCTTCATCAGCTAGCTCCACCAGCCATTGTGAGGTGCATGAACCATTAGCTGGTAGCAACTGGGAAGACAGTTCAGCTCTTCAGATCTGAAGCATCTATATCATCAAGACGAACCCACGCGCACGAATCTGCATTAGCTTTTATTTACCGCAGGAGGCAAAAACATAAAGGAATCCACCAACATTTACATGGCACCCACGAACCCAAAAGAATGGAAAGAACCACCAGCATACACTCGGTATCTATTATATGTAGAGACATCAGATCTATTACCCACAAAAAAGAAAAGAAAGCAGCAAGGTAAACTAACAACTCTAAATTCCCAGATATACTGTAATTGTGTTGCATCTTCCCCATCGATCTCACTTGAGACCCGAGCCTTCCCCTTCTTCCCCGTCGTATCTATGTGGATCTCACGGACGACACCGCCAGATCCTAGTCTTGCTCCAAGCCAAAGAACCAAGATGGACAGCAAGCTGCTTAATGCGCCATTGCCTGGCCGTACTGGAAGCTCTGGGTGTAGGCGAACTGCGGCGCGGGCTTGCAGTGATGGTGCGCGGAGGACGCGGGCAGCGAGGCGCCCTTGAGGCGCTGCGTGGTGGGCAGCGAGTGGTCGGACGCGACGAGGCGGCGGACCCCGGAGCGCACCTTGTAGAGGACGTGGGCCCAGGTGCCCCGGCTGGCGCGGCCGAGCGCGGCCGCCTCCTCCTCGTTCATCTCCAGGTCGCCGGCGAAGCCGAGCTTCTTGGAGAGCAGCCAGCCGAGGCCCCAGTCCCACCAGCGCTTCAGCGGGCCGCCCGCGAACTCGGCGGCGAGCGACGGCGCCGACCGGGTCCGCCGGAACGCCCACTCGGCGGACGCGGAGGAGATGGGCTGGATCTTGCCAGAGAAGCTGGAGAGCCTCTTCCTGAGCCCCATGAGGTGGCTCTCCTCCTCCTTGCCGCCGCCGCCCTGGAAGGTGGGCAGGTCGTCCCTCAGCGGCCTCGTCGGCAGGAACCGCGCCTTCTGGATGTTCTCCAAGATGGTGGCCATGGCGACCAAGCGAGAAGAAAGAGATGGTGGGGAGCTAGCTATCAATGGCCTCCTCTCTTCTCCAGATCTCTTCTTGGCGCTCTGGGAAGGAGTTCGGCGAGGAGGGGGGCACAGGGAGGAGAGGAAGTCGTAGAACGCGCGTCTGGGTGTGTATATGTGGGTGGTGGGCGCTGCGGTCGCGGCTGGACAGGCTGTCTGCCTTTGCGCATCGGGGGCCACGAAGTGCGGTTGAAAGCTTCGTACACCGCCGGAGGCTGCGTGTTGTTCCAGCCAGGGAGGCGGCGTGAACTGGACGTGGACGGACGGAGCGGCCGCGTTGGCTGGCAAGGCAAATGATGGGCGTCAGCTGCTGCCGGTGCGGTTGCGTCTGTCTGTGCTGTGTGTACCACCTGGCAAATGCTACCTGCTGCTCTACTTTGGCATCCACCACGTGGCGAGCTGTCTGACTTTGCTGCGGCGATGGTTCTGTTTCTCCACCGTGCTGGCCTAGGTTCTGGTACGTGGAACGCGAGAAAGTTTTTTGTACTAGGATCAATCAACCCGCGAGTAGTAGTCTGACAGTGCAGGAGATGAACGGGTCGTATGCCTCTGGGGAGGTAAGTAAAATGAGTGGAAATTATCGTTGTTATTGTCCTAGGATCGATCAACCGGAGACCTGGTTGCAGTTGCACTGCACTACTTTCAGTTCAGATCATCATAAGAGGACGGCCCCTTTCGCACTTGCTGCTAGCTTCGCTGGAACCTTTGATGATCCTCTCAATGATGGATGGTTCGCATTAAAAGAATGAGAGGGGCTGCTCTATGTCTGTGTTTGAGCAGTACTACTAGTAATAAGCAAAAGAATGCGCATGAGAACATGGGGGGTTGGATTAATCATCCAAAGCGCCAGTCAGGTCGCCCACGAAACAATGCTCCTACAACCAACTGTTTCTTTGGAGAAAGAACAACCAACTATTTGTCCCCTTCCGGCCGGGTGCTCACACTACCAGGCCTTTCCCACAAGGACAATTCTCCTTTTCTTCTCGTACGTAGTAACAACGCGTGCGTCTTCGCAATCGCAAGCATCACCCGGACGATGCAAAACCGAAAGTTATTCCAACGAAACTGCTGTGCACACGACAGCACACTCACGACATGCAGCCGATAGTACTTATTCCAACGCCCGCCCTCAACGTTTCACGCCGGAACCATGCGGCGGTGGCTTGCAAATCCACGCGGGAAAAAAGGTTGGAAGTCACCGGACACACACCGGTGTTGATGCTCCGGAGAGATGTGTGGCTCCGAAGAAGCGGGCACAGGCCACCGCAGAGCCGGGACAGCGGCGGCGGTTCACAAGTCCAACTCTGATACGACGCCCGGGCCCGCCCGCCCCTACTGACTGACCACTGTTCTCTCGGTCTAGATCGTCGGTTGCTTCCTCCCGCCGACACCCACCTCCACCTCCACCTGCGTGCGCTAAATGAAACGGCGAGGTAGGTGGAGGAAGGAATCGCCCGAGTGGAGGGGCGCAACTGCTGCAGCTCCTTTGTTCCTTTCCTCCCTCGTCGCACCGGTTTGACTGAACCATCACGCTGTAATAAATATGCCTTTGGTTTTTTATTATCAGGGATGTATAATATGAGTGCCAATTTTGCACGGCCCTGCATTTTGAAGGAAAAAAAAACTCGAAAATCGCATTTTCAAAGTTTAAAGAAAGAACCTGTGGAAACTTATACGTCGTGTTCACTACGGATCTGTAAAATTTTCGCTTAAAAATATAGTGATTTGTAAGCTAAAAATCCCACCCCAACAACAAAAAGGCCCGTTTTCATGTACTACATGTTTGTCTTTTTGTGTACGCATGAGAAAACATTATTATGAAAATTTGCATGTATGTGGTATACATGTATTGTGTATGCATAAAATTTTTCCCCTTGTTTGTGATGTACTCCTACTACGGTACTTGACTATCCCACCCCCCATTAGGCATTTTCGTGTATAATATGCCTTTGTTGTTTGTTCAGGGTTGGTACGCCGCAGTGGTAGCTCCAAGCAAAACAAAGCAGGGACAAATCAGGGACGCAACAATAACCTAGTTCCTGCTACGTACCGGCTCTGATACGTAAGAAAAACGAGCTGCCTGTAGCCCCCAGATATTATACGGTTCAGTGTGTAGTGCTACTACATCGGTGAAAGCTTTAGAATTTGTGTCGGTTGAACGGTCTCATTTGGCCTGACAGACCGACAGTGATTGTTACAACCTCCCAAAACAAATGACATTTGATACTTGAGGGTCACACGCACGACCCGACCGGCCATGTGTCCATGTGCTGCAGCCTCCGGTTCAATGCCAAGCTCGTGTAAAGCATGGCAAGGCGACGGACATGCATGCCTGATAAGAGTACATTACAGAAACCTCAGGGTGGACATCTTACAGCAGCAGCAGCAGCAGCAGCAGCACCGGGGTTACAAGCTTACAACCTCTGGGGAATTTCTACTAGAATCCATTGTTACTGAAGTACAACACACAAATCACGCCCCCGCCCTCGCCCTCTTGAGCAGAAACCGGAGGGAGAGGAACCCCAGGGCGAAGGTCTGCCAAAACCACCCCGTCGCGTTCCTCGGGTCGACCTTCTTCGCCAGGAACCAGGCGTAGACGGCTTCACCCGCGTGCGCCGCAACCGCAGCCACAAAGACTATCCGGATGACCAGCATCGAGCGGAAAACGAACAGATTGATGGCGAGCACCCATTTGAGCGGACCGACGGGTGGAAGGAAAGTGGCGGAGAACACAGCCAGCATCCCGATTGTTACTGCCAACCAGGTGAATATCATCGGGCCATCGAGCTCTCTCCTCTTCCGCTCTTGCCAATAGGAGATCGTTGCGGCCAGGCCTTCTTGTGGACTCGTCACAGGCACGTAGCCAAGTTCCTCCTTAGCTTTCAGATATGAAAAGTAATGTGTAACACCTACCTGTCAATATGAACTACCAGCATTAGTTTATGATCCCTGTATACAGGCAATGATTTGTTGCCACTCATCAGTCACTTGTCGATAGTAATATTATAGCAAGTCTACTTGCCTACTAGTAAAGCATAAGTAGTCAGTACAGAACTACAGATATCCCTTGAAAATGACAATTTTCAAAATATTGTTAGCTCTGACTCATATACTGCAGATCTGTCGTAGCTATATTAGGTGGAATAGGTTCAAGCTCATAGAAAACCAAAAGGGCAGCCCGGTGCATGTAGCTCCCGCTTGCGCAGGGTCCGGGGAAGGGTCCGACCACTTTGGGTCTATAGTACGCAGCCTTTCCCTACATTTCTGTAAGAGGCTGTTTCCAGGACTTGAACCCGTGACCTCATGGTCACAAGGCAGCAGCTTTACCACTGCGCCAAGGCTCCCCTTCAAGCTCATAGAAAACCAAAGAAAAAAAAAAGATCTATAGTTATTCATGCCTCAGCATGATGAACACAGTTGCCATATGAAGATAGTATAAAAAATTATGATCAAAATATATCCACCTTGCATAAAAAACAGAAATACAGTGTTCCTCAAGGGACAAGCACTAGGGCAACAGAGATATCTAGTGTAACTCGACCAATAGACTTACCTTGTATACTTCAGCAGGAAGAATAAGAGGCTGAGGAATCCATTTACTATCTAACCATGGATAGAATAGTGTGGACATGAACAAAATGATTCTTGAAATTGCGAGGGCGACAGAGGTATCTAGTGTAGCTCGAGGTACAGGATAGCCCAAACTTCGAAATAAGGGACTGATGATAAAATCAAAACTATTAATAGGCGCTCCTGAAAAGAAAAGAAAAACCAATAAGGCATGCCATATTTATCTTGAAGTACAATCAGTTACTTCTAGTCAAAATACCAATACTTTATTAAAGGTTGTGGGTATATTGAACGTTAAAAAAAGCAAAAAAAAAAGAGTAAAACATAAAGTACATGCTACAATTAAGTTTGTAATAGTTAAGCTCTGAACCAGAAAGGAAAACTAGCAAAATAGTACTTTCAGGCTTATGCAATGTAGTGCCATCTGAAAATTTCTTAAGTGCTTTTAGCAGATGAGTTACGTGTTTTTCCCCCCTTCTTGAGGAAAGGTTTGCCCCCGATTTTTAATTAAAAGAAACTGGAAACTACAAGGTTCACAGCTAAAACACGCACATCACTACAAAACGTTCTCAGATTCTGGTAAAAAAAACAGCCACCGAACAAGTTATGTGGTAGTGCAACAAGTAGAATAATATACATCCTTAACAGTGGCACAGTTGCGAAGATCAAGGGATGAATTCACCGATGTTCTTTAAGTAGTTCTATTAAAGTAGCCAACTAAACATGTTACATGTACGACTAGTTGAAAGTTGAAACCACAAAGGTTGAACTGATATGCAGAAGATGAGTAAATTGCCAAAAACCACCACAATTGCGTCGCTCGGTGCGAAAAGCCACCATTTTCACAAAAGTTTGCCGAAAACACCGTTTTTCAGTAATGCATTGCTGAAAGCTAACAGGTGGATTGAGAGCCGTTTGATGCAAAATATGACAGAAGGGGCCCACTTTCAGGACTGACGTGGCACCGAAATTTAACGCCGTAGGCTGAAACGTTAAGTTAACAAAAGGGCCCGCTCATCAGCACTGTCATTTTATGGAACACGTTATGTGCAGCGACCGGCCGCTACTCGTGCCACCCGCACCGCACGGCTCCGCGCTGCCGTCCGACGACGGACTCCGGTGAGCTAAGCGTCGCCAGCCCCGCCTCTAGCGCCCTTCTCCTCCTTCCTTCCGCACCCCTGAGCTCCAGCTGCCTCACGCCTGACGTGCGCCCATGGCCGCGATGCCGCCATGACCTCCGACCACGACCTCCCTGTCTATCGCCGGTGCGGGCCGCAGGAACCGGCGGAGCTGCTAGTGGTGGTTTGGATAGTTTGATCAGGGTCGTCGGGCTAGGAGCCTCCCGAGGCCGAGTCGCCGGAGCCGACTTGTTGCGGGGCGCCATGGCCAGCGGGGCGCTGGGTGGAGGGGCGTGAGTGGCCATGGCCGGGATCTTGTCCAGCGTCTGCGTGGCATAGTCTCAGAGTCGATGGAGGAGTTGAGGAAGTCGATGATGCTGTGTTGTTGACGAATTTTGGAGACAATGGCGTCCGGCCGGAGAGGAGGAAGAAGACCCACGCATCGCGGTCAGGACGCGTCCGTCCAATTCAAGGTGCAAGAGGACGTAGAGGAAGAGGGCGATGTTCCTAGACATGGCTGCGAGGTCGACGGAGGCCATTAGCCGAGCAGTCTATGTGGTCGTCCTCAGGCGGAGCTCTCTCTCTCTGGACAGAAAAAAAGGAGGAGGAAGCCGCATGCTCTCCAACTATGGTGAGACACGACTTGGCCTTGCTTTGCTCACGCCCTGGCTCGTCGGCCGGCGCTCCGGCGGGTGCGGCTGCCGTTCGTCCTGCGCATGGCGGCGGATCGAGGCGCTAGCTTGTGGGGAGATAAAGAGAGAAAAAATCTTTATGTTTTCTTCCTACAAATGGACCCCACATGGCAGCAACGTTGACCGGCTCAGTCCACTCGAACCAGGTCAATGTGAGCCACATTAATGGCCATGTGGACCTGACTGGTGGGGCCGAGATGTCAGGTTTGCTGTCAAAACGCGGTCAATCCATCAGTTAGTGCTTTCGGCAACGTGATTACTAGAAATCGGTGCTTTCGGCAAACTTTTATGAAAACGGTGGGTTTTCGCACCGAGTGACGCAATTGTGGTGGTTTTTGGCAATTTACTCGTAGAAGATAGTACTCCCTCCGATCCATATTACTTGTCGCTGGTTTAGTACTAAGTTAGTACAACTTTGTACTGACGGAGTACTAAAATTCAGAACATGGTACCATGACTATAAAGTTATAACTCAGAAACTGTATATAATGCTAATAATACTAGGACAGGAGCAGAGACCATGCAGGCACATCTTACATTAGTGTACAGAGGGAGGAATTACCTCAGGTATGAAATATTCAGAACAGGTATGAAATATTCAGAACATAGTATCATGAGTATGAGTTTATAACTCTGTATAAAGTTAATAAATAATAATGCCAGGACAGGAGCAGAAAACATGCGGGCTAACAAGGATTACCATCACATATGAAGTATGCTTGACCAGCTGCTACAGGAGTTCCCTTCCTGCCAGGAATGTCATCTAAAAGTCCCATACTTGCCAATATCAGTGCAAGAACAAGATTATCAGCATAGACCCAATCTGTCTTCACATTTGGACCCCCAATCCTGAAAGATGCTAATCCCAATTTTCCAAGAGACAGGATTCTTGGAAGATGACGCTCTTCACCTGGACCATAGATAGCAGCCGGGCGTATTGCACATGTATAAAGACGAGTACCTTTATTACTCCTGTAGACAACATCAGATCAGTATGACACTAAGACAGCCTGCATGGTGTCAAGTACTGCCAAATGCCAGTCTGAGTTCAAAACAAACCAAATATTTGTTTTGAACAAATATAGTTGTACTAGAGAATAAACCCATCATCACTAGAATCATGATATCATATACTCCCTCCGTCCCAAAATTCTTGTCTTAGATTTGTCTAAATACAGATGTATCAAGTCACGTTTTAGTATTAGATACATCCGTATCTAGACAAATCTAAGACAAGAATTTTGGGATGGAGGGAGTACATGGCATCGTTGCAGAGGCAGACAAATATGAATCATGACAAAAAAAAAAGTTATACTTACTTAGCTTGCCGGCCATTGCTCTTCAGCACCAACTGTTCAGCGATCGATTTGCTACGCCCATAAGCATCAACATGGTCTTCGATGGGAAAATAAGGCAATGTCTCACTGCCATTGACAATTGGCTTTCCTCCAAACACCACATTATACGTGCTTACATACACAAGCCTTCTAACACCATGCTCATGGCAAGCATCCAGTACATTGCACGTCCCGTTTATATTGACCTCATCTGTTCGTCCTGCCTGTACCATTTCTTTCCCTGACATTCCATATGAAGCAAGGTGGAAGACACAGTCCACATTGCGGAAAACCTTCCCCACATCCTCCTTCTTCCGAACATCCCCTGCAACACAAAGTAATCCAGCAGATACTTTATAATTCAGTGTATATCTGGCGTTGATACACAATTCAAGGCATGATGGTATAATAGATACTGTTAGAGTTACTATTTTAAGAAGTAACCATGCAAGAACACTCTCTAGTTGAAGCAAAACAAACACACCAAGGAGTACCAAGGTAAAATCTCCGACAGTTTTGCAGATGAATTCAGAGCATTACTGTTAGGCAATTCAAGGCACGATGGTCTAATAGATACCGTTAGTGTACTATTTTAAGAAGTAACCATGCAAGAGCCCTCTCTACTTGAAGCCAAACAAACACACCGAGGAGTACTGACAGTAAAATCTCTGTGGAACAGACACTAAATTTGCAGCTTGATTCAGTGCGGAAAGCAATTCTGTCAAATATGTGCATCTAAGAGCAACCTATCTACTATATGAACTCCATTAGGCGGGGACATTTTACACTGAATCAAAAAAACACAGTAATTCGAGCGAGGGAGTGAGCAACCTTGGAAGAAGCGGACGCCGGCGTCGAGGAGCTGCTGGGACCAGGAGGAGGAGGCGCGCAGGTCGAGGGAGCGGACCTCCAGGGCGCCGCGGCGGATCAGCTCCAGGCAGAGGGCGGCGCCGACGAAGCCCTGCCCGCCGGTCACCGCGAACCGCACGCCCTCGATCCCCTCGTTCTCGCTCAGATGCATCTCGGCTCGGCTGCAGCTTCGGGCGTGTGGTTACGAGGCGGAGATAACAAGGCGGAGCAGGATCCGGCGGCGCCGACGATCTTGTTGCCGCTTTAAATTCTTGGTTGCCTCCCTGTGGGCAGAGCTGCCTGGCCAAGGCACAGGCAGGCAGGTTTACCTTTCGCGTCGCCTGAATGTTTACACCCAAACACATCTGCTGATTGTTTGTAAATTTTGCAGATCAACAGCTAATTTTACTCAAATGCCCTTCGAAGGATTGGAGTATTTTTGTGCATGGTTATGGGGAAATACCCTTTGGTTCCTGGGTGTATATACACCTCATATGTTTTTTTTAGATATTTAAAAGAAAAGTCAAAAAAGTTTGGAAGTTTTTTTACAATAAACTTGACTTTTCACTTAAAAAAAGAGATACTTTTCACTAAAAAGGTTGTCCCCGTGGTCTCCCTAGTATGCACTAAGGAAATTGTATTTTCCAATATCAACTTATACATAGAAAAGTCTGTCGATTTAGAAGTGATTGGACCCGGAATAAACCTGAGGTTGAGAGTGTTCTAATTTGTTAGATTTTCCATATTTACACTTTGTCTAGAATGAGATGATTAGGGCTCTATCCACTTTTGACTATTGATCCTGATTATGACATGAATTGCTCATTTTCTTCTATAGTAGCATTGGACATTGTCGATGAAAAATAAGCCGACCATTTATGAATTACCCATCTCATAGCACTCAGGATAAATGATACCATGTACATGCTCTCGATAGCCCTCAAATGGGCCTCAAAATCCCCACCCCCCTCAACCCTATCTAACCCCAAATCGTGAGCTCTGTCTTCCGCCGTTATCCTAAATCATCCATCATTCTCGTTGCCATGGTCCGTTGCAGAGTTCTCTGTTGCAAAGGCCATCTGCAGTTGATGGTCCTGTGGTGGACAAGACCAAGCAATGAGAGTGAGCATAGTTCTAAGCTTGCCTCAATGTTGACTCCTCCTACGGTGACAAGGGTGCGGCGAAGGGCACCAATGATGCCAAGGTGTTGGGACCCAGCAAGGGGCCTAGCCCATCATCATCTCCTCTGATGACGAGAAGTAGATCGACTTAGGTTAATTACATCATGGGTCTATAGAGCACATCTAGATGTGTCCTAGTTATTGCACATTGAAGTGACCCCAGATGAAAATATGCCATAGAGGCAATAATATTGTATTAATATATTTCCATATTCATAGTTAAGAGTTTCTATTCCATGCTATAACTGCTATGATCCTGGAATATACGATTCAGTGGAAAACTCATATGCAGGTGTGGAATGATTATCGGTAACAATAGGTTCCTGGTCTCGCCTCTAAGACTGGCTCAAGTGTTGTTGGTGATCACGTTTCCCGGATCTTAGGATATTATTAAGTGTAACGATAGTCCTAAAACAACATTAATGGTATGACGTTATAAGAACGATCATATTGAATCGACCCAATACTTGTTTGTTATACTTTGTGATTATATCGTCAAAAATCATCTGTTATAACACAGAGTGTTAGCATGTGTTTTAGTTCCTCAGACCATGAGAGTACCTCTGATGTAGGGTAGAACCCTAGATGCCCGATCTTTCACGATTGGAGGTGATCCTACGAAGAACACGAGGGGAAACACGAGGGAAAACACTCAAATCAACGGAAAACGATCACACATGTGCTAGATCCTCAAACATAAAGACTGTTACACAATCCAAAGTCAACAAAGGACGATACATAGGGTAGCTAGTTCATCTCCATGAGGAGGTCTTGAAGGTCTTCCCGTGAGGGGTCTTGAATCCAAGATGAATCTTCTTCGTAGAGGCCGCGTTCTCTCTCGGCGGAGTAGATCCGGATGGATGAGCAAAGCTCTATCTCTCAAATGAGCTATCACATTGCTAACCCTAGAAAGAGGGAGGAGGAGTATATATAGTCTAAGTGGACGAAGAGGTACATGGGCCTCGGCCCAACACGCTGTCAACACATAGGCATCGGACGTCCGACGGTCACCGGTTGTCCGATGGCTCGTGAGTGTCCGGACGTCTGGTACTTGTCAGAAGTTCGACGTTTCGGCTCTGGTCAGGTTGCATCGGTCGTCCAGTCGGGGTCGGACGTCCGAGACGTCAGTCGTCTGGAGGCTTCCATACTTCCGACGTTTTGGCTCGGTGATGGTGGTGTCGGTCGTCCGGTGGTGCTCGGCCGTCCTGGCGCTGGGAGGTGTCGGACGTCCGACCAACATCGGTCGTCCGCATGCACAGGCTGGGACTTGGCTGGCCGGTTGGGGTCTCCAGGCGTAGGACGTCTGAGAGGCGTCGGTCGTCCGGTGGCTGGAGATTTTCTGGTAGCTCCACTTCTTGTCCCTTGTACTTGGTGCCCTCGCTGTCTTGTCCGTTGGGTGTAGCTGCTCCATGGCCTTCCTCTAAGTACCTGATCACACATAGGGTCTCCGCTTGAGGTAGTAGCCATGTCTCATATATAGAAAGTGGTAGTTCGAAGAGGAGCGAGTTCACCTTATCTTCGATAGACTTTGCTCAAGCTCTTGTCATTGGTCCAAGTGGTGTTGTGGGAGGTGTAGGTAGGTCCATGGGGATGACCTTGCGATGATCCGCATCATCTCCCCCCCTTGGGAAAGATCTGACCTCGGATCGAAAGCCTCATCACCATGGTAGGGAGAGAGATCTTTGATGTTGAAGATGTCGCTAACGGAGTACTTGTCGTGTGGTATGTCGATCTTGTAGGCGTTGTTGTTGTTGTAGCGTTCAATCACCTTGAAGGGTCCATCGACTCATGGTAGAAGTTTGGACTTGCGTTCATTGGGGAAGTGTTCCTTGCGAATGTGTAGCCACACAAGATCTCCAATGTTGAATATCATGGGTTGTTTGTTGATGTTGAGCTCAGTTGCGAGTCATTGTACTTGGCGCTCGATGGTGTGGCTTGTATCTTCATGCATCTTCTTGAGGTAGTTCACCCGGGCACTCGCGTCCATGTTGATGCACTTTGTAGTGGTAGAGGAAGAATGTCCAATGGGGACAACGGGTTGAAACCGTAGACGACCTCGAAAGGGGACTTGCCGGTAGTCGAATGTCTTGCACGGTTGTAGGCATACTCAGCGATGGGTAGACACTCCTCCCACTCCTTGATGTTCCTCTTAATCAACACGCGTAGTAGAGTGGAGAGCGTTTGGTTCATCACCTCTGTTTGGCCCTCGGTTTGAGGATGGTATGCCGACGAGAACAAGAGCTTGATTCCGAGCTTGGCACATAGGGTCTTCCAAAAGTAGCTCAACAACATGACGTTGCGGTCCGAGACAATCGTCTTTGGCACTCCATGTAGGCGCAAGATTTCCCTACAAAAACGATTTGCAGCATGTGAAGCATCGTCTATCTTGTTGCAAGGAATGAAATGCGCCATCTTGGAAAATCGATCCACAACAACAAACACAGAATCCTTTCCATTTCTCGTTCTAGGCAAACCAAGCACAAAATCCATGCTAATATCTTCCCATGGGTGATATGGAATTGGAAGGGGCATATAAAGACCATGGGATTGAGCTTTAGACTTAGCTTTGCGACATGTAGAGCATCGGTTTGTGAAACGTGAGACGTCATGGAACATCTTGGGCCAAAAGTAGTTCTTGGAGAGCGTAGCGAAAGTCTTGTCGCGTCCAAAGTGTCCAATGAGTCCTCCTCCATGAGATTCTTGCAAAAGTAACAAGCGAAGAGAAGACTCGGGAATACATAGTTTGTTAGCTCTCATAAGATAATCATATTTGATGTAATAGCATTCCCAAGATGTATGCGTCAAACATTTGGCATAAGGAAAAGCAAAAGTAGGATCATGCGCATACAAGTCTTTTATGTGCTCAACACCAATGACATTCAATTCAAGTTTAGTTACAAGCATGCATTTGCGAGAAAGCGCATCCACTACAACATGTCTTTACCTTTAATGTACTTGATGACATAAGGAAAAGACTCTATGAATTCACTCCACTTAGCATGACGCTTGTTCAACTTAGTTTGACCCTTAAGATACTTGAGAGTTTCATGGTCAGTATGGATGACGAATTCATGAGGGCGAAGATAATGTTCCCACTCACGCAAAACTTGCACTAAAGCATAAAGCTCTTTGTAATAGATGGGATAATTGAGTTGCGCTCCAGAAAGTTTCTCACTAAAGTAAGCTATGGGGCGCTTCTCTTGCATTGACACACCTCCTATATTGTTGCCACTAGCATGGCAATGAACTTCAAAAGTTTTGTCAAAATTTGGCAAAGCGAGAACGGGAGCATGTGTAAGCAAATTCTTAAGCTCATTGAATGCGGTATCTTGGGATGGACCCCAAATAAATGGTGCATTCTTCTTACTCAAAGCATGTAAAGGAGATGCAATGGTGCTAAAGTCCTTAACGAATCTATGATAGGAACCGGCTAGGCCAAGGAAACTACATACTTGTTGCAAGTTGGTTGGTGGTGGCCAAGTTTTAATAGCATTGATCTTAGATTCATCTACATCCACACCCTTAGAAGATACTACAAAACCCAAGAAAACAAGCTTATCAACACCGAAAAGGCATTTTTCCATATTAGCATAAAGGCACTCTTTTCTAAGAGTTTGTAAAACGATTCTAAGATGGGTGACATGATCTTTGAGAGATTTGCTAAAGACAAGAATATCGTCAAGATAGACCACAATAAATACGCCAATATAGGGTCTAAGAACAAAATGCATGACTCCCATGAAAGTACCGGGTGCTTCGGATAAACCCATTGGCATAACAAGCCATTCATATAAGCCAAATTTGGTCTTAAATGCGGTTTTCCATCGTCGCCTTCTTGTATGTAGATTTGGTAATAGCCACTTTTAAGGTCAAACTTAGAGAAAATGGTGGCTCCACTAAGCTCATCTAGCATGTCGTCTAAGCATGGAATAGGGTAACGATATCTAACAGTGATAGCATTGATGGGACGACAATCGAAACACATGCGATAGGTGCCATCTTTCTTAGGAACAAGGATTACCGGTACGACACATTGGCTCAAGCTTTCTCTTACATTCCCATTGTCGATGAGTTGTTGTACTTGCCGTTGGATCTCCTTGGTTTCCTCGGGGTTGACGCAGTAGGGTGCCTTGTTAGGAAGGGGTGCTCCAGGTATGAGGTCGATGCAGCGTTCGATGCCTCGTAGTGGTGGTAGTCCCGGATGTAGCTCGTGGGGAAAAACATCTTGGAATTCCTGCAAAAGAGAAGACAACACTATTAGTTGTTGTTGCCTCGTCCTTGCACAAGAGGACATAGTGCATAACACTTGATGGGTTCTCACACACTTCTCTCATCTCACATTTGGTGGCAAATAACACTAAGTTTTTCTTGTCGCTCATCGTGGAGGCACTCAATTTGGGCCTGTGGTGCTCACTCTCTTTTTAGTGGTTCACTCTCTCACTTTTATCTCCACGATGGGTGGCTTGCTTGTCGGCAATCACTTGACTTGGTGACATAGGTCGTAGCACGTACTCCTTTCCCTTCATCTTGAAGCTATAGTGATTTTGTACGCCCGTTGTGGATGACGCCTCAGTCAAATTGCCATGGTCGTCCAAGAAGGAGGTGGCAAACGGACATCGGAATGACATCACACTCTAAAGTGTCTTTGTATGCTCCTATCTTGAAGGAAACTTGCACCATATGATCAACTTCGATAGTGCCGGAGTCGCTTAGCCATTGAACCTTGTAGGGGTGTGGGTGCTTCGTCTTGAGCAATTGGAGCTTGGAACATAGTTCTTCACTTGCCAAGTTGTGGAAACTCCCTCCATCAATGATGACCTTGACGGACCTTCCATTGAAGCTGGCCTTGGTGTGGAAGATATGGCATCTTTGGTCTTCATCTTCGTGATGTTGAAGTGTCAAGACCTTGGAGACAACAAGAGCGGGGCTCGAATCTTCGTCACAAAAGACTTGATCATCTGCATCCTCATTCACGCGCCGGTGTATGGCCACTTGGTCAAGGGCTTCCATTTCCTCTTCACTCATCGAGTCATAGGTTCCGTCATTGTTGAGGATCATGGTGTGCTTGTTGGTACACTCGAATGACTTGTGGCCTCGGTCGCCGCATGTGAAGCACTTGATAGAACTTGTCTTGACGGTCTCATCGGTTGGGGATGTAGATGATGAAGCTCTTGGCTTGAAGTTGTTCATAGTAGGAGGACGACTTGAAGATGTCAAAGTTTTCTTGGAACTTGACTTGTCGCCGTTGCTTGTAGAAGGTTTTGTTGAGGTAGAAGGCATTGGAGTCATTGAAGCTTGGTTGTTGGAGAAGCCGTAGCTCTCGGAAGAGTACTTAGCGTACTTGAAGTCATCTTGCACTTGACGTTCTGCCTTGGTAGCTTGATGCACTAGCTCGATGAGGTTTGAATTTGGTTGGAAGTCGGCGATCTTCTTGATAGGATGATTGAGTCCACTCAAGAAACCTGCCATAGTTTCCTCATCATCTTCCGTAACATTAGCTCGTATCATGGTGATCTCCATTTCCTTGTAGTACTCTTCAACGCTCTTTGTTCCTTGCTTTAGGAGTTGGAGTTTCTTGAAGAGATCGCGGTTGTAGTAGGTTGGGACAAAACGCGCTCTCATGACATCTTTCATTTGATCCCATGTGGTGATTGGTGGTTCACCTCTTGCTTCTCGTCGCTCGATGACTTGCTCCCACCAAATGAGGACATAGTCTTGGAACTCAAGAGATGCCATGGCAATCTTCTTCTCTTCCTCATAGTTGTGCAAACGGAAGATCTTGTCAACCTTCAATGCCCATGAAAGGTAATCTTAGGGATCATTGCTTCCGGTGAACTTGGGTATGGTGAACGTTAGCTTGCCGTAGAGTTGCTCTTCATTGTGTTGGGGTTGGGGTGATGACGCCCTTGATGTGGATGGTTGTGAACCTCATGTTGCTCTTGGAGTGGACGATTGTCATTGCCTTCTTGCTCTTGGATAACTTGTGCTTCTTGTCGAGCTTGTGGAGGAGCTTGAGGAACTTGACGATGCACTCGTGCTTGATATCTCCATTCTTGAACTTCGTCGCGAAGTGCTTCTTCTTCTCAATGTATTTGGCGATTCCGGTTGGCAACGACACGATTTGTATGATGGAGGGCACGTAGCACCTCACGTGCTTGAGGTTCACGCCGTTCTTGCTATTGATGTAGTGCGATGGCATCTTGCTCATCTTGATGTTGGCATTGCCGTTCTTGCATTAGCTCTTGTTGGCGTCGTTGTTCTTGAGCGTCCTCTTGTTGGCGTTGATGTTGCCTTTCTTGTGCTTGCACGAATGTAGCTTGATTTTGATGATGTCGATATTATTGCTCGTCAAGTTGCTCTTGTGGACCATTGTCGTGTAGAGGATTGCGGTTTGCTTGGCGGTCTTGGCGTGCGGCTCGTCGAAGAGTGTTTGATGTTGGTGTACTTGAACCGGTGATGCTGTCGTCGGAGTGCCGACTCGAGCGACTCCATCTTGAATAGGACGAAGTGTTAGAAGAGCGGTTGACCATCATGGTTCAAATATTGTCTTTGAGAGAGGCCATGGATGTGTCGAAGTAGTCTCTTGTACGTTGCTCGGATTGTCGTAGGTTGGTGGCGAGGTTGTCGATGCGGTCGCCCAAAGCTTGTTGTTCTTGATGCAAAGCTCATTGGGCACCGAAGAGGTGGCTCTTGGTGACGTAGGAGGTCGAGTCTTCGTCTTGTTTGATGAAGAGTGGGTTGGTAGAAGAACTCGGCCTATCCATCATTCCAAGCAAATATGTGAGTGGGAGATAGAGAAGAACGTATACCAAATGTACCTTGACCGATGTTGAAGATTGATGAACGATCACTCAATGATATAACAAGGAAATAGCACAATTGGTACCGGTTCCCGTCAATCTCTCACACCTACACAGATAAAAGCTTATGGTGGAGCTCGGTTAGGATGGTGGCACAAAATTTTATGCAATTGTTAGTGAGAATCAATAATGTTGGAAAAGATTCACAAATTTGCAAATGCAACAAGTAGACCAATAGCAACATATGGTACACGGAAACACACACGCAGATAGATAAATGGGGTCATGCAACCAAAAATAAGCTGAAAATGTGTAATCCATGGAAAATGCTCTTGTTGCACAACACTAGAGGGACGCTAGCACGATTGCACAATAGGCAGATACGAGACTTGTGCACAACCTACTAAGCAAAAATGCTACGACTTCTATCCCAAGTATGCTATATGTATGGTATTCCTATGATATGGTCCAAGATGATCAGATATGACAATCTTAATGTAAATGATGCTATGGTTCTTGCTTAAAAGCTCTTTGCTTATCTTTTCCTTTCGCTTAAAAGCTTGTTTGGCTCTTCCTATTTTGAGCTCTTTTGATGAACACTTATGCAAGACTTCACGAACCAAGCTAGCAATTGTGTACTCCCTTCGTTCCAAATTACTCATCGCTGAAATGGATGTATCTAGAACTAAAATACATCTAGATACATCCATACGTGAGACAAGTAATTCGGAACGGAGGGAGTATATGCTATGACAACCTTGTGACACAAGAGATGATACCAAGATATTAACACCATGATGATGATATATTCTATGATCACTAATGTGCACAAGTAACATTGTCGACAATACTCAGATGGCTAGTCTTGATAGGAGAGGTATGCAAAAATGGGCTATGGGGTTATCAAAGCAATGGCAAGGAGTACACAAAGTGTTGTCAAGGTTACCATCCTTGCTTCCGGTTGAGGGTGTCAAAATCGTTGAGCGGTCGATGTCGATGACGAAGATGAGCGGCGGTGATTGTGAAGTCGAACCGTCCCTAAGTAGCTGGAACATGATAGGAAACAGGAACCACAACTCAAATTCTCAAAGAATAAAACGTGTCAAAATTTGTTGGAGTGCGAAGTGGGTAAGCAATGGTGGATGCGGAAAGTGGTGGTTTGAGAAGTGGGGTTATTGGGGTGTTGAGTATGACATGGCAATGCGAAAGTGGTATTGGAGTGCATATGCGGAAGTGGAAGTGGAATGGTGGTGGTGGTTGAACTGAAGAAATCCAGTTTTGTTAGGAATTATCGGACATCCGGTGGTGGTCGGACGACCGGTACTCGCCGGACGCCCGGTCGTTGTCCGACGTCCGGTGCCTGGGCGATTTCGGGCACGGGATGAACTTCTAGGGTTCGTGGAGGGGAGGCAAAATTTGGGCAAAATTGGGCGATTTCGTGGATGAAAAAGGTGGAGATGGTGGGGAAAATCTAGATCCACTCGTGGCAAAGCAAATACATGGTTCAAATCCAACAAATCACAAAAAATTGGGGCTATTTTTGGTGGGGTATTTTCGAATTTGGGACAAAATCAACAAAACAAGGGCAGGGGTTCAAAATCGTGATCAATGTGGCTCATGATACCAAGATGATGTAAAGTAGAACCCTAGATGCCCGATCTTTCATGATTGGAGGTGATCCTACGAAGAACACGAGGGGAAACACGAGGGGAACACTCAAATCAACGGAAAATGATCACACATGTGCTAGATCCTCAAACATAAAGAGTGATAAATGATCCAAAGTCAACAAAAGATGATACATAGGGTAGCTAGTTCATCTCCGTGAGGAGGTCTTGAAGGTCTTCCCATGAGGGGTCTTGAATCCAAGATGGATCTTCTCCGTAGAGGCCGCGGTCTCTCTCGGTGGAGTAGATCCAGATGGATGAGCAAAGCTCTATCTCTCAAATGAGCTATCACATTGCTAACCCTAGAAAGAGGGAGGATGAGGAGTATATATAGTCTAAGTGGACGAAGGGGTACATGGGCCTCGGCCCAACACACTGTCAACCCACAGGCATCGGACGTCCGACAGTCACCAGTCGTCCGATGGATTGTGAGGGTCCGGACATCCGGTACTTGTCGGAAGTCTGACGTTTCGGCTCTGGTAAGGTCGCATCGGTCGTCCGCTTGGGGTCGGATGTCCGAGACGTCGGTCATCCGGAGGCTTCCATTCTTCCGACGTTTTGGCTCGGTGATGGTGGCGCCGGTCGTCTGGTGGTGCTCGGCCGTCCGGGCGCTGGGAGGTGTCGGACGTCTGACCGGCGTCGGTCGTCCGATCGCTGGAGCATGCGCGGGCTAGGACTTGGCTGGCCGGTTGGGGCCTCCATGCGTCGGACGTCCGAGAGGCGTCGGTCGTTCGGTGGCGGAGATTTTCTGGCAGCTCCACTTCTAGTCCCTTGTACTTGGTGTCCTCGCCGTCTTGTCCGTTGGGTGTAGCTGCTCCATGGCCATCCTCTAAGTACTTGATCACACATAGGGTCTCTGCTTGAGGTAGTAGCCATGTCTCGTATATAGAAAGTGGTAGTTCGGAGAGGAGGGAGTTCACCTTATCTTTGATAGCCTTTGCTCGAGCTCTTGTCATTGGTCCAAGTGGTGTCGTGGGAGGTGTAGGTAGGTCCATGGGGATGAACTTGGGATGCTCCGCATCAACCTCGGTCACTTCCTACCAGACGGTGGGCTTTGGGGTTGCTCAAATGTCATCTATAACAAGGTGATCATAACGACAACTTTCAGGTTCACCGGAAAGTTTGACAAGTGACCGGATAGCCCAAGTGTGGGATTTGATTCTTCGACGATGGAGAGATATTCTTAGGGCCCTCTTGGTGTGACGGCATCCATCATCATCTGGCCAGATGATGTTTGCTTGAACTACGTCCGTATTTCCCCAAAGAGGAAGGGACGATGCAGCACAACAACGGTAGGTATTTCCCTCAGTGATGAGACCAAGGTTATCGAACCGGTAGGAGAACCAACCAACACTACGTGAACATCACTTGCACACAAATAACAAATACTCGCAACCCGACGTGTTAAAGGGGTTGTCAATCCCTTTCAGGCAACGGCGCCAGAAATTGGCAAGTGGACGTGAGAAAGTTGTAATAGATTGAATAAATAGATCGCGGATAAAATAAAGTGCAGCAAAGTATTTTTGTATTTTTGGTTTAATTGATCTAAAAATAAAAGCAAATAAAATAGATCGCGAAGGAAAATATAATAAAGAAGAGACCTGGGGGCCGTAGATTTCACTAGTGACTTCTCTCGAGAAAAATAACAAACGGTGGGTAAACGAATTACTATTGGGAAAATTGATAGAACTTCAAATAATCATGACGATATCCAGGCAATGATCATTATATATGCATCACGTCCAAGATTAGTAGACCGACTCCTGCCTGCATCTAGTACTATTACTCCACACATCGCCCGCTATCCAACATGCATCTAGTGTATTAAGTTCATGGGAAAACGGAGTAATGCAATAAGAACGATGACATGATGTAGACAAGATGTATTTAGGTAGAAATAGACCCCATCTTGTTATCCTTAATAGCAATGATGCATACGTGTCGGTTCCCCTTCTGTCACTGGGATCAAGTACCGTAAGATCGAACCCATCACAAAGCACCTCTTCCCATTGCAATATAAATAGATCAAGTTGGCCAAACAAAACCCAAATATCAGAGAAGAAATACGAGGCTATAAGCAATCATGCATATAAGAGATCAAAGAAGACTCAAATAACTTTCATGGATAAAAACATAGATCTGATCATAAACTCAAAGTTCATCGGATCCCAACAAACACACCGCAAAATAGAGTTACATCATATGGATCTCCAGGAGACCATTGTATTTAGAATCAAGAGAGAGAGAGAGAGAGAGAGAGGAAGCCATATAGCTACTAACTACGAACCCGTAGGTCTAGAATGAACTACTCACGCATTATCGGAGAGGCACCAATGGACATGATGACCCCCTCCGTGATGGTGTCTAGATTGGATCTGGTATTTCTAGAACTTGCGGCCGCTGGAATTGATTTTCGTCGACTCTCCTAAGGTTTCTAGAATATTGGGGTATTTATAGAGCAAAGAGGCGGTTCGGCAGGCCACCGAAGTGGGCACAACCCACCAGGGCACGCCTGGCCCTCCAGGCGTGCCCTGGTGTCTTGTGCTCACCTCGGGCTCCCTCTTCGGTACTTATTTGGCCCACTGGATGTCTTCTGGTCCATAAAAAATTCACAAAAAGTTTCGCTGCGTTTGGACTCCTTTTGGTATTGATTTCCTGCGATGTAAAAACATGCAGAAAACAACAACTGGCACTGGGCACTATGTCAATAGGTTAGAACCAAAAAATGATATAAAATGACTATAAAATGATTGTAAAACATCCAAGAATGATAATATAACAACATGGAACAATCAAAAATTACAGATATGTTGGAGATGTATCATCATCCCCAAGCTTAATTCCTGCTCGTCCTCGAGTAGGTAAATGAGAAAAACAGAATTTTTGATGTGGAATGCTGCCTAACATGTTCATCACATGTTCTTTTCTTTGTAGCATGGACATTTGGACTTTTATATGGTTCAAAGCAATAGTCTAGTTTTGACATGAGACTTAAATACTCAAGCATATCAACAAGCAACCATGTCTTTCAAAATATCAACGCTAAAATAAGTTATCCCTATCCCACTATGCTGAATCGTTGATCCATTCATGACACACACTCGCATATTAGCTACACCCAATGCTCAAGTATGATCATAGTGCCCCTTAGTTGGTGCTTTATAAGATAAGATGGAGACTCAAGTAAAAAATAAAAATTGCATAAAGTAAAAGAAAGGCCCTTCATAGAGGGAAGTAGGTATTTGTAGAGGTGCCAACACTCAAAGCGAAAAAGATAGATAAAAACATTTTGGGAGGCATGGTTTTCCTGTCAGCGAAAACGATCGAGTAGTTCCAAATATTTTCCATGCTAGATATATCATAGGTGGTTCCCAAACAGAAATTAAAGTTTATTCCTTTTTCACCATACTTTCACTTTCCATGGCTAACTGTATCCACGGGTGCCTTCCATCCAACACTTTCCAAGGAATTTATTATTTGACAACATAAAGTAAATTCATTTTTCATTTCGGGACTGGGCATCCCTAATACCTTTACCTTACTCTTGTGCAATGAAAAGTGAATAAACACTCATCGTGAGAATAACATATCTAGCATGCAAATATAATAGCCACCACCTACCATTTCATGAGCGGTACGAGCACACAAAAGATAAATTTATTTTGAAAATTAGAGATGGCACATACAAATTTGCTTAGAATGGCACGGAAATACCGCATATAGGTAGGTATGGTGGACTCATGTGGCAAAACTGGTTTAAAGTATTTTGGATGCACAAGTAGTAATCATACTTAGTGCAAAATGAAGGCTAGCAAAAGATTGAGAAGCGACCAACCAAGAAACAAAAAAAAAATCTCATAAGCGAGCATTGAACATAATTAACACCGAATAATACACCACAAGTAGGATGTAATTTCATTGCATAACTATTGACTTTTGTGCTTGCATAGGGAATCACAAACCTTAACACCAATATTCTTACTAAAGCATAGTTACTCATCAACATGACTCACATATCACATCATCATATCTCAAAACTATTACAAGGAATCAAGTTTATTTTGTCCAATGATCTTCATGAAAGTTTATATTATATCCTCCTTGGATATCTAACACTTTGGAACTAATTTTCATGTGTTGCTTTTGATAAGCTCAAACAAATATAAGTGAAGATCATGAGCATAATATTTCTTTCTCTCAAATTAGTTTAAGTGAAGCAAGAGAGAACTTCTTAAAAAATGTACTAACTCCCAAATAAATCTAAGTGAAGCATGAGAGCATTTGTTCAAAAAATACTAAAGCACACCATGCTCAAAAAGATATAAGTGAAGCACTAGAGCAATTCCATAGCTCATAAAGATTTAAGTGAAGCATAGAGAGCAATTCTAACAAGTCATAGCATAATTTTAGCTCTCTCAAATAGGTGTGTCCAGCAAGGATGAAAGACTTTAACAAAAATCAAAACAAGCAAAGACTCATATCATACAAGACCGTCCAAGCAAAACTCATAATATGTGATGAATAAAAATATAGCTTCGGGTAAAATACCGATGGTCGTTAGCAGAAAGAGGGGATGCCACTCAGGCATCCCCAAGCTTAGTTGCTTGCTTCTCTTCGGATAATAGCTTGGGATGCCATGGGCATCCCCAAGCTTAGGCTCTGCTTACTCCTTATTCCTTCATCCATCGCAACATCACCCAAAACTTTTCTTCAATCACACAAAACTCAACAAAACCTTCGTGGGATCCGTTAGTATAAGAAAGCAAATCACTACTATAAGTACTGTTGCAAACCCATTCATATTTTATTTTGCATTATATCTACTATATTCCAACTTTTGTATGGCAAAAACTCTTCAAAGGAAACCATAGAATCATCCAAACAAGCACACAACGCAAAGGAAACAGAATCTGTCAAAAACAGAATAGTCTGTAGCAATCTGAGAACTTCGAGTACTTCTGTAACTCCAAAAATTCTGGGAAATTAGGATAACATGGGCAATTTGTATATCAATATTGTGTAAAAAATCAGAGCAAGAGAACGTTTCTGTGATTTATTAAAATTATTTTTCTGATCGCAAAAGTTTTTGTTTTTCAACAAGATCAAATCAACTATCACCCAACATGATCCCAAAGGCTTTGCTTGGCACAAACACTAATTAAAACACAAAAAACACAATCATAAAAAGTAGCATAATTGTGCAAACACTCAAAAACAGAAAGAAAAAAGCAAAAATAATTTTTATTTATTGGGTTGCCTTCCAATAAGCTCTTTCTTTATAGCCATCAAGATAGGCTTGAGATTCTATTGATGCTCACATGAAAGATAATAATTGAAACACAAAGAGGGCATCATAGAACATGTGACAAACACATTTAAGTCTGACATACTTCCTATGCATAGGAATTTTATAGGAATTTTTTTTATCAAGACAAGATATATCTACCATATGCATGGAAGAAGAAAGAAACAATATCGATCTCAATATAACGAGAGGTAATTTAGTAACATGAAAATTTCTACAACCATATTTTCCTCTCTCATAATAATTACATGTAGGATCATAATCAAATTCAATAATATAGATATCATATAAAATTTCCTCTTCATGATCCACATGCATGCAAAGTTGACTCTCTTCCAAAATAGTGGGATTATCATCAAATAAAGTCATAACCTCTCCAAACCCACTTTTATTAAAAAAATCATAAGACTGAACACTCTCCAAATATGTGGGATTATTTTTAGCCAAAGTTGACACTCTTCCAAACCCACTTTTAATATTAACACAAGCATATTCATCATGAGGTTTAAATAAATTTTCAAGATCATCAGAATCATTATCACCCCAATCATGATCATTGCAATAAGTAGTGGACATAGAAAAACAAGCATCCCCAAGCTTGGGGCTTTGCATATCAATAACACAACTGACATTAATAGAATTTGTAATAACATTATTGCAATCATGCTTTTTATCACATGAGTTATCATGAATCACTTTATAAATTCCTTCTTTTAACACTTCATCACAATTTCCAGATTCATGTATCTCAAGCAAAACTTCATAAAGATGATCTAGTGAACTTAATCCACTAGCAATTGGTTCATCATAAGTGGATCTTTTAAAAAGATTAGCAAGTGGATGAGGATCCATATCAATAGAATTTTAGCAAGCAAAGATGCAAGCAAATAGAAGACACATGGCAACACAAGCAAATAAGAGATCTGACACGAAAAAGCCAAACAGAAAGAAGGCAAATAAAATGGCAAATTTTTGTGAAGTGGGGGAGATGAAAACGAGAGGAAAATGGCAAATAATGTAAATTGCAACGAGATGAGATTTTTGAGTAGGAACCTAGTAGATGTTGATGATGTCTCCCCGACAACGGCGCCAGAAATTCCTTTTGATGTTTGCTTGAACTACATCGATATTTCCCCAAAGAGGAAGGGATGATGCAACACAACAATGGTAGGTATTTCCCACAGTGATGAGACCAAGGTTATCGAACCAGTAGGAGAACCTCGTAGCACTATGTGAACAACACCTGCACACAAATAACAAATACTCGCAACCCGACGTGTTAAAGGGGTTGTCAATCCCTTTTGGGCAACAGCACTAGAAATTGGCAAGTGGACGTGAGAAAGTTGTAATAGGTTGAATAAATAGATCGTGAATAAAATAAAGTGCAGCAAAATATTTTTGTATTTTTGGTTTAATAGATCTGAAAATAAAAGCAAATAAAATAGATCATGAAGGCAAATATAATAAAGAAGAGACCCGGGGGCCGTAGATTTCACTAGTGGCTTCTCTCGAGAAAAATAGCAAACGGTGGGTAAACGACTTACTGTTGGGCAATTGATAGAACTACAAATAATCATGACAATATCCAGGCAATGATCTATATATTTGCATCACGTCCAAGATTAGCAGACCGACTCCTGCCTGCATCTACTAGTATTACTCCGCACATCGACCGCTATCTAGCATGCATCTAGTGTATTAAGTTCATGAAAAATGGAGTAATGCAATAAGAACGATGACATGATGTAGACAAGATCTATTTATGTAGAAATAGACCCCATCTTGTTATCCTTAATAGCAATGGTACATACGTGTCGGTTCCCCTTCTGTCACTGGGATCAAGCACCGTAAGATCGAACCCATCACAAAGCGCCTCTTCCCATTGCAAGATAAATAGATCAAGTTGGCCAAACAAAACCCAAATATCATAGAAGAAATACGAGGCTATAAGCAATCATGCATATAAGAGATCAAAGAAGACTCAAATAACTTTCATGGATAAAAACATAGATCTGATCATAAACTCAAAGTTCATCGGATCCCAACAAACACACCGCAAAATAGAGTTACATCATATGAATCTCCAAGAGACCATTGTGTTGAGAATAAAAAGAGAGAGAGGATGCCATCTAGCTACTAAATACGGACCCGTAGGTCTACAATGAACTACTCACGCATCATCGGAGAGGCACCAATGGACATGATGAACCTCTCCGCGATGGTGTCTAGATTGGATCTGGTGTTTCTGGAACTTGCGGCGGCTGGAATTGATTTTCGTTGACTCTCCTAGGGTTTCTGGAATATTGTGATATTTCTAGAGCAAAGATGCGGTTCGGGAGGCCACCAAGGTGGGCACAACCCACCAAGGCACGCCTGGGCCTCTAGGCGTGCCCTGGTGTCTTGTGCTCACCTCGAGCTCCCTCTTCGGTACTACTTTGGCCCACTGGATGTCTTCTACTCCATAAAAAAATCCACAAAAAGTTTCGCTGTGTTTGGACTCCGTTTGTTATTGATTTTGTGCGATGTAAAAAACATGCAGAAACACCAACTGACACTGGGCACTATGTTAATAGGTTAGTACCAACAATTGATATAAAATGACTATAAAATAATTGTAAAACATCCAAGAATGATAATATAACAACACGGAACAATCCAAAATTATAGATACATTGGATACGTATCACCAGACACAGGTGACTACATCATGGGGATGCCGGAACACGTCAACGAGAAACAAGAACAAAATTGGTAACAGGAGCAACAATATAGTGAGCATGGTGATGATCTCTGGAGGATACCGATGCACACCGGGTTTTGTAAAGTATTGCGAAGCAAAGGGAACATCACATGATAACCAAAGGTTCACTCGAGTATCATTCGTGTAATCATAGGGATCGATATGGATGTCCACGGTTCCGCTATCGGTTATTGATCGAAGGGGTTTCGTTCATGTCTATGGTTTACCAAAACTATGGGGTCACAAGCTTAAGGTAATCATGATTTGCTAAGTGTTAGTGGGACAAGAGTGATGAGAATATATTTGTGGAATTATTTCATCATTATCCGGAATAGTTCCTAGAGGTTCCAGAAGCGTTTCGGGGTCACCGGAAGGGTTTCGGTGAATATCGGGTAATACCGGGTATTACCAATTAGTTAAATATAGGTGGAAAATGTTGCCAGCGATGTTAAATTAAATATATAATGATTTGGAAGTGTTTAGAACATTTTATATTTAATTTAAATATCAATGGGCCTTAAATGGCCAAGAGGTGGAAGGCAACTTGGGCTACAAGGGGCCAAGAGGAGTTGGCGCCCCCTCTTTCCATGTGGGGGGTGGGGGCGAATTGGACTAGGGGAGGGAGTCCTACTCCCTCTCCCTAGGCCGGCGCCCCAAGCGATACTTTCCCCCCTTGGTGGATGCCCTCTCCCTTCCCTCTAACCTATATATACTAGAGGATTTCCACCCTATGGATACACAAGTTTTGGAGCCTCCTCTAGTTGATCCAGTGCATGCTCTAGTTGGTCCTAGTTGAGTAATTAGAGAGAGCCCTAGCCACCTCTAATCCTCATATTTAGAAGCCCCGTGTGGTTGTAAACTCCTCCCTCTAATTCTCTGACGACACTTAGCTCTGGATGGCGAAGCGCTATCTGATCGTGAAGACCGTACGCCTGCAACCAAGTAGAGAGGTCACGATTTCGGTCTTACATTCAAGGGAGGTTCGTGGGATCGTCATCGACGTTCGAGCTCCAAGTACTATCTACACCGACTCGTCTACTCCCGCTGCACTCCTGGAGTCGGTAACAATAGTTGATCACAACCTGATGCATCTTCATATTGTTCTTGGGTGATCATAGGGTGATTTTTTCTACTACGTTTCCCAACAACTCAATCAAACATAAAAAAGAAAAATAAAAAGGAAAAAATAGACACACAAATCTCTGCGTAAAATCAATGACATAGGGCTTAGATGGGAAATACTTAGGGCGCATCTAGATGTGCTTTATCAAAACCGTTAAGTCATAGTTTGTACTAATTAAGTTGTAGTTTATTTTAGTTAAGCATTGCTTAGTTCAATTTGTGGGTGATGTGTAATTATGCACCACTGATGAAATCGTGTTTGAATGGCAAAGTTTATGCAGTTTTTTGTTTGGGTATTAATATTTAGGGAACGACTAGGTGCTTGAAAATGTAAGTCACCAACAAGATTGGAGAACATCAGTTTAGGGAGGTGGTTTGAAGAGTCAAAATATGGAGAGAGAATATAAATGTTGTAACCTTATGAGGCATGTACGATAATCCATAGTGAAGATCATCCACGACGCCGAGGAGAGATGATTGATGTCAACTACGCAACCTTCTTCTTGTAGACTCGTGTTGGGCCTCCAAGTGTAGAGTTTTGTAGAACAGTAGCAAATTTCCCTCAAGTGGATGACCTAAGTTTTATCAACTTGTGGGAGGCGTAGGATGAAGATGGTCTCTCTCAAACAACCCTGCAACCAAATAGCAAAGAGTCTCTTGTGTCCCCAACACATCCAATACAATGGTAAATTGTATAGGTGCACTAGTTCGGCAAAGAGATGGTGATACAAGTGTAATATGGATGGTATATAGGTTTTTGTAATCTGAAAATATAAAAGTAGCAAGGTAACAAATAGTAAAAGTGAGTAAAAATGGTATTGCAATTCTTGAAAACAAGGCCTAGGGTTCATACTTTCACTAGGGCAATTTCTCTGAACAATGATAACATAATTAGATCATATGACAATCCCTCAACATGCAACGAAGAATCACTCCAAAGTTCCTATCACGGAGAACATAAGATGAAATTGCTTGTAGGGTACAAAACCACCTCGAAGTTATTCTTTCCGATCAATCCATTGAGCTATTCCTATAAGTGTCACAAACAACCCTAGAGTTCGTAGTAAAATAACACCATATGACACACATCAATCAACCCTAATGTCACCTGGATACTCCAATGTCACCACAAGTATCCGTGGGTCAATTATACGATATGCATCAAACAACTTCAGATTCATAATATTCAATCCAACACAAAGAACTTCAAGAGTATCCCAATATTTCTATCGGAGAAAGGAATATGAAAACGTGTACCAACCCCTATGCATAGATTACCCCAATGTCACCACGGGAATCCGCAAGTTGATAACTAAAACATACATCAAGTGGATCAATAGAACATCCCATTGTCACCATGGATATCCATCACAAGACATACATCAATTGCTCTCACATCCAAAGACTCAATCCGGCATAACAAAACCTCAAAGGAAAAGACTCACTTCATCACAAGGACATAGAGGGGGAGAAACACCATATGATCTGACTATAGTAACAAAGCTCGCGGTATATCAAGATCGTGCCATATCAAGAACACAAGACAGAGAGATCAAACATATAGCTACTGGTACATACCCTCAGCCACGAGGGTGAACTACTCCCTCCTCGTCATAGAGAGTGCCGGGATGATGAAGATGGCCACCGGTGATGGTTTCCCCCTCCGGCAGGGTGCCGGAACGGGCTCCCGGTTGTTTTTTCATGGCTATAGAGGCTTGCGGTGGCAGAACTCCTGATCTGTTTCTTTCTGGGGGTTTCTGGATTTATAGGAATTTTTGGCGTCGGTTTCACGTCAGGGGGGGGTCCACAAGTCAGTGGCAACACTGGTGCGCCTCGGTGCTATACAAACGGTTTTAACCCCTTTCGGTGACAGCATTTGGGACCGTCGCCAAGTGAGTGTGGGCGATAGGGTGTCCTTCCCACACGACCCAGAAACCGTCGGGGATATGGAGTAGTGATCCAGAGGCCTTCCAAAATGTAATCGTGTGTGATGTAGCATGCAATAAATTCTTTCGCACATGTGGTATCGGTGAAAAATGTTTCTAGTGACGCAGTGAAACCATACAATCTGTCGTAATGAACCGTTTGGGAAACAGTATGTAAGGCAGACGGGCCAACATATGAACTGTGTGCGATTTGTGCCCCATCGCACACGAGTTATCTGCGTAACATGTCTGCCATGCAAGACTCCATCGCACATGTTTCCCAACAATTACCGTCTGCGATAATGTTCTATCGCAAATGGTTCAGGAGCCCCTTCGCACACATACAAGTGCTGCAAACCGTTTGTGATTTGTTGGGTATCACCGACGGTTGCCGCAAGAGTGACATGTGCTTTTCATTTGGGATCCCACACGTTTCCTGAAAAAATACGAGTGGGATTGTATTTTACATTGGGCACGGTTTACTCCGAGTTCTCATGTGCGATAACGCGATATCACAAACGGTTCCAGAGACCCTACGCACACGTAGTAGCGTTGCAAATCGTTTGCAATCTACTGTGTATCACAGACGGTTCCGCTACAATTGACGTATGCTTTCCGATGTGGATCGCACACACTCATTTAGTTGAACCGTGTGCGGAGCAATTGCCAGGTTAAAAAAATATCCCATTTTGAATCGGCATGCAAAATGAAAATTGGCCACAGTATTCAGTTGAACAAATAAACAAAAATATCACATTTTGAATTGGCACGCAAAAAGCAAATTCGCTACAATATTCAATTGAACAAATAAACAAAAATATCCCATTTTGAATTGGCACGCAAAAGCAAATTTGCCACAATATTCAATTGAACAAATAGTGTCCACAGGAAGAACATTCATCAGATTTCGCAACAATTGCAATTGAACATATGGTAGCTAAATTCCAATGATTTGTCCACACATATATGCATTACATAATTAATAAGAGTGTACGAAATACGAAGACCTCATCAGATGGAAAACAATGGATCCATGCATATATGTTTAGCGGCTAACTCTTACTCAATGTTTCAGGAGAAGGCATGCTGAAATCTTCATTATCACCAGTGGGATTGATGTAGTAACCCAGGAAGAAGTCGTTGATAAATCTCTGAACCATCAGCAATTCACCAGTCGGGAGCGGTTCAGGGGTCCTCGGTTTTAAGATGAGATGCAGTATTTTGAAGATCAGAATGTGTCATATGAGTAGAGTAGAAGATATTAATTAAGATAGACTTACTGGTACTAATTCACGAGGATTGTCACAACTATCAGCAGATTTGCATATGGAGATCATGTATCTGCAAACATAGTATCCACAAAGGTTGGTCCCTGCTTCTTGCTGAGGACACCGATTTTTTTCACAGAATTAGTCATGTATTTGTCCTGTTACGAACAACCTAACCGGTGTTAGATGTATTATTTTTTGTTTGGACAAAATAGAAAGATGTTAATTAGAAGCTGAACATTTGACTAGCGTAAGGAAAGGTATTTGCAGACTGTTGGATAAATTTTCCGAAAATAACGGATTTTGGTGTGTTACCGGAGAAACGATCTCGTGCCGCAGCGGTAGTTCCCTCTTGAACAGGTTCCCTGGTTTAGTTTTCCACAATGCGAGCACACTGCAAATGATGATGGATTTTGAAAACATCAATTATTGAACCAGATATGAATGCAAATTAATTTCAACATCATAGAATTCAATACCTATCCATGAATTGCTAAAGATGTGTCAGATCCTGAGCGTTTGTTGACTCTCTGAGAGAATCGATGTAGTAAATTGTGTTCTTGTTTGGAACAATGAATACCAATATCCGGTGATTGCTACATATTAGGAAAGCCATGAATTTACGAATTATGTCGAAATATGAAAGACAATAAGTGTATGCATGGTTGTTTACTTGACTTAACGTTCATGATATGGCCAGAGAAATGATTCTGCATGGGACGTGTTTTCGAAGAGAAGGACGACCGTGTTAACGGCCCAGTCCCGTAGGTCCTTACCATGTATTGTTGTGCCATTTGCTAATTCAGGATGTATGAAGTACACACTCTCTGTTGGGGATATAACTACTAGGTATGACCCGCCCAGGAGGGACCGGGTTATACCTATGGCGATTCATCAATGAAGCCCAAGACGATATTTGAAGATGGCGGTTCAGTTAAGGGCCCAAGGTCCAAAGGCGGCTTAAGGCCCGTAGAGATAAACCGCCATATATGTATGACTTGTATTGTAAGGCAAGAATAAATAGTCACCAAGCTGGACACTGTTTATGAGCCGTCCGGGACTCCATGAGCCACTGGGCGTCGACCTCTGTATATAAAGGGACGACCCGGCGGCGATTCAGGACAAGTAAGATCAGATCGAAAGTTAGGTCAAGCGGATTCGCTCCCTGGTAATCGAGACATAAGCAATACCACCTCAAACTGGATTAGGCCTTTACCGTCACCGCAAGGGGCCGAACCAGTATAAACTCCCGTGTCCTTTGTCCCGTTTTAACCCCTTTAAGCTTCCTAGTTGTGATGGCTCCACGACTAAGTCCTTTTGCTAGGACATTTGCCGTGACCTTTCCATGATAGTTGGCCCCACCATGGGGCCAGCGCACGGTGGATTTGAGTTCTTAAAGGGCAACTTCGAAGGGCTCAAGGGATACGCTGTGGGCCGGATGACCAAGAGTCATCGCGGCAGGCTCTACATCGACGACGCAGGCTGGGCCCCCGACGCTGGCTCAATTGAGTACGGGTACTGGGTCCCCTTCGGTGGAATCCACGTCTTCATCGGCAAGATCGGCAAGCCGGGCCCTGAGTCGGACATCTGCGCCGACATCATCGAGACAGCTCAGCATGCAAGACCCGCCTGAGCTCAGCCCTCCATGAAGCATGCCTTTGTGGGATGCATCCATGGAGCGGAATTTGATGAAGGATCTATGTCTGGCGGTGAGACGACCATCTACACTGATGGTGAGTCGTCCACGGGTGAGATGGACTTGTTGTATCAACTACAAGATGGTGGGCTTGGGGGCTATTCCGATGGTAACAGTATTCCGGACCCCCTTGAGCCGCCAAACAGAGTCGGGATCTTCATGGCTGGCACGCAACCTCAGAATTCTACAGCTGCGGCAGCAATGACTTCCGGGTCAGTAGCTGTCGGGGATATACCCCACGGTGTAAACCGGCAGGAAGGATAAACCGGCCGGACTTGGCGATTCACCGGTTACCCGCATGCACTGCGATTCTTTACGCTCATTGGTAATCCGGCGAGCGGGCGAGGAGCAACAAGACCCGATGGCCCGTCTGGCGGTTCATGAAGGCCGGTTCAACCATTGTGGGCCGGTTTAAGAGGAAAGAAATATTTGCCTTACAAGGAGTTAAGACTAGGACTTGTATCCGGTTTGTATTAGAGATAGACTAGTCCTAATCCTAATAGGACTCCACATGTAACCCGCCCCTTCAACATATATAAGGAGGGGCAGGGCTCCCCAAAGAGGGACAAGCTAGCAACAAGAAGAAACAATCTTAGGGCTAGACACAAAGAGGAGAGCCGGTTCTGGCGACTCCTCATGATGATAATGAGACCTAGCCTCAAACAAAGCATGTAGGGTTTTTACCGGATGATGTTTCCGGGCCCGAAGTGTCTAAATCCTCGCCTTGTGTGTTGATCCGCCTGCGTCTCATCCCACTCAACCCCTCTCAAGCTACCACATAGATGCGTTGGCCTCGCGACTAAGTCCTTACACGAGGACATCTGCCGTGACAATTCCACGACAGTTGGCGCCTACTATGGGGCCCGCGCACGGTGGTGTTGAGTTCTTGAAGGGATCTTTCCTAGGGTTTTGAGAAGTTCGCAATTTTCCGAGGGAAGAAAAGCCGGGTCTTGGAAGGATCTGCATCGACGATTGTTTACTAGAATTTTTTTATTGATGGTGTTCATCCGTTCGTTTGGCAAGATCATGAGAGAAGATCTCGAAGGGTGAAGATCTTTGTTTTGGTTCAAAAGGATTCGCCGGGTCAGATGGACGCAAGTCGCCAACAGGCGTAAAGCCCAGTCGCCGTCGAGCGATCAAGTCAAAAAAAAAATATACTATAAGCAAAAGCACGGTTTCATCGCATCCAAGGATTTCGAGTACTAGTGCATGGTCGGACACGCCATCTGAGACAAAATCGATTTTTTCCTTTGTCAACTCCGTTTGGATCCATCAGGGGAAGACTATGACCGCAAGGTCTCGTCTCCGTCTCGTTCTGTGGCCTCCGAGTCGCCCGCTGAGGCGCCCTCGCCTGGTCGAACCGCGGCCACCCCGAGCAGCTGCGCCGACCTCGCGTCTGTTTTTTGAGCTGCCCTGGCCTTTCCAACTCTCCTTGTCAAGCGCGTGCCCCTCACCGTGGCGTTGAATCGCTACCGCAAATCGCCCAGACCAAAAGTTTGTTGTGGCTGATTGAACTCGTGCGCCCTGATGGAGATCGATTCCTGTACGGGCAGTCCGCCGAGGTGGACACAAATCCATACACATGCATTCAAATCCATCCAGCTGGTGTGAACAAAGTAACGTTGTTAGGGCATCTCCACTAGTCCCCCCAACAAGCCTCCCCAGGGCACTTTTTCACTGCCGGCGACAAAAATTCCTCCCAGTCGCACCCCCAGCCTCTTAATTTTCGCCGGATTCGAGCGAAAACAGAGCCGGCGTTCCCGATGGAAACTCAGGAAGCTGGGGGGCACCTGGGGGGCTTAATCCCGCCGTTTGCAGGCGCTGGCCCACCTGCCAGCGTCTCTCTGCTCTCTCCTCCCTTTTCCTTCCTTTTTATTTAGCCAGCGGCCTTTCGCCGCCGCTCTTCTTTGTAGCAACAGACGACCAGATGGACGGGCCGTCGTCGTGCCCGTGCTTTCGCCGCCACGCCACGCCGCCCGGCCGCCGGCGACCTCGGCCTACCGCCGCCGTGCTTCGCCTGCTTCTTGCTCCTCCCCCTGGTTGGTTCTTGCTCCTGCCGCAAAGCTCGCGCAGGAGGAGGCGGTGGCCACGGCAGTCGACGAGGATGAGCTATTGCAGCGAGATGCGGTCGGCGGGGAGGAACACGATGGCGAGGAAGCCGACGAAATGGTGGAAGGTGACGTGCGAGACGTGGCGCACCTTCGTGGGCTGCCCTATCTGCATCCCCGCAGCCGCAGTGCCAGCACCATCCTCGGCGCGCACGCTACTACAGAGCAGCAGCGACCGCCGCGGCGCCGCAGCTACCATATCCACCAATGAAACCCTCCTCGCCGCGGCAGATATCGGTAGCGGCGGCCGCACCTCTTCCTCCCCCTCCTCCTCCTCCCGTGTCGCCAGTGGACACGCACCCGACGCCGTTGATGGGGCGCGAGCGCGACGCCCGCAGTGAGGACGAACGGCGGCAGCACGGACGGGCCGTGGTTGCGGAAGCCGAAGTGGCTGGCGGGGGGGGGCGGGCGCTGAGACACGACAGCGCCAGCCAGCAGCGCACACCGCCAAGACCGGCAACCGCTGAAGACCTCTGCGCATGATGCATGGGCAGCGCGGACGTGATCGGCATCCACGGCCTCATCACCTCCTCCGCCAGCATCTACCCCGTCTTCGAGTACATGGAGCACGACCTCGCCGGACTCGCTTCCTCCCCTGACCTCTCCAAATGGAGGGACTGCGCTGAGCAGGGCCTGTATGCACAGCGTGCCCACGGCATCGCCTGTGACCTGCTCGACGAAATGCCGCTGCATACTTGAGCCTCAACACTGCTCCTGGGGGGCGCAACGAGTGGAAAGATTTGCGTCCCCAGGCAAAAAAATTCGCCGGCAGCCCCCCAGGAGGCGAAAAAAATGCCTCCTGGAGGCTCAACGGCTGGAGATGCCCTTACATCTCTGAAGCTACAGCCACGAGACACATCAGCCTAGACACTGCCGTCTCTACTTTTCCACAAGAAGACAGAAATCTACGGTTGCTATTTTCTGAAGACCAAAGCCTGCTACAAGTCAATTTGTCGTACAAGCAAATCCATGGCTGTCAAATTAGTACTACTCTAGAATCCAAATACTTGTGCTACGAATCAATCAACGGATGACTGCTGCGACATCTTGCGCTTGTCCAGCGCCGGGTCACCGTCGCCGCCGTAAACCGCTGCGGCCTTGCTCCCTTAAGCATCAACTGCGCCGCGCTTTGCTCACACCTGCTCCGTGCCTGACCGTTTTCCACGCCGCCGTGCCGGTCGCCGGCTCCGCCCCCTGCACGTCGGTTGATCCGCCAAAGCGCCTCAAGGCCCCGCTTCTAGTCGCTGCTGCGCCCTGCTTCACAGTTTCCGCTTCGCCAAGTTTCTTCACTGACCTCGAGCCGCCTTGACGACTTGTTGCACGCACATGCAGCGGCAATCTGCGGGAGTCAAAGACCGAAAGAAAGGAGAATAAGAAAAGCACTACTAGTACATCTCACGGGAGGTCTAATACAGGAATCAGCCAAAGTTAACATGATTGGTCGTGGCCAATGCAATGATGTATATTGGCGTAAAAAAAATGCCGTTTGGCACGCCCTCCAGAGATTGATGGATGCATGGGTGGATATGAAGACCCATTAAAGCTTGCATGAATTTTGCTTCGATTGCTACGTCCGACGAAAAGCCAGGTGTTCTCAACACTGATTTTTTTGTGTCTGTACATGTTAATTCTTTTACTGGCATGTACTGTTTATACAGGATGACCCGGAGGAGGACATGAACTCTGCGATTACCCTCGCTCCGAGCCACCGTCTATGACCTTGCTGAGCCGCCCCGGTGCGAGCGGTTCTGCCCGATCTAGCCTCGCTACCGTGTGCATCACTGAACCGCCACGAGTAAGCCGCGGCTAGCAGCAAGCAACGCCGTGGCCACTACTACTCCACGTGAGGTTAAGGGTGCAGTCAAGACGTTGTCCATCTTTACCCGGTGAAAATACCAGGTGTTATCTTCTCTATGTATCTTATCAGTACATATTAAATTGTTTAAGAACAATTACTCGTGTCTGTGGTATTTTTTCGCAGGACGTTTAATTATTACAAGGGTGTCGCAAACAGGCGTACACCAATACGCGACTAAGTCGTCATCCGCGCCTGCGATCGCCTCGCCCGACCGCACCGGCTTACAACTCCGTGGCCGTCTCTCACGATCGCACCGGCTTACAACGTCGCGGCTGACTCTCCCATCTGCACCGGTTTAAAACGCTGCGGCCGACTCATTTGTCTGCTCCCACGGACGACCCGCCCGTGATTGATTTCAACTTCACCGTCGTGATCATCAATTCCGCGGTGGATAATTTCTGGCATGACAGATCAGGTGATATCCATCTAAGTCTATTTTTTGACATATATTGTTTTTGTAAAAAGAACAATTACGTTGGTTTTGCATATTTTTATATGCAGGACAATTATTCGCCACAACATTGGTGTTACACCATGCATATGGAGCGTGCACCGGCGTCATTATATACTTGCTTTTGACCATTCCACCGAGTCGCCTGTGGCCTATTCTCCGTCTGCGCCGGTTTATAACGCCCGCAGGCGACTCTCCGTCCGCGCCGGTTTACAACGCCGTGGCCGACTCGGCCGTGATTAATTTCAGCTTCACCATGGTGATCATCAATTCTACGGTGGATAACCCCTGGCATGATACATCAGGTGAAATCCATCTGATATATTTTATATTATATATTGCTTTCTTTAAAAAGAGCAATTACTCCGGGTTGCAAAGCTATCTAATGCAGGACCTTAAACTGCCATATTGGTGCAAATTTAAAGGCCGTCAGAAAATTTCCGGCTTAAAAAGAAGGATTCCGGTTTAATATCCGGTTCAAGGGGAAGATATCTCCCACAAAGCTTTGAAGCTCTCAATATCCGGTTTATGCATTTCCGGTTCAAGAAGGATTTATTGTTGGGGAACGTAGTAATTTCAAAAAATTTCCTACGCACACGCAAGATCATGGTGATGCATAGCAACGAGAGGGGAGAGTGTTGTCTACGTACCCTCGTAGACCCGAAGCGGACGCGATCACAACGTAGAGGAAGTAGTCGTACGGTCTCCTCGCGATCCGACTGATCCCGGCGCCGTTACTCCGGCGCCCCCGAGTTCTTGACACACGTACAGCTCGATGACGTCCCTCGTACTCGATCCAGCCGAGTGTCGAGGGAGAGTTCCGTCAAGACGACGGCGTGGTGGCGATCTTGATGTTCTATCGGCGCAGGCTTCGCTAAGCAGCGACGATATGACCGAGGTGGAATATGGTGGAGGGGGCACCGCACACGGCTAAGGAACGATCCGTAGATCAAACTTGTGTGTACTAGGGTGCCCCCCCTCAGATATAAAGGAGCAAGGGGAGGCCGGCCGCCCTAGGGGCTGCGCCAGGGGGGAGTCCTCCTCCTGGTGGGAGTAGGACTCCCTTTCCTAGTCCAACTAGGAAGGAGGAAGGGGAAGGAAGGAGAGGGAGAGGAGAGGAAGGGGGCCGCCCCTCCTTGTCCTATTCGGACTCCCCTTGGGGGGCGCCACCTCCCGGTGCGGCCCTCTCTCTCCCTCTTGGCCCACTAAGGCCCATAACTTCCCGGGGTTCCAGAACCTCCCACTCCGGTTTTCTCCGAAACTTTGGAACCTTTCCGGTGTCCGAATATAGCCGTCCAATATATCAATCTTTATGTCTCGACCATTTCGAGACTCCTCGTCATGTCCGTGATCACATCCGGACTCAACTTCTTCGGTACATCAAAATACATAAACTCATAATAACTGTCATCGAAACCTTAAGCGTGCGGACCCTACGGTTCGAGAACAATGTAGACATGACCGAGACACGTCTCCGGTCAATAACCAACAGCGGGACCTGGATGCCCATATTGGTTCCTACATATTCTACGAAGATCTTTATCGGTCAGACCGCATAACAACATACGTTGTTCCCTTTGTCATCGGTATGTTACTTGCCCGAGATTCGATCGTCGGTATCCAATACCTAGTTCAATCTCGTTACCGGCAAGTCTCTTTACTCGTTCTGTAATACATCATCTCACAGCTAACTCATTAGTTGTAATGCTTGCAAGGCTTAAGTGATGTGTATTACCGAGAGGGCCCAGAGATACCTCTCCGACAATCGGAGTGACAAAACCTAATCTCGAAATACGCCAACCCAACATCTGCCTTTGGAGACACCTGTAGTACTCCTTTATAATCACCCAGTTATGTTGTGACGTTTGGTAGCACCCAAAGTGTTCCTCCGGTAAACGGGAGTTGCATAATCTCATAGTTACAGAAACATGTATATGTCATGGATAAAAGCAGTAGCAACATACTAAACGATCGTGTGCTAAGCTAATGGAATGGGTCATGTCAATCAGATCATTCTACTAATGATGTGACTTTGTTAATCAAATAACAACTCCTTGTTCATGGTCTGGAAACATAACCATCTTTGATTAACAAGCTAGTCTAGTAGAGGCATACTAGTGACATCTTGTTTGTCTATGTATTCACACATGTATCATGTTTCCGGTTAATACAATTCTAGCATGAATGATAAACATTTATCATGAAATAAGGAAATAAATAATAACTTTATTATTGCCTCTAGGGCACATTTCCTTCATCTCCCACTTGCACTAGAGTCAATAATCTAGATTACATAGTAATGATTTTAACACCCATGGAGTCTTGGTGCCGATCATGTTTTGCTCGTGGAAGAGGCTTAGTCAACGGTCTGCAACATTCAGATCCGTATGTATCTTGCAAATCTCTATGTCTCCCACGGACTAGGTCCCGGATGGAATTGAAGCGTCTCTTGATGTGCTTGGTCCTTTTGTGAAATCTGGATTCCTTCGCTAAGGCAATTGCTCGAAGATTGTCACGAAGATTTTCATTGGACCCGATGCACTAGGTATGACACCTAGATCGGATATGAACTCCTTCATCCGCACTCCTTCATTAGCTGCTTCGAAGCTGCTATGTATTCCGCTTCACATGTAGATCCCGCTGACGCTTTGTTTAGAACTGCACCAACCGACAGCTCCTCCGCTTAGTGTAAATCGTGTCCGGTCTCGCGATTTAGAATCGTTCGGATCGGTGTCAAAGCTTGCATCAACGTAACTGCCACGATGAGCTCTTTGTCACCTCCATATACGAGAAACATATCCTTAGTCCTTTTCGTATTTCAGATGTTCTTGACCGCTGTCCAAAGATCCACTCTGGATTACTTTGGTACCTCCTGCTAAACTTATAGCAAGGCACACATCGGTCCAGTACACAAGATTGCATACATGATAGAGCCTATGGTGAAGCATAGGAACATCTTTCATTTTCTCTCTATCTTCTGCGGTGGTCGGGCATTGAGTCTTACTCAACTTCACACCTTGTAACACGTGCAAGAACCCTTTCTTTGCTTGATCCATTTTGAACTTCTTCAAAATTTTGTCAAGGTATGTGCTTTGTGAAAGTCCAATTAAGCGTCTTGATCTATCTCTATAGATCTTAATGCCCAATATGTAAGCAGCTTCACCGAGGTCTTTCATTGAAAAACTCTTATTCAAGTATCCCTTTATGCTATCCAGAAATTCTATATCATTTCCGATCAGCAATATGTCATCTACATATAATATCGTAAATGCTCTGAGCTCCCACTCACTTTCTTGTAAATACAAAGCTTCTCCAAAAGTCTCAGATGAACCCAAATGCTTTGATCACACTATCAAAGCGTTTATTCCAACTCGAGATGCTTGCACCAGTCCATAAATGGATCATGGAGCTTGCACACTTTGTTAGCTCCTTTGGATCGATAAAACCTTCGGTTGCATCATATACAACTCTTCTTCCGTAAATCCATTCAGAATGCGATCTTTACATCCATTTGCCAAATTTCATAATCATAAAATGCGGCAATTGCTAACATGATTCAGACAGACTTAAGCATCGCTACGGGTGAGAAGGTCTCATCGTAGTCAATCCCTTGAACTTGTCGAAAACCCTTTGCGACAAGTCGAGCTTTGTAGACAGTAACATTACCGTCAGCGTCAGTCTTCTTCTTGAAGATCCACTTGTTTTCTATTGCTTGCCTACCCTCGGGCAAGTCAACCAAAGTCCATACTTTGTTTTCATACATGGATCCCATCTCGATTTCATGGCCTCAAGCCACTTTGCGAATCTGGGCTCACCATCGCTTCTTCATAGTTCGTAGGTTCATCATGATCTAGTAGCATGATTTCCGAACAGGATTACCGTACCACTCAGTGCGGATCTTACTCGTTGATCTACGAGGTTACGTAGTAACTTGATCCAAGTTTCATGATCAACATCATCAACTTCCTCACTACTTGGTGTAGGTGTCTCAAAAACCGGTTTCTGCGACAAACTACTTTCAAGTAAGGGAGAAGGTACAATTACCTCATCAAGTTCTACTTTCCTCCCACTCACTTCTTTCGAGAGAAACTCCTTCTCTAGAAAGGATCCATTCTTAACAACGAATGTCTTGCCTTCGGATCTGTGATAGAAGGTGTACCCAACTGTCTCCTTTGGGTATCCTATGAAGACACATTTCTACGATTTGGGTTCGAGCTTATCAGGTTGAAGCTTTTTCACATAAGCATCGCATCCCCAAACTTTAAGAAACGACAACTTTGGTTTCTTGCTAAACCACAGTTCATAAGGTGTCGTCTCAACGGATTTCGACGGTGTTCTATTCAGTGTGAATGCGGCCGTCTCTAGAGCATAACCCCAAAACGATAGCGGTAATCTGTAAGAGACATCATAGATCGCACCATATCTAGTAAAGCACGATTCGACGTTCGGACACACCATTACTGTTGTGGTGTTCCGGGTGGCGTGTTGCCAAACTATTCCGCATTGTTTCAAATGTAGACCAAACTCGTAACTCAAATATTCACCTCCACGATCGATCGTAGAAATTTAATTTTCTTGTTACGATGATTTTCAACTTCACTCTGAAATTCTTTGAACTTTTCAAATGTTTCAGACTTATGTTTCATTAAGTAGATATACCCATATCTGCTTAAGTCATCTGTGAAGGTGAGAAAATAACGATATCGCCACGAGCCTCAACATTCATCGGACCACATACATCTCAGTATGTATGATTTCCAACAAATCTGTTGCTCTCTCCATAGTACCGAGAACGGGTTTTAGTCATCTTGCCCATAAGGCACGGTTCGCAAGTGCCAAGTGATTCATAATCAAGTGACTCCAAAAGTCCATCAAGATGGAGTTTCTTCATGCGCTTTACACCGATATGACCTAAACGGCAATGCCACAAATAAGTTGCACTATCATTATCAACTCTGCATCTTTTGGTTTCAACATTATGAATATGTGTATCACTACTATCGAGATTCATCAAAATAGACCACTCTTCAAGGGTGCATGACCATAAAAGATATTACTCATATAAATAGAACAACCATTATTCTCGATTTAAATGAATAACCGTCTCGCATCAAACAAGATCCAGATATAATGTTCATGCTCAACGCAGCACCAAATAACAATTATTTATGTCTAAAACTAATCCCAAGGTAGATGTAGAGGTAGCGTGCCGACCGCGATCACATCGACTTTGGAACCATTTCCCACGCCAGCATCGTCACCTCGTCCTTTGCGAGTTCGCAATCCGTAGTCCCTGCTTTGAGTTGCAAATATTAGCAATGTAACCAGATCAAATACCAGTGCTCTGCGAGCTCTAGTAAGGTACACATCAATAACATGTATATCACATATACCTTTGTTCACCTTGCCATCCTTCTTATCCGCCAAATACTTGGGGCAGTTCCGCTTCCGGTGACCAGTCTTCTTGCAAGAGAAGCACTCGGTTTGTGCTTAGGTCCAGACTTGGGTTTCTTCTCCCGAGCAGAACTTGCTTGTGTTCTTCTTGAAGTTCCTTTCTTCTTCCTTTGCCTTTCTTCTTGAAACTAGTGGTCTTATTGACCATCAACACTTGATGCTCCTTCTTGATTTCTACCTCCGCAGCCTTTAGCATTGCGAAGAGCTCGGTATAGTCTTTACTAACCCTTGCATATTATAGTTCATCACGAAGCCTTTGTAGCTTGGTGGCGGTGATTGAAGAATTACATCAATGACACAATCATCCGGAAGATTAACTCCCAATTGTGTTAAGTGATTGTAGTACCCGGACATTCTCGAGTATGTGCTCACTAATGTAACTATTCTCCTCCATCTTGCAGCTATAGAACTTATTGGAGACTTCATATCTCTCAATCCGGGCATTCTTTGGAATATTAACTTCAACTCCTAGAACATCTCATATGCTCCATGACGCTCAAAACGTCGTTGAAGTCCCGTTCTAAGCCGTAAAGCATGGCACATTGAACTATAGAGTAGTCATCGACTTTGCTCGCCAGACGCTCACAACATCCGGTGTTGCTCCAAAGAAGCAGTTCGGCACCCAGCGGTGCATCCAGGGCGTAACTCTTACGTGCAGCAATGAGGATGATCCTCAAATTACGGACCCGATTCGTGTAATTGCTACCATCATCTTTCAACTTTGCTTTCTCAAGGAACGCATTAAAATTCAACGGAACAACAAAGACGAGCCATCTATCTACAATCAAACATAAACAAGCAAGATACTATCGGTACTAAGTTCATGATAAATTTAAGTTCAATTAATCATATTACTTAAGAACTCCCACTTAGACAGACATCTCTAGTCATCTAAGTGATCACGTGATCCAAATCAACTAAACCATAACCGATCATCACGTGAAATGGAGTAGTTTTCAATGGTGAACATCTTATGTTGATCATATCTACTATATGATTCACGCCGACCTTTCGGTCTCCGTGTTCCGAGGCCATATCTGCATATGCTAGGCTCGTCAAGTATAACCCGAGTATTCTGCGTGTGCAAAACTGGCTTGCACCCGTTGTAGATGGACGAGAGCTTATCACACCCGATCATCACGTGGTGTGCGGGCACGACGAACTTTGGCAACGGTGCATACTCGGGGAGAACACTTCTTGATAATTTAGTGAGAGATCATCTTATAATGCTACCGTCAATCAAAGCAAGATAAGATGCATAAAAGATAAACATCACATGCAAATCAATATAAGTGATATGATATGGTCATCATCATCTTGTGCTTCGTGATCTCCATCTCTGCAGCACCACCATGATTACCATCGTCACCGGTGCGACACCTTGATCTCCATCGTAGCATCGTTGTCGTCTCGCCAAACTTATGCTTCTACGACTATCGCTACCGAGTGATAAAGTAAAGCATTACAGGGCGATTGCATTGCATACAATAAAGCGACAACCATATGGCTCCTGCCAGTTGCCAATAACTTCGGTTACAAAACATGATCATCTCATACAATAAAATATAGCATCACGTCTTGACCATATCACATCACAACATGCCCTGCAAAAACAAGTTAGACGTCCTCTACTTTGTTGTTGCAAATTTTACGTGGCTGCTACGGGTTTAAGCAAGAACCAATCTCACCTCGCATCAAAACCACAACGATATTTCGTCAAATAGACTCCGTTTAACCTTCTCAAGGACCGGGCGTAGCCACACTCAGTTCAACTAAAGTGAGAGAGACAGACACCCGCCAATCACCTTTAAGCAACGAGTGCTCGTGAACGGTGAAACCAGTCTCGCGTAAGCGTCTGGCGTAATGTCGGTCCGGCCGCTTCATCTCACAATACCGCTGAACCAAAGTATGACATGCTGGTAGGTAGTATGACTTGTATCGCCCACAACTCACTTGTGTTCTACTCGTGCAAAACATCAAACCATAAAAACCTAGGCTCGGATGCCACTTGTTGGGGAACGTAGTAATTTCAAAAATTTCCTACGCACACGCAAGATTATGGTGATGCATAGCAACGAGAGGGATAGTGTTGTCTACGCACCTCGTGAGACCCGGCGAAGCGATCACAACGTAGAGGAAGTAGTCGACGTTCTCCTCGCGATCCGATCGATCCGGCGCCGTTACTCGGCGCCCCAGTTCTTGACACACGTACAACTCGATGGCGTCCCTCGTACTCCGATCCAGCCGAGTGTCGAGGAGAGTTCCGTCGGACGACGGCGTGGTGACGATCTTGATGTTCTATCGCGCAGGCTTCGCCTAAGCTTCGCGACGATATGACCGAGGTGGAATATGGTGGAGGGGGCACCGCACACGGCTAAGGAACGATCCGTAGATCAAACTTGTGTGTACTAGGGTGCCCCCCTGCCTCGTGAGATATAAAGGAGCAAGGGGAGGCCGGCCGCCCTAGGGCGCGCCAGGGGGGGGAGTCCTCCTCCTAGTGGGAGTAGGACTCCCTTCCTAGTCCAACTAGGAAGGAGGAAGGGGAAGGAAGGAGAGGGAGAGGAGAGGAAAGGGGCCGCCCCCTCCTTGTCCTATTCGGACTCCCCAGGGCGCCACCTCTGGTGCGGCCCTCTCTCTCCCTCTTGGCCCACTAAGGCCCATAACTTCCCGGGGTCCGGTAACCCTCCCAACTCCGGTTTTCTCCGAAACTTCCGGAACCTTTCCGGTGTCCGAATATAGCCGTCAATATATCAATCTTTATGTCTCGACCATTTCGAGACTCCTCGTCATGTCCGTGATCACATCCGGACTCGAACTTCTTCGTACATCAAAATACATAAACTCATAATAAGCATCATCGAAACCTTAAGCGCAGCGGACCCTACGGTTCGAGAACAATGTAGACATGACCGAGACACGTCTCCGGTCAATAACCAACAGCGGGACCTGGATGCCCATATTGGTTCCTACATATTCTACGAAGATCTTTATCGGTCGGACCGCATAACAACATCGTTGTTCCCTTTGTCATCGGTATGTTACTTGCCCGAGATTCGATCGTCGGTATCCAATACCTAGTTCAACTCATTACCGCAAGTCTCTTTACTCGCTCGTAATACATCATCTCACAGCTAACTCATTAGTTGTAATGCTTGCAAGGCTTAAGTGATGTGTATTACCGAGAGGGCCCAGAGATACCTCTCCGACAATCGGAGTGACAAAACCTAATCTCGAAATCGCCAACCCAACATCTGCCTTTGGAGACACCTGTAGTACTCCTTTATAATCACCCAGTTATGTTGTGACGTTTGGTAGCACCCAAAGTGTTCCTCCGGTAAACGGGAGTTGCATAATCTCATAGTTACAGGAACATGTATATGTCATGGATAAAAGCAGTAGCAACATACTAAACGATCGTGTGCTAAGCTAATGGAATGGGTCATGTCAATCAGATCATTCTACTAATGATGTGACCTTGTTAATCAAATAATAACTCCTTGTTCATGGTCAGGAAACATAACCATCTTTGATTAACAAGCTAATCTAGTAGAGGCATACTAGTGACATCTTGTTTGTCTATGTATTCACACATGTATCATGTTTCCGGTTAATACAATTCTAGCATGAATGATAAACATTTATCATGAAATAAGGAAATAAATAATAACTTTATTATTGCCTCTAGGGCACATTTCCTTCATTTATCTCTTGCAAAAAATTAAAAGGTGCCAAAGAGAACCTGCTGCCATGATGCGCTGTTCAAACATGGGTATCATGTCTTATTGGCTTATCATATCATTGGTCACTTGGGGGCTTGGTCGTATCCGAACCATAGCTACACCTCTTGATCGTCGCAATGCCACAATATCACTTGGGGGCTTGGTCGTATCCGAACCAAATGCAACACCTTTTGATAGGCGAAAGCCACCAGATCATTTGGGGACATGGTCAAGTCTGAACCAGTCACGCCTCTTGATCGGCCTTAGGCCACAGAGTCATTTGGGGGCTTTGGTCGAACCCGAACCATCGTCACCCCTCTTGATCGGCATAATGCCAATGAATCACTTGGGGACTTGTGGTCATGTCTGAACCATAGTCACGCCTCTTGATCGGCCTAAGGCCACTGAATCACTTGGGGCTTGGTCGAACCCGAACCAATGTCATGCCTTTTGATCGGCATATATGCCACGGTTTCATTTGGGGACCTGGCTGACTTGAACCATCGCCACACCTATTGGGGGGCTTGGTCCTGTCCGACCATGGTAACACCATCTGATCAGCTCAGTAAAGCATCTTTCTTGCAAATGGTTTTATCATTGCCTTTTGCTTCAAGTATTTTTACATAACTTATTTTTGTTGTGATTTTCAAACCGACATTGTTAATCCGGTTTGATTTTATGTTACCATCTTATTATGGAGTAAACAGGTGTTCATTAACCCGGCTTGACTTTCAATTACAAGTTGTCAGTACATGACTAATTATGATCCGGCGATTATTAACCCGGTCTGGTTTCGACTATAAGTCGCCAGCATTATATATGGTTAATCCGGTGTTTATCACAACCCGGTATGGTTTATCATAAACCGGCATAATATGGAAGGAGTTATCAGTACTCAAAATTTGGGTTATTACCTTCTACTACAAAAAGTTGGTAAACCAACGATGTGATTCAATGTCACATGTATGATATATTTCATATTTGATTATTCTTAAATGCAGCCTTGGTTATAAACCTGGGTTATATGTTGGGCATTATGATTCGTCCGTGATAAACCGCCAGACACTTTAAACTTGTTGTATGCAGAAACAGGTTGAATAAAGCATGATGATAAATTATCCGGTGTTTATTAAACCGGCCTGGCTTTAAGACGATAAGTCGCCAGTATATGATGAGAAATTGTCTGGTGTTTATTAAACCGGCCTGGCTTTGGACTATAAGTCACCAGTATATATTTGGATTGCGCCATTGGAATCATGCGCTTATAAATCATTGGATTATATTAAATAGCCAACATGGCTGGATTTTTATTATGGTTATTAATAACGGATATTATTGAGGTTTTGAAAGTCGCTTTAGCGCAATGGCTATCATATTATCAATGGATATGATTTATTCTACAATTGAAGGAATAGTCCCGAGTTGCTGCAAGCTTACAACCCGGCACTTGGGGGCAACATTATTTAAGTTGAGATTACATCAAATACACAAGTCTCATGTCGCTGCAAGCATGCACCATGACACTTGGGGGCTAATGCAAAGTCATTTTTGCTCATATTATTGAAGACCCGACTCATCTCATTATAATGAGCTGGCCCTTGGGGGCTACCAATTGCTCATGTCAACAATTCAAGGTACATAAATTTTCATTATATTGAAGGGTCCACTGCTCAATTGGTAAAGCACAAGGCTCTTAACCTTATGGACGTGGGTTCAAGCCCCATGATGGGGGTTACATCATATGATGTTATTTTCATTGAAGTATATATCAAGTCCCAGCTCAATATTATCTTACTGAACCGGCTCTTGGGGGCTACACTGGTTGAAGTTTTTATGAGCATCAGGAAATTACAAGTCCTGTCATTTGCAAAGCATGACAACCCAAAGACTTGGGGGCTACATAATATGGAATATTCAGTTTTTGCTAGTGACTGGGATGAACAACATGGATTTCTTCGATAGTGACAATATTTATATTGAAGCAAGTCTTAAGCCATCACTTTGTTCTACTCAAGACTTGGGGGCTACAGGTATTATATTATTATCAAGGAAATATTTTCAAATTCTCTGCTTGAGCAAACTAGATTGACCAAGTCCACCAATCATTATGACCTGTGGCGCAACCCGTGTCATCAATAATCATAAACCGGTGTTGGCAACAATCATGAACCGTGTCTGCAACAATCATGACCTGGAATTATCGGTTTTATAACCCGATAGTTTTTGGCAATGATAAACCGCAAGTTCTCGTGATCTTCAAGCCGCTTGAATATCATATGAGTATCTCAAGACCAATAATTCTTAAACCGGCGGTTTGGAAGCCGACTCAAGTGGATTATTCTTCACAATATTTTTATATGAGAAACCAACGTCAGCAATTTAAAGTATGAAGCTGGTTATTGACCCAGATTTTCTAGAAGGAGGAAATGACAAGGACTTAAGGACGATCAGGTGCCGGTCTACAAGAATTCTTAACTCGGAGCACAACCTGTCAAATTTGTTCTGGTGTTTATTTGCAGCATAAGTTTACCATGGATAAATCAAAGCTAAACTTGGGGGCTAATGTCGGGGATATGCCCCATGTGTAAACCGTAGGAAGGATAAACCGCCGGACTTGGCGATTCACCGGTGACCACTGCATGCACTGACGATTTACGATTCATTGGTAATCCGGCAAAGGGGGCGGAGGAGCAACAAGACCCGGTGGCCCGTCTGGCGGTTCATGAAGGCCGGTTCAACTATTGTGGGCCGGTTTAAGAGGAAAGGAATATTTGCCTTACAAGGAGTTAAGACTAGGACTTGTATCAGGTTTGTATTAGAGATAGACTAGTCCTAATCCTAATAGGACTCCACATGTAACCCGCCCCTTCAACATATATAAGGAGGGGCAGGGCTCCCCAAAGAGGGACAATCTAGCAACAAGAAGAAGCAATCTTAGGGCTAGACACAAAGAGGAGAGCCGGTTTACGGCGACTCCCTCATGATGATAATGAGACCTAGCCTCAAACAACATGTAGGGTTTTTACCGGATGATGTTTCCCGGGGCCCGAAGCTGTCTAAATCCTCGTCTTGTGTGTTGATCCGCCCTGCGTCTCTCATCCCACTCAACCCCTCTCAAGCTACCACATAGATGCGTTGGCCTCGCGACTAAGTCCTTACACGAGGACATCTGCCGTGACAATTCCACGACAGTAGCGGTGACGGCAGCCGGGGTAGGAGGCCCTGGGCGCCCACCGGCTCAGCTTCTGATGGATTTAATGGATAAGTCGATGGCTCGGTTAACGGCTGTAGTCAACCCGGTGAATCAAGATCAACATGATGTGGAAGTGGCACAGTTACGTGAGGAGGTAGAGCAAGCCAAGGAAGACCTGGCGGCAGAGGACGTCAGGATGGCTGCAGAACGGGAGGCTTTGGATGTTCAGGCCCAGCGGATTCAGTCAGAGGCTTTCCAGCTTACGATGGATCAAAACGCGTCAAATGAGATCATGAGGAGAAGGCACCAGTCCCGTCTGCCTACGGTTTATGAGCCTAGAAACCTTTTCCGCACGCCTGGTGCAGGGCCCAGTAACCCGCCGGAGCTAAACTGGACTGCAGCGCCCGGGGCTGGGATGCCGGTTCAACCGCGTGTGACGAAACCCCCTCGTCTGAATACTGCTCCACCTCGCCATGTACCAACACCACCGGGTCATTATTCTAATCCTTTAGAGAACATGATCGCTGCGGCGGCACGACTGGTGGCTCTCCCGGTGGACGACAACTCTCCGATGACGATTGAAACACGAAGGGTCAGAGAGCTTCTTCCGACAGCCTTGGCACAGTTGGAGACATATTCTTACAGCCGAAATAGGATCCACTCGACCCCTTTCCCAAGCCAGAGCCGGAGCTATAGCAGGCACATGGACTCACCAGCCGTTTCAAGCAATGCCCAGCGCTGAGACCAGCCGCGTGTGCATGAATCGGCGCGTGGTGGAGTTCCTAATTTGGTTGATCAGGACAGAGTGCGTCAAGAAGCTGAGAAGGCGGCTCAGCTAGCGGCTTACCAATTCCTTCCGGTTTATCCAACGACCTCGATTGAGGCAGGCGTGACCTCAAGATCCACAGGGGTGACTTGTTTGGAGCAGGCTCTGCGTAATGAATGTTTGCCCAAGGATTTCAAAGGACCTCAAAAGGTGCCTAATTACATGGCCGACTTACCCCCTGAGGCGTGGATTGAAAGTTATGAGATGGCCATGGAGCTACTAGAGGTCAGTGATGCTGCATGTGCCAAATATTTCACCATGATGCTAGATGGGGCTGCCCGTACTTGGTTAAAGGGGCTGCCCGCCTACTCCATCGGGTCATGGGGAAGTTGAAGGCCCGGTTTATTCAAAATTTTGAAGACACATGCAAGCAACCTATGTAAATTGTGGACTTGACTAATTGCAAGCAAGAGGAGGGTGAATCCACAACCCATTGGGTGCGCCGGGTCAAAGCTATCATACATTCATCTGATAACATGAACGCCGGCTTTGCAGTCTTAATGTTGGAGAAAAATTGCCGTTTTGAGCCTCTGAAACAAAAGCTATGGTGGCTCAGGCGCGATTGTAATGACATGGGCCAGCTGATGGAGGCTCTAGTCAAGTATGCCGACTCTGATAGTACCAAGGACCCCGAGTCTGATGATGAGAAGGCAGGGAAGGGAAAGAAGAACGACAATGCTAAGGGCCCGCAACATAACCCGACAAATCAAGGGGGCCACGGTAAACGCATGGCTGATGGTAGCTCGGAGTTTGTGGCTAACACCAATGCACGGGTCAACAATCAACATTGTAAGGGGAGGCCGCCTCCTCGGGCCGACGGGTCAGGTCCTACTCTTGAGCAGTTGCTGAATGAGCCCTGTCCAAGGCATGGCACGCCGGAGAAACCAGCCACTCACCTTTGGAAAGATTGTATAATTATGAAGGCTTTCAAAAACTCTAATGTGTTTGACGGCAATCATGGACTGGGCGGCGGCTCAAGCGGTGGCGGTTTCCAGGGCCCGGGTTATGGAGGTGGCGGTTCTTATTCCAACTTCCAGGGCCCCCAAGGTAATCGGGGCAGCTTTAATCAAGGTAATCAGGGCGGTTACAATCAGCAATCTGGCCAGGGAGGCCAGGGAGGTCAGCAGCAATCCGGATATCAAAGTAATCCGAAGCAGTTGAATAGTGGGTAATATCATGTTTTCACCAGAAGTTTATGCAAGTGGGACCAAAAGCTCCATAACCGGGCCATGAACGCCATTGAGACGGTAGTTCCTTGTTACTTGCGATGGTCCGAGCAGCCCATTCTGTGGAGTAGAGAGGATTACCCTCCCCGGGTTGACAATCTGGTTCACTTGACCTTGGTGGTGGGGCCTCAAGTTGGTGGATACAAATTCACTAAAGTACTCATGGACGGAGGCAGTAGCATCAACGTCCTTTATTATGAGACTTTCCGTCTCATGGGTTAATCAATAAAAATCTTAAGACGTCCAACACTGTTTTCCATGGAGTGGTGCCTGGTAAGTCGGCATACCCGATGGACAAGATTGAGCTGGAGGTGGCCTTTGGAGATGAGCATGATTCCAGGGCTGAGAAGTTAACCTTTGAAGTGGTCAAAATTAGAAGCCCGTACCACACCCTGTTTGGATGGTCGGCTTATGCCAAGTTCATGGCACGACCGTGTTATGTTTATCTACAGCTCAAGATGTCGGGTTATAAAGGAACTATCACAGTGCATGGGAGTCGGAAGATAGCCCTGGAATCTAAGGAAGGCGATGCTGCTTATGCTGAGTCTGTCTGTGCAACAGAGGAATTGAAGTTTTATAAGGACAATGTTGACCTGGCGGATATGACGTCCTTGAAAAAGCCAACTACAGAGCATGACCCGGTGCTGAAATTTAAGTCGGCTGATGACACCAAGCTGGTTGATTTTGTTCCTGGAGACTCATCCAAGCAGTTCAGTATCAGTGCTAACTTGGATCCTAAATAGGAAGGCATGCTCATTGAGTTCATCCGTGAGAATCGGGACATCTTTGCATGGAAACCTTCTGACATGCCGGGTGTACCGAGATAACTCGCTGAGCACACTCTCAATATTGATTCGATTAAACCGGTCAAGTAGTTTCTTCGGCGGTTCAATGAGGAGAGGCGTAAGGACATTGGTGAGGAAGTGGTCCGGCTCTTGACAATTGGGTTCATTGTTGAGGTTTTTCATCCAGTGTGGTTGGCTAACCCGGTGCTAGTGCTTAAGAAGAATGGCACCTAGCGCATGTGTGTGGATTACACGGACTTAAACAAGGCTTGTCCGGCTGATCCTTTTGCTCTCCCTCGTATTGATCAAATCATTGATGCTACGACAGGTTGTGAGCGCTTGAGATTTTTGGATGCTTATTCTGGTTATCATCAGATCAAGATGGCAGTTAAGGACCAGGAGAAGATGGCTTTCATCACTCCCTTTGGAGCCTTCTGCTATGTGTCTATGCCTTTTGGGCTCAAGAGTGCCCATGCGACTTATCAACGATGTGTGCAGAACTATCTTCATAGTCAGATTGGGCGCAACATTCATGCTTATGTGGACGACATTGTGGTGAATTCCAGAGAGAAGGAAACCTTGATAGATGATTTGAAGGAAACCTTTGATAATCTCCGGGTCTACAAGATGATGCTTAACCCGGCCAAGTGCATTTTTGATGTGCCAGCAGGCAAGCTTTTGGGTTTTCTGGTTTCTAACAGAGGCAATGAGGCTAACTCGGAGAAGATCAAGGCCATCACCT